>BSBK01005600.1:620000-797500 GCA_027943335.1 Chamaecyparis obtusa | reverse complement strand
TCTAGACTGGAAATGCTGAGACAGAGAAAACCCAGAAATCTTTCTCCAAGATGAGCTCAGGTCGGGTTTGACCCTCATAAAAGGTCAAATACTACATTCTTTATTTGAAGTTTGATTCTGATTCTGTTCGTAGATCTCAGAAGTTTGCCAAAAAGGGTATCCAAATTCGCTCTCAGATTTGAAATTTCACAATTGTACTTACAAGAAAATAGGGATTTTTGTTGTATGGGGGGGTTTGTCTTGGTCAAACCCCAGTTTAGGAATTAACCTTGAAATTGAATTGAAATATACTATACATAAACAAAGTAATTGAAATAAATCACCTCGCTTATGTTGAAATCCTTGTAGAGGATTCAAATCCTCAAATCCACAAGTAGGAATGCTTCAGTGGATGTAGGATGAATGTAGGATGTCTCCAATCAATGACATTTGATCTTCAACACCAATCTTGATTTGATCTTTGCATATGAGAAGGTTTGAATGAATGTAGAAGGATGGATCATCAAAGGGGGCTCCAAAGAGATTGAATCCTTCAATAGCTAACAATGGATTTCCTTGATGGATGAATGCTTGAACACTTGAATGCTTGAAGACTTGCTTGAACTTGAGAGCTTGCAATTGCTTGATTGTGGATGTTCTCACAAAACTTGACGTTTTCACAAAACTTGATGGATCAAATGAGAGAGGAAGGCCTCCTTTTATAGTGAACTAGGGCACAATCCTCTAGAGGGGCCACCTTGGAGAATTAAATACCAATTAGGTCCTAACCTTTAGAAAATATACCTAGATTAAATGCAATTGAGGATTTACCGTCCCAAAACTTGAAATGGCCAATCCGAAGGTGGGAAAATAAATATCCCGAAAGCCCGATGCCCGAAAATCAAAGAAATTGGAAATTTGAATAAGGGGGGAAAATCGAGGTTGGACGTGACTTAGTCAAGTTCGACCTTGATCCTGACCTAGTTAGGTTTGACCTCGATCCTGACCTAGTCAGGATCAACCTTGAATTTGACCCTGGGCCCAGATTCAGTCAGAACCAGGTCAGGAGGTCCCGGGGATGCCCAGAAACCTAGAAATGATATCAAAATAGGACAGAATGCCAGGGATAGACATAAAATACTATGATTATTATGATGAAGGCTAGGAGGACCTATTTCTAAATCCTACCTAGAAAATAGAGCCATGGAAGAGGGAAATTAAGGAGAATCCTCGAGATCCTAACCCTAATTTCACCTAGAATGAAGAAATCAAGTGCAGGGAAGAAGTGGAAAGTGAGGAGAAAGCCAAATACATGCAAAGACCCGATCAAGGCACTTAACATGACCCCAAACCACTTACTCGGAGGGCTAAATGCTCTTAACATGGAAGTGCTTCTATTTTAAGACGATACATTAAGCCCCCACTTTAGCAAGAGTATGGACTCGATGCAAACTCTTGGTAAAGGAGATCAAAATGAAAAGATAATCTTATCATAATCCAAAGGACAAAGAGAAACCTTAAGCCCCCAGGGACTCAGATCTTCGTAGACTCCTAGATCACAATAAGAAAAACATCTCTAGAGAAAGAAAGAAGGTGTGATAACCTCGCCCAATGAGAACTTATGTCCCATTATGAACCACACAGAAAAATGGTGCAACTGGAAAGATGGAATTGAACTGCCTAGCGAATGTGGCTACTCACTAGTCAACCCATCAAGGATTCATACTTAGGAATATTCTATTCCATAAGAATAAAACCAAAAACCACAAGAGATCCAGTCTTAAGGACACTTCCGACCTTAAGAGATCAAAATATATGTGTATTTGAAACTGGAAGGATCAAGAGA
This sequence comes from Chamaecyparis obtusa, assembly GCA_027943335.1. Lineage (NCBI taxonomy): Eukaryota > Viridiplantae > Streptophyta > Pinopsida > Cupressales > Cupressaceae > Chamaecyparis > Chamaecyparis obtusa. Next base: position 795,675 of record BSBK01005600.1, on the reverse strand, counting down.
TCTTAAAATATAAATCCATGCTTTAAGGATTAATTACTAATCCAAAAAGGGAAAAAGTATCTTGAAAAATATGCGTGTATTGGAAAGTGCATGTGTGTAATAGGTGAGCAGAGCATATGCCCCCACGTTAAAGTCATTGCTGACACTTTAACAGGAGCAATGGCTTTAACAAAAATATAAACAACTCCACTGATTACGTTTCCACGTTGAGATGCCCCTAGATGAATACAAATCAAGGGAAATTTCACAGAAACATATAGAGAACACATAAGGGATCTACCTACTGTAGGGTCAATATGATCATAAGATAATATATATATGATATTATTGCAAATGAATTGACATCATTCCCCAAAGAAAGTAGAACTACAATAAAAAAGGATGAAAGATCACATAAGAGGGTATGTGCAAGATCATGAGGGGCCAAACTATGCCCAAAAGTGGCAATGAAAAATCAGCAAATCAGGGTTAGTCAACTTGACGTGAAAATTTGAACGAGCTATCAACCTAATACCAAAAAGTTGTAAGAATAGAATCTGTAGGAAATTGAATGTAGTTTCTAAACTACTAGGCCTTTTCTAAAAAAAAATTAATATAATTAGTGAAAAGTATAGATTTCAATACAACGGTACAAAAATTTCAGAAAAAAAATAAGAAGTAGGTGTATGTCTGACCACCTTAATCATGATCAAATGATAATATTTTTTTATAAGATTTAATATATAAGTAGCAAACTCATGCCTAGATGTGACACATATTTTTTTGTAATTTTATTCCAAAAAAATAATTAATTATAATTTTTTTGCTACAACATTTTCAGAATAAAAAAACTTCCGTGTCTGACCACCTTAACTCATTCAAAACTTTACAAAATTCAAATATTTTATTTTTTCTTATAGTAGGTGAAGCATAGAATGTGACACATTTTTTGGATTTTAAAAATGTTATACCATTTGAAAGTTATAGTCATTTTTCAATCAGTATATAATTCAGCACTTTAGAGGTAGCTCAATTAGAAAATAACTAATAATTACTTACTGAATTCAAAATTTGACAGCAGTGTTATTGATAGAAAGCTGATAATATCCTTAAAATACCCTTTTTGTTTTATCAAATTCAGGTGAAAAAAAAATCGTCAGCTACATTGTTGAAGTCTGGAACTCAGAGAAATAGGGGAAAAACACGTATTTGAGACATTTCAATAGTTGACCATGTAGGTTTGGTGCACAAGGCAATACTGAGCCTAATCGGGTACCCGATATTTTTGGGTACTCGAAAATGACGGCAGAATTTTTAATTTTCACTTTCCCTTCTGTCCACTTTGTCCCTCCCATTTCTACATCCTTCATATGATATATTATATATAAAAAACTATATATTAGATATATTAAATATTTATAATATCAATTATATATTAAATATTATATAATATACATTTTACATTAAATATTATTTAATATATATTAATATTAAAAACTATATATTAGATTATATATTATATATATTAAATATTATATATAATATACATTTTACATTAAATATTATTTAATTATATATTAATATCAAAAATAGATTCTGGTTGAACCGGACAATTGTGCCACGCCTGTTGATAATCCAACAGCTCAACAGAGTCATTGGGAGGTTAAACAAGAACAACTGGACGGATCTTTGAACCGGTTGAAGATTATGGAGAGCAGGGAAGGGTTTGGTAAAATGAGCAGCTGTATTGGAAATTATGCAAGCATCGTAGAACCGATCGCATTAATAAATTTAAAGAAGAGGTCAACAGCGATGCGATATTATGAGGAAAGCCTTGCCGTTTCAATGGCCCCGCCCTGATATTATGAAGAATGTCTTGTGGCTTGAATGCTGGTGCCACCTCTGTCTTAGAATTTCGCCATTGCTTCTCATCAGTACTCTAAGATATGGCAGGGATTGCGGGCTTTTGTACAGCATAGCCCATCATAAATTCTCTATAAATCAGCATGCATTACAATATTATGTGCATTTCTGAAAGACTTACTTGAAGAATTTAATTTTCACCATAAATTTGGCTCCATGGATTGTCATTTTGCGCTCAGAGAGAAGCTACTGATTGCAAGAATTTGAAAATTTTGGTTTATCTCATTTTCTTTCTCTACCATTTCTGAGTAATACAATTTTGTTTTTCTCCATCTTAAATGATTTCGCCTGAAGTTAATGAATTTTATTAGATGATTTTGTCTGAAGTTAATGAAATTTCTTCCATGGATACTAATGAAATCTCTTCCATGAATGCTGATAAGACATTTAAATTCAGAGTTAATAAATTCTACAGCTTGAATGTTCTTTGTTACAGAAGGTTATTTTCATGGTTTGTGATTCATGCAATTCCTTAATAGTTTAATTCTTAACAGAATTCATAACTAGATTTTCCATAGTCAATTTTCTTCTTGATCATTGCAATATTTTCTCCTCAACTGAACATTTTGTAATCAGTTGATATATAATCACATTTTTCTCTTGGCCAATCCTGTGGGCTTGCGATTGAGCCTGTAGATCCACAAAAGGATTGAAATCTGGATCTAGTGGAAGAGTAGTATTAGCAAGAAGTCATTCACTAACATCTCATCTTTATAAGAACTAAATTTGGATTCACTAGAAGCACTAAAGAATCTGGAATGATCCCTTTCAACACATTCAAATGCTCAAGTGTGTCTTATGACCCCTTCAGACACACTTGAGCATTCAAATGTGTCAAAAGGGGTCATGGTGACTCCGTCCTAGTAGGCCTTATCATGCGTTAGGACCCCTAGGAAGTCCCCATGACATCTTTTGACACATTGGAATGCTCAAGTGTGTCTTAAGAGGTCTTGGGACCCCTTCGAACACACTAGAGCATTTGAATATGTCAAAAGGGGTCATGGGGACTCCCTAAGGGTCCTAGTACACCTTATCACATGTTAGGACCCCTAGTAAGTCCTCATGACCCCTTCTAACACATTCAAACACTCAAATGTGTCTTAAGGGGTCTTAGGACTCATTCGGACACACTTGACCATACAAATGTGTCAAATTGGGTCATAGGGACTCCCTAGGGGTCCTAGAACACCTTATCACACATTAGGACCCCTAGGGAGACCCCATGACCCCTTTTGACACATTTGAACGCTCAAGTGTGTCTTAAGGGTTCTTAGGACACCTTCAGACACACTTGAGCATTCAAATGTGTTAAAAGGGGTCATGGGGACTCCCTAATGATCCTAGTACACCTTATCACACATTAGGACCCCTAGGAAGTCCCCATGACCTCTTTTGACACATTGGAATGCTCAAGTGTGTCTTCAAGGGTCTTAGGAATCCTTCGGACACACTTGAGCATTCAAATGTGACAAAAAGGGTCATGGGGACTCCCTAGGGGTCCTAGTATGCCTTATCATGCATTAGGATCCCTAGGGAGTCCCCATGACACCTTTTGACACATTAGAACACTCAAGTGCATGGGGGCTCCCTAGGGGTCCTAGTATGCATTATCACACGTTAGGAACCCTAGGGAGTCCCCATGACTTATTTTGACACATTGGAACACTCAAGTGTGTCTTAAGGGGTCTTAGGACCCCTCCAGACACACTTGAGCATTCAAATGTGTCAAAAGGGGTCATGGGGACTCCTTAGGGGTCCAAGTACACCTTATCATGTGTTAGGACCTCTAAGGAGTCCCCATGACCCTTTTTCACACATTTGAATGCTCAAGTGTGTCTTAAGGGGTCTTAGGACCCCTTCGGACACACTTGAGCATTAAAATGTGCCGAAAGGGGTCATGGGGACTCCCTAGGGGTCCTAATGCATGATAAGGTTTACTAGGACCCCTAGGGAGCCCCCATGACCTCTTTTGACACATTTGAATGCTCAAGTATGTCTTAAGGTGTCTTAGGAACCCTTCGGACACACTTGAGCATTTGAATGTGTTAAAAGGGGTCATGGGGACTCCCTAAGGGTCCTAACACATGATAAGGTGTACTAACACCAATAGGGAGTCCCCAATACCACTTTTGACACATTTGAACACTCAAGTGTATCTTAAGGGGTCTTAGGACCCATTCGGACACACTTGAGCATTCAAATGTGGCCAAAGGGGTCATGGCAACTCCCTAGGGGTCTTACTATGCCTTATCACATGCTACGACCCCTAGGGAGTCTCCATGACCCCTTTTGACATATTTGAATGCTCAAGTGTTTCTTAAGGGGTCTTAGGACCCCTTTTGACACATTGGAATGCTCAAGTGTGTCTTAAGGGGTCTTAGGACCCTATCGAACCCACTTGAGCATTCAAATGTATCAAAAAGAGTCATGGGGACTTCCTATGGGTCCTAGTATGTCTTATCACGTGTTAGGACCCCTAAGGAACCCCCATGACCCCTTTTGACACATTTGAATGCTCAAGTGTGTTTTAAGAGGTCTTAGGACCCCTTCAGACACACTTGAGCATTCAAATGTGTTAAAAGGGGTCATGGGGACTCCCTAGGGGTCCTAGTATGCCTTATCACGCGTTAGGACCCCTAGGGAGTCCCCATGACCTCTTTTGACATATTTGAATGTTCAAGTGTGTCTTAAGGGGTCTTGGGACCCCTTCAGACACACTTGAGCATTCAAATGTGTCAAAAGGGGTAATGGGGACTCCCTAGGGGTCGTACTACACCTTATCATGCATTAGGACCCCTAGAAAGTCCCCATGACCCCTTTTGACACATTTGAACCCCTTTGAACACACTTGGGTGTTAAAATGTGACAAATGTGACAAAAGGGGTCATGAGGACCCCTTCAAACACACTTGAGTGTTCAAATGTGACAAAAGGGGTCATGAGGACTCCCTACGGATCCTAGTATGCCTTATCACACATTAGGACCCTTAGAGAGTCCCCATGACCCCTTTTGACACATTCAAATGCTCAAGTGTCTCTTAAGGGGTCTTAGGACCCCTTCGTACACACTTGAGTATTCAAATATGTCAAAAGGGGTCATGGGGGCTCTCTAGGGGTCCTAGTATGCATTATCATGCGTTAGGACCCCTAGGGAGTCCCCATGACCATGTTTGACACATTGGAACACTCAAGTGTGTCTTAAGGGGTCTTAGGACCCCTTCAGACACACTTGAGCATTCAAATATCTCAAAAGGGGTCATGGGGGCTCTCTAGGGGTCCTAGTACGCCTTATCACATGTTAGGACCCCTAGGGAGTCCCCATGACCCCTTTTGACACATTTGAACACTCAAGTGTCTCTTAAGAGGTCTTCGGACCCCTTCGGACACACTTGAGCATTCAAATGTGTCAAAAGAGATTATGGGGACTCCCTAGGCATCCTAACACATGATAAGGCATACTACGACCCCTAGGTCGTTGCCATGAAATATTTTGTCACATTTGAATGCTCAAGTGTGTCTTAAGGTGTATTAGGACCCCTTTTGACACATTAGAACTCTCAACTATGTCTTAAGGGGTCTTAGGTCCCCTTCGGACAAACTTGAGTGTTCAAATGTGTCATAAGGGGTCATGGGGACTTCTTAGGGGTCCTAGTATACCTTATCATGCATTAGGATCCCTAGCGAGTCCCCATGGCCCCCTTTGACACATTGGAATGTTTAAGTTTGTCTTCAGGGATCTTAGGAACTTTTTTGACACACTTGAGAATTCAAATGTGTCACAAGGGGTCATGGGGGCTCCCTAGGGTTCCTAGTACACCTTATTATGCGTTACGACCCCTAGGGAGTCCCAATGACCTCGTTTAACACATTGGAATGCTCAAGTATGTCTTAAGGGGTCTTAGGACCACTTCAGACACACTTGAACATTCAAATGTCTCAAAAGGGGTCATGGGGGCTCCCTAGGGGTCCTAGTACACCTTATCACGTGTTTGGACCCCTAGGGAGTCCCCATGACCCCTTTTGACACATTTGAATGCTCAAGTGTGTCTTCCTAAGACCCCTTAAGACACACTTGAGCATTCAAATGTGTCAAAAGGGGTCATGGAGACTCACTAGGGGTTCTACTATGCATTACCATGTGCAAAGACCCCTAGGGAGTCCCCATGACCCCTTTTGACACATTTGAATGCTCAAGTGTGTCTTAAGGGGTATTGGGACCCCTTTTGACATATTGGAACTCTCAACTGTGTCTTATGGGGTCTTAGGACCCCTTCAGACACACTTGAGTGTTCAAATGTGTCAAAAAGGGTCATGGGGACTTCGTAGGGGTCCTAGTATGCTATATAACGCGTTAAGACCCCTAGCGAGACCCCATGACCCCTTTTGACACATTGGAATGTTCAAGTTTGTCTGAAGGGGTATTAGGACCCCTTCAAACACACTTGAGCATTCAAATGAGTTAAAAGGGGTCATGGGGGCTCCCTAAGGAACCTACTACACCTTATGACATGTTAGAACCCCTAGGGAGTCCCCATGACCCCTTTTGACACATTTTAATGCTCAAGTGTGTCTTAAGATGTCTTAGGTCCCCTTTGAACACACTTGAGCATTCACATGTGTCAAAAGGGGTCATGCGGACTCCCTAAGAGTCCTAACATGTGATAAGGCTTACTAGGACCCTTAGGGAGTCCCCATGACCCCTTTTGTCACATTTGAATGCTCAAGTGTGTCTGAAGGGGCCCTAAGACCCCTTAAGACACACTTAGGCATTCCAATGTGTCAAAAGGTGTCATGGGGACTTCCTAGGGATCCTAAAATGATATAAGGCCTACTAGTACTAGTAGGGAGTCCCCATGACCCCTTTTGACACATTTGAACACTCAAGTGTGTCTAAAGTGGTCTTAGCACCCCTTCACCCTTCAGACACACTTGACTATTCAAATATGTCAAAAGGGGTCATGGAGACTCCCTAGGGGTCCTAGTATGCTTTATCATGCGTTAGGACCCCTAGGGTGTCCCCATGACCCCTTTTGACATATTTGAATGCTCAAGGGTGTCTTAAGGGGTTTTACGACCCCTTCACACACACTTGAGCATTCAAATGTGTTAAAAGGGGTCATGGGGACTCCTTAGGGGTCCTAGTAGGCCTTATCATGCATTAGGACCCCTAGGAAGTTCCCATGACCCCTTTTGACATATTAGAAGGCTCAAGTGTGTCTTAAGGGGTGTTAGGACCCCTCTGGACACACTTGAGCATTCAAATGTGATAAAAGGGGTCATGAGGACTTCAAATGGATGCTAGTATGCCTTATCACGCGTTACAACACCTAGGGAGCCCTAAGACCCCTTAAGACACACTTGAGCATTCTAATATGTCAAACGGGGTCATGGGGACTCCCTAGGGGTCCTAACGCATGACAAGGTGTACTAGAACCCCTAGGGAGTCCCCATGACCCCTTTTGACACATTCAAATACTCAAGTGTGTCTTAAGGGGTCTTAGGACCCCTTCAAACATACTTGAGCATTCAAATGTGTCAAAAGGGGTCATGGGGGCTCCCTAGGGGTCCTAGTACACCTTATCACACGTTAGGACCCCTAGGGAGTTCCCATGACCCCGTTTGACACATTAGAATGCTCAAGTGTGTCTTAAGGGGTCTTAGGACTCCTCCTGACACACTTGAGCTTCAAATGTGTCAAAAGAGAATAATGGGGACTCCCTAGGTGTCCTAGAACACATTATGACATGTTAGGACCCCTAAGGAGTCCCCATGACCCCTTTTGACATATTTGAACACTCCAGTGTGTCTTAAGGGGTCTTAGGACCGTTTCAGACACACTTGAATATTAAAATGTGTCAAAAGGGGTCATGGGGACTCTCTAGGGGTGCTACTATGCCTTACGATGCACTAAGACCTCTAGGGAATCCCCATGACCCCCTTTGACATATTTGAACGCTCAAGTGTGTCTTAAGGGGTATTAGGACCCCTTTTGACACATTGAAACTCTCAACTATGTCTTAAGGGGTCTTAGGACCCCTTCGGACACACTTGAGTGTTGAAATATGTCAAAAGGGGTCATGGGGACTTCTTAGGGGTACTAGTATGCCTTATCATGTGTTAGGACCCTTATCGAGTCCCCATGACCCCTTTTGACACATTGGAATGCTCAAGTTTGTCTTAAGGGGTCTTAGGACTCCTTCAGGCACACTTGAGCATTCAAATGTGTCAAAAGGTGTCATGGGGGCTACCTAAGGGTCCTAGTATGCCTTATCACTCGTTAGGACCCCTAGAGATTCCCCATGACCTCTTTTGACACATTTGAACGCTTAAGTGTGTCTGAAACCTTCGAATACATTTAAGCTTTCAAATGTGTCAAAAGGGGTCATGGGGAATCCCTAGGGGTCCTAACACATGATAAGATGTACTAGGACACTTAGGGAGTCCCCATGACCTTTTTTGTCCCATTTGAATGCTCAAGTGTGTCCGAAGGGGTCCTAAGACCCCTTCAGACACACTTGAGCATTCCAATGTGTCAAAAGGGGTCATGGGGACTTCCTAGGGATCCTAACACATGATAAGGTATACTAGGACCCCTAGGGAGTCACCATGACCCCTTTTCAGATATTTGAATGCTCAAGTGTGTCTTACGATGTCTTAGGACCCCTTCGGACACATTTGAGCAATCAAATGTGTCAAAAGGGGTCATGGGGACTCCCTAGGGGTCCTAATGTGTGATAAGGTGTACTATGACCCTTAGGGAGTCCCCATGACCCCTTTTGTCACATTTGAATGCTCAAGTGTGTCCAAAGGGGTCCTAAGACCCCTTAAGACACACTTGAGCTTTCCAATGTGTCAAAAGGGGTCATGGGGACTTCCTAGTGGTCCTAACATATGATAAGGCATACTAGGACCCCTAGGGAGTCTCCATGACCTCTTTTAACACATTTGAATGCTCAAGTGTGTCTTAAGGGGTCTTAGGACCCCTTCAAATAGACTTGAGCATTCAAATGTGTCAAAAGGGGTCATGAGGACTCCCTAGGGGTCCTACTACACTTTGTCATGCACTAGGACTTTTAAGGAGTCCCCATGACCCCTTTTGACACATTTGAACACTCAAGTGTGTCTTAAGGGGTCTTAGCACTGCTTTTGACACATTTGAGTGCTCAAGTGTGTCTTAAGGGGTCTTAGGACCCCTTTGGACACACTTGGCCATTCAAATGTGTCAAAAGAGATCATCGGGACTTCCTAGGGGTCCTAGTATACTTTATCACGTGTTAGGACCCCCAAGGACTCCCTATGACCCCTTTTGACACATTTAATTGCTCAAGTGTGTCTTAAGGGGTCTTAGGATCCCTTCGGACACACTTGAGCATTCAAATGTGTCAAAAGGGGTCAAGGGCACTCCATAGGTGTCCTGGTACATTTGAATGCTCAAGTGTGTCTTAAGGTGTCTTAGGAACCCTTCGAACACACTTGAGCATTTGAATGTATCAAAAGGGGTCATGGGGACTCCCTAGGGGTCCTAACGCCTAATAAGGTGTACTAGGACCAATAGGGAGTCCCCAATACCACTTTTGACACATTTGAACACTCAAGTGTATCTTAAGGGGTCTTAGGACCCATTCGGACACACTTGAGCATTCAAATATGTCAAAAGGGGTCATGGGGACTCCCTAGGGGTCCTACTACACCTTATCACATGCTACAACCCCTAGGGAGTCCCTTGTTAGATTAGGTGAAATACTAATCTCCCAAGAACACCTGCATGCATAACCTTGTCACATGGAAGAAGCAAAGAACAGAAGCAAGAAAAATCTATGGAGGCCAAAAAGCCAGAGACATCTTATGGACATGCAAAGAGCAATTCCTATTATGATCCAATAAGTGAATTATGAAATACAAAGAGGGAATCCTTATAAAAGGATACCAAAACCCTAAAGGTATAAAGCAAAAAATAAAGCTAGGTTGCACATTATAATTAATAAATATATTAATTATAATGCACCTAAAAAATAGCTTAAGTAAATAGAGTAATAAATAACTTAATTAATTAAACCAAAGTGATTTAATTAATAAGCATAAAGTATGATTACTCTAACACCCCCCCTTAAGCGTAGCTCAAGAGAGAAGCTAACCTAGCACAGCTATGAAAGCAGAAAATGGGTCCCGGCAACAAGGCCTGATCAGGTACCCAGTACAAGAAATAAACTAGATGAAGGAAACAAAGCCTCCAATCTAGGGAATGTCCCAAAGAAAGGAACAAGAAAGAGCATGAAGCATCTCCGAAGCATGAAACTGCAAACACTGTCAGAAGAAACTGCTGGAACCCCCACTAAAATAGTGCATGACCAGGTAGAGAAGACAAAGTCTGAAGAGCTGATCAATCAAAGAGGTGACCTCCAAAAAAGGAATGAATGAGTGTCTATATAGTAGATGATCCATCTCACCGAAATGCATAGGTGCCTAGCCACTGCATCCGCCTAGTACATAGGAACAAAAATTGAATACGTAGATCACTCAACCGAACCAAGGAAGCAATAGAGCCAACAGGTGAACCCCCCCATAATGCTGAACGGGGTGACAGGAACACTGAAATGCAATGCCAGAAACATCTGCAAGAAGAAGAAACAGGAACACCAACAGTGCAACAGAAGTACACGCACAGGATAAAGGATGGTGTCGAAGAAGAAGAATAGATCTTTAGGACACACAGCATGGGCTAATGTCATGGAAGGTACACTCACTTGACAAAGGTGGATGAGCACAAAAGGCAAAACATCATAACCCCCCATGGCACTTTATAACTGAGTGCGAGTACAAACAAACACAAGGTGTACAAGATCCCAGATATGCAAAAGCAGGCACTTTATCTCAGTGCGTTTATAGAAAAGAATGCAACAGTGGAGATATATACAATACTCAAAAGAAGAAGGAAAGAAGAACAATGAGAACAGAAGCAGAAGTCATCCCAAGAATGGAGATCCGTGGACCTGTAAAAGCCAAGTAGTCCATCTGAGTGCAGAAAAGAAAAACTCAATGGAGGAAGAACCTGGTATAGAATCTGGAAATAAGACCTTTGAAACTGAAAAGTACACTAAACAAGCTTTCCGAAAATACCAAGTTTGCTGAAAACTGAGCCCGAATATGAGAGATATAGTGTCCGGAATGCAAAAAGTACCCGTGACTTTGACTGGTAGAAAACCCCTGCAAACGGAAAAATAAAACAACCAAACTAAAAAAAATAGAACGGTCTCGGAACCAGCTTTCCGTTGATATCTTGTTTGGCAAAAAATGCCATCGTATGCTCAAGTTACGGCAAAAACAGTGACAGGTGCTCTGGCAGGCACCTGAAAAAGAAAACCTCTGAATTCAACAGCCTGGTGCGAAAAATGGAAGAAGAATCTGGAAAAAATCTCTGTGTATAAAACGACCGTCTCGGAATCATCTTTCCGATGATGTCTCGTTTGCCCACTAACTCCTCCGTATGAGCAAGTTATGCCAAAAAAAGCATTAGGTGCTCCAGGAAGGCAAAAAAGTAGTCCTGCCTTCGAAGGCATGGTACGAAAACCGAGGCAAAAAACTCAAAAAGAAACCTCCATAATTGCGTTTGTCTCGGAAAGAGCTTTCCGATGATATAAAAAACTCCCAAATACGCCTCCAAATGAAGAAGATATGGCCCTGGAGGCCAAGGCTGCACAGCTGGACTTTGGAAAACAAGCCATGCAAAAAAAATTGCAAAATAAAAAATTACCACCCGCTGTTTAAAAAAAACCCGGCGGGTAAGGCGGGACCCGCGGCAGTGACCGCAGCGGTCACCGCAGTTACCGGCGGTGACATCGCGGGTAACCGCTGGTGGTCACCGCAGTCACCGGTGGTGACACTGCGGCGCCGGTGGTACCCGCGGGAAGCGGCCGGGGCCGGTGGCGGGTTGGGAGGTGGCGGGAAGCGGTGGTGGGTGGGCAGTGCGGGGGCCGCAGCGCCCCTGCGCTTTTTAAATTTTTTTTTGATATGCGTGCAGACTGTACGGCTTGCCTCGGGATGCGTACAGTCCTGAGGCTAAAATTTTTGCCTCTGATGCCACTGTGTCCAAAATGGACAAGTTTTATATGGATTTAGGGGTTCTTGGGCCTTCCGGACACAATGGTGGTGTCCGTTTTTGCCCAAGGTGAGCCAAATTTCGGCTCCCTCCCAGATCCACAAAAAAACTTCTGAAACCCTTGAAAACCTCCTGCTTTTGAAACACTTTAACAAAACACGAACAACGAGCAGCAAGATGGCTCTGATACCATGTTAGATTAGGTGAAATACTAATCTCCCAAGAACACCTGCATGCATAACCCTGTCACATGGAAGAAGCAAAGAATAGAAGCAAGAAAAATCTATGGAGGCCAAAAAGCCAGAGACATCTTATAGACATGCAAAGAGCAATTCCTATTATGATCCAATAAGTGAATTATGAAATACAAAGAGGGAATCCTTATAAAAGGATACCAAAACCCTAAAGGTATAAAGAAAAAAATAAAGCTAGGTTGCACATTATAATTAATAAATATATTAATTATAATGCACCTAAAAGATAGCTTAAGTAAATAGAGTAATAAATAACTTAATTAATTAAACCAAAGTGATTTAATTAATAAGCATAAAGTATGATTACTCTAACATCCCCATGACCCCTTTTGACACATTTGAATGCTCAAATGTTTCTTAAGGGGTCTTAGGACACCTTTTGACACATTAGAATGCTCAAGTGTGTTTTAAGAGGTCTTAGGACCCCTTCAGACACACTTGAGCATTCAAATGTGTTAAAAGAGATCATGGGGACTCTCTAGGGGTCTTAGTATGCCTTATCACATGTTAGGACCCCTAGGGAGTCCCCATGACTTCTTTTGACACATTTGAATCTTCAAGTGTCTTAAGGGGTCTTGGGACCTCTTCGGATACACTTGAGCATTCAAATATGTCAAAAGGTGTAATGGGGACTCCCTAGGGGTCGTACTATACCTTATCATGCATTAGGACCCCTAGGAAGTCCCCATGACCCCTTTTGACACATTTGAACCCCTTCGAACACACTTGAGTGTTAAAATGTGACAAATGTGACAAAAAGGGTCATGAGGACCCCTTCAAACACACTTGAGTGTTCAAATGTGACAAAAAGGGTCATGAGGACTTTCTAGGGATCCTAGTACACCTTATCATCCATTAGGACCCCTAGAGACTCCCCATGACACCTTTTGACACATTTGAATGCTCAAGTGTGTGTTAAGGGGTCTTAGGACCCCTTTAGAAATACTTGAGCATTCAAATGTGTCAAAAGGGGTCATGGGGACTCCCTAGGGGTCCTAACACATGATAAGACATACAAGAACCCCTAGGGAGTCCCCTTGACCCCTTTTGACACATTTTAACACTCAAATATGTCTCAAGGGATCTTAGGACCCCTTGAGACACACTTGAGTGTTCAGATGTGTCAAAAGTGGTCATGGAGACTCCCTAGGGGTCCTACTATGTCTTACCACATGCTAGGACCCCTAAAGAGTCCCCATGACCTCATTTGACATATTTGAATGGTCAAGTGTGTCTTAAGGGGTTTTAGGACCCTTTGGGATAGAATTGAGCATTCAAATGTGTCAAAAGGGGTCATGGGGACTTTCTAGGGGTCCTAGCATGCCTTATCATGTATTAGGACCCCTAGGGAGTCTCCATGACCTCTTTTGACACATTTGAATGCTCAAGTTTGTTTTAAGGGATCTCAGGACCCATTCAGACACACTTGAGCATTCAAATGTGTCAAAAGGGGTCATGGGGACTCCCTAGGGGTCCTAGCACGCCTTATCATGCATTAGGACCCCTAGCGAGTCCTCATGACCCTTTTTGACACATTTTAATGCTCAAGTGTTTGTTAACTGGTCTTAGAACCCCTTCAGACACACTTGAGCATTGAAATGTGTTAGAAGGGGTCATGAGGACTCCTTAGGGGTCCTAACATGTGATAAGGTGTACTAGGACTCCTAGGGAGTCCCCATGACCCCTTTTAACATATTTGAACACTCACATTTGTCTTAAGGGGTGTTAGGACCACTTCGAACACACTTGAGCATTCAAATGTGTCAAAAGGGATCATGCAGACTCCATAGGGGTCCTACTATGCCTTACCACATGCTAGGACCCCTAGGGAGTCCCCATGACCCCTTTTGACACATTTGAATGCTCAAGTGTGTCTTAAGGGGTCTTAGGAACCCTTTTGACACATTGGAACTCTCAAGTGTGTCTTAAGGGGTCTTAGGACCCCTTCGAACAAACTTGAGTGTTCAAATGTGTCAAAAGGGGTCATGGGGACTTCTTAGGGGTTCTAGTATGCCTTATCATGACTTAAGACCCCTAGCAAGTCCCCATGACTCTTTTTGACACATTGGAATGCTCAAGTTTATCTTAAGGGGTCTTACGAACCCTTCGAACATAATTGAACATTGAAATGTGTCAAAAAGGGTCATGGGGGCTCCCTAAGGATCCTAGTACACCTTATCACACATTGGGACCCCTAGGGAGTCCCCATGACCCATTTTGACACATTTGAACGCTCAAGAGTGTGTTAAGATGTCTTCAGACCCCTTCGAACACACTTGAGCATTCAAATGTATCAAAAAAGATCATGGGGACTCCCTAGGGGTCCTAATGCATGATAAGGCATACTAGGCCCCTTAGGGAGTCCCCATGACTGCTTCTATCACATTTGAACACTCAAGTGTGTTTGAAGGTGTCCTAAGACCCCTTAAGACACACTTGAGCATTCCAATGTGTCAAAAGGGGTCATGAGGACTTCCTAAGGGTCCTAACATGTGATAAGGCATACTAGGACCTCTAAAGAGTCCCCATGATGCCTTTTAAGACATCTGAACACTCAAGTGTGTCTTAAGGGGTCTTAGGACCCCTTTTGACACATTGGAATGCTCAAGTGTGTCTTAAGGGGTCTTAGGACCCCTCCGGGTGCACTTGGGCATTCAAATATGTCAAAAGGGGTCATGGGGACTTCCTAGGGGTCCTAGTACACCTTATCATGCGTTAGGACCCTTAGGGAGTCCCCATGACCCCTTTTGACATAGTTGAATGCTCAAGTCTATCTTAAGGAGTCTTCGGGCCCCTTTGGACATAGTTGAGCATTCAAATGTGTCAAAATGGGTCATAGGGACTCCATAGGGGTCCTAGTACACCTTATCATGCTTTAGGACCCCTAGGGAGTCCCCATGACCCTTTTTGACACATTTGAATGCTTGAGTGTGTCTTAAGGGGACCTAACTTAGGCATTCAAATGTGTCAAAAGGGGTCATGGGGATTCCTTAGGATTCGTAAAGCGTGATAAGGTGTACTAGGACCCCTATGGAGTCCCCATGACCACTTTTGACATATTTGAAAGCTCAAGTGTATCTCAAGGGGTCTTAGGACCCCTTTGGACACACTTGAGTATTCAGATGTGTTGAAATGGGTCATGGGGACTCTCTAGAGTTTCTAGTACACCTTATCATGCGTTAGGACCCCTACGGAGTCCCCATGATCCTTTTTGACACATTTGAATGCTCAAGTGTATCTTAAGGAGTCTTAGGACCCCTTCAAACACACTTGAGCATTCAAATATGTCAAAAGGGGTCATGGGGATTCCCTAGGGGTCCTAACACAAGATAAGGTGTACTAGGACCCTTAGGGAGTCCCCATGTCCCCTTTTGACACATTTGAATGCTCAAGTGTGTCTTAAGGGGTCTTAGGGCGCCTACGGACACACTTGAGTGTTCAAATGTTTAAAAAAGGGTTATGAGGACTCCCTAGGGGTCCTAATGCATGATAAGGTGTACTAGGACCCCTAGGGAGTCCCCATGACCCCTTTCGACACATTTGAATGGTCAAGTGTATCTTAAGGGGTCTTAGGACCCCTTCAGACACACTTCAGAGTTCAAAAGTTTCAAAAGGAGTCATGGGGACTCCCTAGGGATCCTACTATGCCTTACCATGCCCTAGGACCCTTAGGGAGTCCCCATGACCCCTTTTGACACATTTGAATGCTCAAGTGTGTCTTAAGGGGTTTTAGGACCTCTTTTGAAACATTGGAATGCTTAGGTGTGTCTTAAGGGTTCTTAGGGACCCTTCAGACATACTTGAGTGATCAAATTTGTCAAAAGGGATCATGGGGACTTCCTTGGGGTCTTGGTATGCCTTATCATGGGTTAGAACCCCTAGGGATTCCCCATGACCCTTTTTGACACATTAGAATTCTCAAGTGTGTCTTAAGGGGTCTTATGACCCCTTCGAACACACTTGAGCATTCAAATATGTCAAAAGCAGTAATGGGGGCTCCCTAGGGGTCCTAGTATGCCATGTCATGTGATAGGACCCCTAGGGAGTCCCCATGACCCCTTCTAAAACATTTGAATGCTCAAGTGTGTCTTAAGAGGTCTTAGGATCCTTTTGGACACACTTGAGCATACAAATGTATCAAAAGGGGTCATGGGGACTCCCTAGGGGTCCTAACACATGATAAGGTGTACTAGGACCCCTAGGGAGTCCCCATGACCCCTTTTGTCACATTTGAACACTCAAGTGTGTTCGAAGGGGTCCTAAGACCCCTTAAGACACACTTGAGTGTTCCAATCTATCAAAAGGGTTCATGGGGATTTCGTAGAGGTCCTAATGCATGATAATGCATACTAGGACCCCTAGGGAGTCCTCATGACCCATTTTGTCAAATTTGAATGCTCAAGTGTGTCTTAAGGGGTCTTAGGACCCCTTCAAATAGACTTGAGTATTCATATGTGTCAAAAAGGGTCATGCGGAATCCCTAGGGGTCCTAACACATGATAAGATGTACTAAAACACTTAGGGAGTCCCCATGACCCTTTTTATCAAATTTGAATGCTCAAGTGTGTCCGAAGGGGTCTTAAGACCCCCTTAGACACACTTGAGTGTTCCAATGTGTCAAAAGGGGTCATGGGGACTTCCTAGGGGTCCTAACACATGATAAGGCATACTAGGACCCCTAGGGAGTCACCATGACCCCTTTTCAAACATTTGAATGCTCAAGTGTGTCTTACAATATCTTAGGACCCCTTCGGACATACTTGAGCATTCAAATGTGTCAAAAGGGGTCATGGGGACTCCCTAGGGGTCCTAATGTGTGATAAGGTGTACTACAACCCTTAGGGAGTCCCCATGACCTCTTTTGTCACATTTAAATGATCAAGTGTGTCCGAAGGGGTCCTAAGACCCCTTAAGACACACTTGAGTGTTCTAATGTGTCAAAAGGGGTCATGGGGACTTCTTAGTGGTCCTAATATGTGATAATGCAAACTAGGACCCTAGGGAGTCCCCATGACCCCTTTTAACACATTTGAATGCTCAAGTGTGTCTTAAGGGATCTTAGGACCCCTTCAAATAGACTTGAGCATTCAAATGTTTCAAAAAGGGTCATGATGACTCCCTAGGGGTCCTACTACAGCTTATCACACACTAGGACGTTTAGGGAGTCCGCATGACCCCTTTTGACACATTTGAATACTCAAGTGTGTCTTAAGAGGTCTTAGGACCCCTTTTGACACATTTGAATGCTCAAGTGTGTCTTAAGAGGTCTTAGGACCCCTTTGGACACACTTGGCCATTCAAATGTGTCAAAAGGGGTCATCGAGACTTCCTAGGGGTCCTAGTATGCCTTATCACGTGTTAGGAGCCGTAGGGACTCCCCATGACCCCTTTTGACATATTTAATTGCTCAAGTGTGTCTTAAGGGGTCTTAGGACCCCTTCAGACACACTTGAGCATTCAAATGTGTCAAAAGGGGTCATGGGGACTCCATAGGTGTCCTGGTACATTTTATCATGCGTTAGGACTCCTAGCGATTCTCCATGACCCCTTTTGACACATTTGAATATCCAACTGTGTCTTAAGTGGTCTTAGGACCCCTTCAGACACACTTGACCATTCAAATGTGTCAAAATGGGTCATGCGGAATCCCTAGGGAGTCCCTATGACCCCTTTTGGCACATTTGAATGCTTAAGTGTATCTTAAGGGGTCCTAGGACCCATTCAGACATAGTTGAGCATTCAAATGTGTCAAACGGGGTCATGGGGAGTCCCTAGGGGTCCCACTACACCTTATCATGTGCTGGGGCCCCTAGGGAGTCCCCATGACCCCTTTTGACACATTTGAATGCTCAAGTGTTTCTTAAGGGGTCTTAGGACCACTTTTGACACATTTGAATGCTCAAGTGTGTCTTAAGGAGTATTAGGACCCCTTCAAACACACTTCAGCTTCAAATGTGACAAAAGGGGTCATGGGGATTCCCTATGGGTCCTAGTATGCCTTATCATGCGTTAGGACCCCTAGGGAGTCCCCATCACCCCTTTTGACACATTGGAACACTCAAGTGTCTCTTAGGGGGTCTTAGGATCTCTTTCGACACACTTGAGCATTCAAATATGTCAAAAGGGATCATGGGGGCTCCCTAGGGGTCCTAGTACACCTTATCACATGTTAGGACCCATAGGGAGTCTCCATGACCCCTTTTGACACATTGGAATGCTCAAATGTGTCTTAAGGGATCTTAAGACCCCCTCGGACACACTTGATCATTCAAATGTGTCAAAAGGGGTCATGGGGTTCCCTAGGGGTCTTATTACATGTTATCATGTGTTAGGACCCCTACAGAGTCCCCATGACCCCTTTTGACACATTTGAATGCTCAAGTATGTCTTAAGGAGTATTAGGACCCCTTCAGACACACTTGAGTGTTCAAATGTGTCAAAAGGGGTAATGGGGACTCACTAGGGGTTTTAGTTCATGTTATCATGCATTAGGACCCCTAAGGAGTCCCCATGACCCCTTTTGACACATTTGAATGTTCAAGTATGTCTTAAGGGGTCTGAGGACAACTTTGAACATGCTTGAGTGTTCAAATGTGTCAAAATGGGTCATGGGGATTCCCTAGGGGTCGTACTATGCCTTACCATGTGCTAGGACCCCTACGGAGTCCCCATCACCACTTTTGACATTTTTGAATGCTCAAGTGTCTTAAGGGGTCTTAGGACCCCTTTTGACATATTGGAACACTCAAATGTGTCTTAAGGTGTTTTAGGACCCCTTCGAACACACTTGAGTGTTAAAATGTGTCAAAATGGGTCATGGGAACTTCCTAGGGGTCCTAGTATGCCTTATCATGCATTAGGACCCCTAGGGAGTCTCCATGACCCCTAGTGACACATTTGAATGTTCAAGTGTGTCTGAAGGGGTCCTAAGAACCCTTAAGAGACACTTGAGCCTTCAAATATGTCAAAAGGGGTCATGTGGACTCCCAAGCTATCCTAGTACAACTTATCATGTGTTAGAAGTTGTAGGGAGTCCCCATGATCCTTTTTGACATATTTGAATGCTCAAGTGCATCTGAAGGGGTCCTAAGACCCATTAAGACACACTTGAGCATTCATATATATCAAAAGGGTTCATGGGGACTCCCCATGACCTCTTTTGACATATTTGAATGCTCACGTGTGTGTTAAGAGGTCTTAGGACCCCTTCAGAAACACTTGAGCGTTCAAATGTGTCAAAAGGGGTCATGGGGACTCCCTAGGGGTCCTAATGCATGATAAGGCATACAAGGACCCCTAAGGAGTCCCCATGACCCCTTTTGACACATTTTAACACTCAAGTATGTCTTAAGAGGTCGTAGGACCCCTTCAGACACACTTGAGTGTTCAGATGTGTCAAAAGTGGTCATGGAGAATCCCTAGGGGTCCTACTACATCTTACCATGCGCTAGGACCCATAGGGAGTCCCCATGACCCCATTTGACACATTTGAATGGTCAAGTGTGTTTTAAGGGGTTCTAGGACCCCTTCAGACACACTTGAGCATTCAAATGTGTCAAAATGGGTCATGGGGACATTCTAGGGGTCCCAGTATGCCTTATCATGCGTTAGGACCCCTAGAGAGTCCCCATGACCTCTTTTGACATATTTGAATACTCAAGTCTATCTTAAGAGGTCTTAGGACCCATTCAGACACACTTGAGCATTCAAATGTGTCAAAAGGGGTCATGGGGACTCCCTAGGGGTCCTAGCACACCTTATCATGCGTTAGGACTCCTAGGGAGTCCTCATGACCCTTTTTGACACATTTGAATGCTCAAGTGTTTGTTAACTGGTCTTAGGACCCCTTTAGACACACTTGAGCATTGAAATGTGTTAGAAGGGGTCATGGGGACTCCCTAGGGGTCCTTACATGTGATAAGGTGTACTAAGATCCCTAGCAACTCTCCATGACCCCTTTTAACACATTTGAATGCTCAAATTTGTCTTAAGTGGTGTTAGGACCACTTCGAACACACTTGAGCATTCAAATGTGTCAAAAGGGGTCATGCAGACTCCCTAGGGGTCCTACTATGCCTTACCATGGGCTAGGACCCATAAGGAGTCCCCATGACCCCTTTTGACATATTTGAATACTCAAGTGTGACTTAAGGGGTCTTAGGACCCCTTTTGACACATTGGAACTCTCAAGTGTGTCTTAAGGGGTCTTAGGACCCCTTCAGACAAATTTGAGTCTTCAAATGTGTCAAAAGGGGTCATGGGGACTTCCTAGAGGTCCTAGTATGCCTTATCACACGTCAAGACCCCTAGCAAGTCCCCATGACCCCTTTTGACACATTGGAATGCTCAAGTTTGTCTTAAGGGGTCTTACAAACCCTTCGAACATAATTAAGCATTGAAATGTGTCAAAAGGGGTCATGGAGGCTCCCTAAGCATCCTAGTATGTCTTATCACACGTTGGGACCCCTAGGGAGTCCCCATGACCCCTTTTGACACATTTGAACACTCAAGAGTGTGTTAAGATGTCTTCGGACCCCTTTTGACACACTTGAGCATTCAAATTTGTCAAAAGGGGTCATGGGGACTCCCTAGGGGTCCTAATGTGTGATAAGGAATACTAGGCCCCTTAGGGAGTCCCCATGATTGCTTCTATCACATTTGAACACTCAAGTGTGTTCGAAGGTGTCCTAAGATCCCTTAAGACACACTTGAGCATTCCAATGTGTTAAAAGTGGTCATTGGAACTTCCTAGGGGTCCTAAGATGTGATAAGGCAAACTAGGACCTCTATGGAGTCCCCATGACCCCTTTTGACATATTTGAACACTCAAGTGTGTCTTAAGGGGTCTTAGGACCCCTTTTGACACATTGGAATGCTCAAGTGTGTCTTAAGGGGTCTTAGGACCCCTTCAGACACACTTGGGCATTCAAATATGTCAAAAGGGGTCATGGGGACTTCCTAGGGGTCCTAGTACGCCTTATCATGCGTTAGGACCCCTAGGGAGTCCCCATGACCCCTTTTGAGATATTTGAATGCTCAAGTTTATCTTAAGGAGTCTTCAGACCCCTTTGGACATAGTTGAGCAGTCAAATGTGTCAAAATGGGTCATAGGAACTCCATAGGGGTCCTAGTACATCCTATCATGCTTTAGGACCCCTAGGGAGTCCCCATGACCCCTTTTGACATAGTTGAATGCTTGAGTGTGTCTTAAGGGGTCCTCACTCATGCATTCAAATGTGGCAAAAGGGGTCATGGGGACTCCCTAGGAGTCCTAAAGCATGATAAGGTGTACTAGGACCCCTATTGAGTCCACATGACCCGTTTTGACACATTTAAATGCTGAATTGTGTCTTAAGGGGTCTTAGGACCCCTTCAGACACACTTGAGCATTCAAATGTGTCAAAAGGGGTCATGGGGTCTCCCTAGGGGTCCTACTATGCCTTATCATGTGCTAGGACTGCTAGGGATTTCCCATGACCCCTTTTGACACATTTGAACATTCAAGTGTTTCTTAAGGGGTCTTAGGACCCCTTTTGACATATTGGAACTCTCAATTTTGTCTTAAGGGGTCTTAGGACCCTTTCAAAGACACTTGAGCATTTAAATGTGTCAAAAGGGGTCATGGGGATTTCCTAGGGGTCCTAGTATGCCTTATCATGCATTAGGACGCCTAAGGAGTCCCCATGATCACTTTTGGCACATTTGAAAGCTCAAGTGTATCTCAAGGGGTCTTAGGACCCCTTCAGACACACTTGAGCATTCAAATGTGTCAAAATGGGTCATGGGGACTCCCTAGGGGTTCTAGTACATTTTATCATGCGTTAGGACCCCTATGGAGTTCCCATGATCTTTTTTGACACATTTGAATGCTTAAGTGTATCTTAAGGGGTCTTAGGACCCCTTCAAACACACTTGAGCATTCAAATGTGTCAAAAGGGGTCATGGGGACTCTCTAGGTGTCCTAACGCATAATAAGGTGTACTAGGACCCCTAGGGAGTCCCCATGACCTCTTTTGACACATTTGAATGCTCAAGTGTGTCTTAAGGGGTCTTAGGACCCCTACAGACACACTTGAGTGTTAAAATGTGTAAAAAGGGGTTATGGGGACTCCCTAGGGGTCCTAATGCATGATAAGGTGTACTAGGGCCCCTAAGGAGTCCCCATGACCCCTTTCGATACATTTGAATGCTCAAGTGTGTCTTAAGGGGTCTTAGAACCCCTTTGGACACACTTGAGAGTTCAAAAGTTTCAAAAGTGATCATGGGGACTCCCTAGGGATCCTACTATGTCTTACCATGCGCTAGGACCCCTAGGGAGTCCCCATGACCCCTTTTGACACATTTGAATGCTCAAGTGTGTCTTAAGGGGTTTTAGGACCCCTTTTGACACATTGGAATGCTTAGGTGTGTCTTAAGGGTTCTTAGGACCCCTTCAGACACACTTGACTGATCAAATGTGTCAAAAGAGATCATGGGGACTTCCTAGGGATCCTGGTATGCCTTATCATGGTTTAGAACCCCTAGGGAGTCGCCATGACCCTTTTTGACACAATGGAATGCTCAAGTGTGTCTTAAGGGGTCTTATGACCCCTTCGAACACACTTGAGCATTCAAATATGTCAAAAGTAGTAATGGGGGCTCCCTAGAGGTCCTAGTATGCCTTATCATGTGATAGGACCCTTAGGGAGTCCCCATGACCCCTTCTAACACATTTGAATGCTCAAGTGTGTCTTAAGAGGTCTTAGGACCCCTTTGGACACACTTGAGCATTCAAATGTATCAAAAGGGGTCATGGGAACTCTCTAGGGATCCTAACACATGATAAGGTGTACTAGGACCCCTAGGGAGTCCCCATGACCCCTTTTGTCACATTTGAATACTCAAGTGTGTTCGAAGGGGTCCTAAGACCCCTTAAGACAAACTTGACCATTCCAATCTATCAAAAGGGTTCATGGGGATTTCCTAGGGGTCCTAATGCATGATAAGGCATACTAGGACCCCTAGGGAGTCCTCATGACCCATTTTATCAAATTTGAATGTTCAAGTGTGTCGAAAGGGGTCCTTAGACCCCTTAAGAGACACTTGAGCATTCTAATCTATCAAAAGGGGTCATTAGGACTTCCTAGGGGTCCTAACACATGATAAGGCCTACTAGGACCCCTAGGGAGTCTCCATGACCCCTTTTGACACATTTGAATGCTCAAGTGTGTTTGAAGGGGTCGTAAGACCCCTTAAGACACACTTTAGCATTTAAATGTGTGAAAAAGGGTCATGGGGACTCCCTAGGGGTCCTAACACGTGATAAGGCATACTAGGACCCCTAAGGAGCCCCCATGACCCTTTTTGACACATTTTAATGCTCAAGTGTGTCTGAAGGGGTCTTAAGACCCCTTAAGACACACTTGAGTGTTCCAATGTGTCAAAAGGGGTCATGGTGACTCCCTAGGGTTCCTAACACATGATAAGGCATACTAGGACCCCTAGAGAGTCCCCATGACCCCTTTTGTCACATTTGAATGCTCAAGTGTGTTCAAATGGATCTTATTACCTCTTAAGACACACTTGAGAATTCAAATGTGTCAAAAGAGGTCATGGGGACTTCCTAGGGTTCCTAGTACACCTTATCACGCATCAGGACCCCTAGGGACTCCACATGACCCCTTTTGATACATTTGAATGCTCAAGTGTGTCTTAAGAGGTCTTAGGACCCCTTCAGACACACTTGAGCATTCAAATATTTCAAAAGGGGTTATGGGGACTCTTTATGGGTCTTAAGACCCCTTAAGACATGCTTGAACATTCAAATGTGTGAAAAGTGGTCTTGGGGACTCCCTAGGGGTCCTAATGCGTGATAAGGTATACTTGGACCCCTAGGGAGTCCCCATGCCCCCTTTTGACACATTTGAATGCTCAAGTGTGTCCGAAGGGGTCCTAAGACCTCTTAAGACACACTTGAGCATTCAAATGTGTCAAAAGGGGTCATGGGCACTCCCGGGGGTTCCTAGTACACCTTATCACTCAGAAATGGCAAAGAAAGAAAATTAGATAAACCAAATTTATCAAATTCTTGTAATCCGCAACTTCTCTCCATGTGCAAAATGATAATCCATGGAGAGAAAATTACGGTGAAAATTAAATGCTTCGAGTAAGTCGTTCAGAAATGCACAGAATATTGTAAGACATGATGATTTATAAAGAATTTATGATGGACTATGCTGTGCAAAAGCCCGCAATCCCTACTGTATCTCAGAGTACTAATGAGAAGCAATGGAAAAATTCTAAGATAGAGGTAGTGTTGACATTGAAGCGGTAAGACATTCTTCATAATATCGGGGCTGCGCCATCGAAATAGCAAGGCTTTCTTCATAATGTCACACCATCGCTGATCTCTTCTTTAAATTTATTAATGCAGTCAGTTCTACTGCACTTGCATAATTTCCAATACAGCTGCTCATTTTACCAAACCCTTCCCCGCTCTCCATAATCTTCAACCGGATCAAAGATCCATCCGATTGTTCTTATATAACCTCCCAATGACTCAGTTGAGCTGCCGGATTATCAAGAGGCATGGTACAATTGTCTGGTTCAACCAAAATCTATTTCAAGAACCTTTGCAATTTATTGTTTCGATTGAAAAAGTAGGGAAAGATACCATTTCATAGCCATAGGTGGTGGAAATAGAGTGATTCTCTTGCCCTTTGCTTTTGTAATCTGCCTCCAGTGAACTATTCTTCAAAGCCTCCATTTCTGCGTAGCTAGGGTTTATGACACCTATAAAAGGCACAACTATGCCCCTATAGGTACTCATGCTCGTGCTCAGAATCATATTATTTTCATGCATTCCCTAACATTTAATACAAAGATTTAGCCAGCCAGCTTTAAACACCTAGAAGAAATGAAAAATAAAAATAAGTATATAATACATTAGTACATTAGTATATAATATAAATTAGTATATTATACATAAGTACATTAGTATATAATACATTAACTAGTACATATAATACATTAGTATATTATAATACATTAGTATATATATAATATATACATTATATATATCATATGCCTCTTATATATATATATATATATATATATATATATATATATATATATATATATATATATATATATATATATATATATATATATATATATATATATATATATATATATATATATATATATTATATACATTAATATATGTAAAAGTTCAATTTTTTTCATTTGCTCCTACCCTTTTTTTAATCTACCTGGGAATATCGGGTACCGGATATGAAATTGGATACCTAAATCTTGATAGTTAATATTTGACCAAAATATTCCCTGTCCCCACAGACCAGACAATCATGAGATTTTATACTTTTTTCATGCGTTGTAGAAAAAAAAAAGTGATTTGGGGCCCATTGTTTGATTTTTGTCAACTTGTGGTCTCACCATGGGAAGCAACAGTCGTCGAAAGGCTAAACACAAGAGGAAGTTGATGGATGAAGAAATTCAAGCATATAGGGAAAAGGATAAGGAAAATCACTAAAGAAGGAGAGAAGGTATGTTAAACATTAATCAATCGGACCCTGTAAATGTAGTTGTAAGTGAAGAGGATGTTGAATTTGAAAATGTACAGATGGAGATTGAAAATGTAGACTTTGGGAATGAAAATGTTGCACAAGAACCACATGAACGTTACACATCTCCAAATTATATGTGAAATGAAGTCCCTTGCAATAAAGATAATCAAACTTCAAATTTAGGGCTTTCAGGAAGACCTAAATGGTTAATTGAAATTGAGGAGAACATTATGAATAATTAGGAAGCAAAGAGGTCACATATAACCGTTAGGTTGTTGGCTTCAAGAATTTATGATCAATTTTTTGGAAACAAGACATTGGTTTAGCAATGTCAAATTTTTCTGTAGTTGTTAAAGATGCAAAAGATGAGACCCGTGCTTGTGAAATTGAAGATTCATGTGAACAAAAAAATGGAGAGAAATACCATTGTTGTGAAGAATCTTTTCAATTCTCTCAATAGCATTGGGAAGACTAGTAGAGAAAAAGACAAGAGAGTTACTCAGAGGATTATTACAACCTCCTTAGTAAGTCATCAGTTGAGAAAGGCTCGTTTGATGAGACAAACTTGTGTTGACTTCAATATAGACTGTAAAACTTTGGGTAGAGCACTTGCAAGAAGAGAAAGACTTGATGATCCGCTTCAAATTGATACATGGGCTTATGGTGGGAGACTTCCATGTTTCGATAAGAAGCTAACAGATGTTGTCAAGGATGAAATTCAATAATTTTGGGATGCTAACTCAAGAGTGTCACCAAATGTGAAGGATGTCTTGAAGTTGAGAGTTGGCAATCGAGACCACACTCCACATCTTAAACATTATGTGGAGGTAATTCAAACAATGTTGTATAAAAAAATTTGTGAGACACATCCAACATTGAAAATATCACAAAGGTCTTTTGAATCCGTGAAGAAATTTCACTCACCCTAACTACTAGCATCCAAATCTCCAAGTTCATCCTTTACAACATTGTTTTCCACTCTGGCATACCATCTACCATCTTCACTGTCCACGATGCACCTTTTGAAAACTAACATGTGGATGATCTGTATGTTAGACTCCACATCCATCACTGTTTCTCCAATCCATACTTCCCTCAAGGAAATGGCCAAGCTGAGGCAACCAATAAAACCATTCTAAAAATCCTCAAGAAGGTTGTCAATGATTCTAGTTGTGATTGGCACCTCCAAATAAATCCTTCCCTCTGGGCCGACCAAACTTCTTATCACACTCCCACAGGCACCACCCCATATTCCATTATATATAGTGTCGAAGCCTTTCTTCCCATCAAGTTCGAGATCCCATCATTTCATGTCTCCATGAAGAACTACACCACATATGAAGACTACCATGTGGCACATCTCACACAACTAAATCTATTAGATGAAAAGAGACAACAAGCATATGATCACCTGGTTGCATACCAGAATTGACTCAAACAAATTTATAACAAGAAGGTCCATCCTAGACAATTCTAAGTAGGCGACATGGTCCTAAAGTAAAATTAGAAGGTCCAAGAAAATTGAGAGAAAAAGGGCAAGTTTGAGCCTACTTGGCTGGGCCCCTATGTTGTTACTACATGCTTTGGCTCTGGAGCCTATCAACTATCAACACCAGAAGGTGATCCCCTAAATGACCCTATCAACATCATACATTTGACGAGGTTCTATGCCTAAACTAGATCCTAAATATTCATAAAATCCATAAAAATTGGAAAATACAAAAAAATACAAAAAACTCAAAAAAAAAAAGCAAAGAAATAGTAATCATCCAATGGTGAAAACTTGGTAGTTCAAGTGCCTTGGACAAGTATGTTGGTGGA
This sequence comes from Chamaecyparis obtusa, assembly GCA_027943335.1. NCBI lineage: Eukaryota > Viridiplantae > Streptophyta > Pinopsida > Cupressales > Cupressaceae > Chamaecyparis > Chamaecyparis obtusa. The sequence continues at coordinate 768,038 of BSBK01005600.1, read as the reverse complement.
AATCTGGTAAACATGCACCATACATAGTGGACTGAGTCATTATCTATCAAACTCCCATCCACCCATCCCAAATCCTAGTCCTCTTTATCCAATCCCCACCCCCACCACCAACCCTTCATCCCAAGGTGTTCTATCCTCAAGCCTATCCAATGTAGCACTAAGGTCCTATCCCCAATCCTGAACTTCCTATATCTATCTTTTCTAGCACAATCTTTCTTGTATCTATCCTATATAGAAAGATCTTCTCGTCCCAAATCCTGAGCTTCCATACATATCCACTGTAAAAATATTCCCATCTATTGTACATATCATCACATTTTTTATACATATCCTTGTCAGTCCTACAACAACATTTGATCAAATATCTTGTTCCACTCAACCTTGTACTTCAACAACATCAATTGTCAACTATCCTTGATCTCAGTGGTTATCCTTGACTCATCATTTGCCAGCAAACAACAACACTGATTCTCCTCATCAATCAATAGGTCCTTGAGGATGTATCCTTCCTCCTGTCAAACCTAATCTTCCACCAATCCCACCAGGTCCATGTTGATGTATCCTTCCACATGTTCAGACCAATCTTCCCACCATCAATCAACTCAATCTCTCTCCTTGGCAAAGGATGTCTTTTGGAGTTATCATTTTGGTCTTGGATTTTGTCCTTTGGATCTTGTTAATCTTTTATGGCTTCTTATTGTTCCTCTCCTCAAAGTCACCATGATCCTTTATATCATGGTGTTCTACAAATTAGGACAATCTAGGGAAAGGTCTTTTTGATCTTTCGCTTCTTCCTATGATTCAATCAGGCATGACCCTTGCACGGTTCACATATCATCTTCCAGCATCATTTCTACATGCTTCCTCTTGGGTTCATGCATAATGTTGGGGCAACCTTGCATGTCTTTTTCATGTTAGTCCTATGAAACGCTAACGACAAGGCCTTGTGATCCCAATATCCTTGGCAGGTCTCTAATGTTTCTATATGAAACTAGGTTGTGCTCTCCACATTTACATTTGATGCTCCCCAAATCCCCCATCCTCTATCATCTAGATTAATCTTGCATCTTGCATCTTTCATGTAGTTGCATTCTGCATCCTGCATTCCACCTCATATTGCATTCCTCCATCTTTTCTCTTCGAAGCTTGGTCATTTATCCTCCCCTCTTCCTTTCCCTTCCCTTCGGTGTTCTTTTCAAGAAAATTCCACAGCATTTCCTCTTTGCATTAGTTTCTCGAGGGGGCACAACCCCTTATCCTCTAAATTCTAGCCTAGGGCATCTAATTTTTGTGTCTTTGATGCCACGCCACTTGCAGCATCACATCAAAGAGGGGAAAAATGTAGACACCTAAAAATCCTTTAAAAAATAATTTTTTTTATTTTTTGAAAACCCCTGATGACATCATCATTTATTAATTATTTTATTTATTTATTTATTTTTATTCCATTAAATCCTCCTATTTTAATTAGACACATTTAATTATAGAATCCCTTCCCAAATCATTTAAATCAAATTTGAGTGATTTTCCTCGTATTTATTAATCATTAATCTATAAATAAAGTCACATTCCCTAAATTAAAATTAAAAAAATTATTTAAAGCCTCAAAACCTTAGAATCTTCTAGACTTTCCTAAACCCTTCCAATATTTCCTAAAATTTCCTAAACCTTCCCTAAACCTATTTAGGAGATGTTTCCTACATTTCTTAGCCTAATCCAAGTCTCCTTGACTTTTGGTCAAATCCTTCCATTAATGAGCCTTACAGACTCATTAATAGCCTCTTACACACTCTTTAAGGCATTTTACAGCCTCATTAAAAGACCCATGTCTCCTTTTCCACCTGTTTTCCCCTTGCACACTTCCCTAGTGTTGCTCACACATGTGTGAGCAACCTTAACCCAAGGTCAAACCTTACCATACCCCAAACCTTACCTCAAACTCTACCCCAAACATTACCTCTGACTCTAACTCTCCTTCCTAACCCAAGCCCTTCCCAAAAACCTATAAATACCCTCCTCTTCCAAGAACAAACAAGCAATTTCATTTTCATTTCATAGAAAACTTATAATGCAATTTTATTTCTAGCTCTTAGCGTAGTTCTTAAATCTAGTTCATTTTCAAAATTTAACTCACCTCATAGCTTAGAACTAATGGATTGAATTACTTTTTTTCATGTTTATGCATTGATCTTTATCATATCACATCTCTTTTGATCTAAAATCAACTCTAGAATAAGCATATGTAGTTAAATCTACATTTCATCATCATTAGGCTCCTTGAGGCCTTAGGGGAAAAATAGGTCTTCTATACCTAATTTTGTGCCACTATGGGGTCTCATGGTCCCTAATCCATCCTAATCATCCCTAATCATCATTATCGATATTCTCCATGTGTTTTGAGAGAACACCCACATCCCTAAAGCGAGAGAAAATCAAACGGTGATAGGGTGCTCCTGTTTTAGCTCTATCTGAATGACTTTGCAAATTATTTTCTCTATATGTTAGGAATATACCCTTAGACTAATGTTTTATTGTCTACACTTGTTCCAAATAGGTTAGGTTTTCATTAACTTCCCTAAACCTATTTAGGATATGTTTCCTATATTTGTCAGCCTAATCCAAGTCTCCTTGACTTTTGGTCAAACCCTTCCATTAATGAGCCTTATAGACTAATTAATAGCCTCTTACACACTCTTTAAGGCCTCCTACAGCCTCATTAAGAAACTCATGTCTCCTCTTCCACCCTTGTTCCCCTTGCACACTTCCCTAGTGTTTCTCACACATGTGTGAGCAACTTTAACCCAAGGTCAAACCTTACCATACCCCAAACCTTACCTCAAACTCTACCCCAAACCTTACCTCTGACCCTAACTCTCCTTCGTAACCCAAGACCTTCCCAAAAACCTATAAATACCCTCCTCTTCCAAGATAAAACAAGCAATTTCCTATTCATTTCATAGCAAACTTATAATGGAATTTTATTTCTAGCTCTTAGCATAGTTCTTAAATCTAGTTCATTTTCCAGTTTTAACTCACCTCATAGCTTAGAACTAATGGATTGAATTATTTTCTTTCATTTTTATTCATTGATCTTCATCATATCACATATATTTTTATCTAAAATCAACTCTATAATAAGCATATGTAGTTAAATATGCATTTCATCATCATTAGGCTCCTTGAGGCCTTAGGGGCAAAACAGGTCTTCTATACCTGATTTTGTGCCACTATGGGGTCTCATGGTCCCTAATCCATCCTAATCTTCCCTAATAAGATCATTAGGGGTATGCTCCATTTTTTTCAAGAGCACACCCACATCCCCAAAGCAAGAACAAATCAAACGGTGACAAAGTGCTCCCGTTTCAGCTCTATCTGAATGACTTTGCAAATTGGTTTCTCTATATGTTAGGAATATGCTCGTAGACTAATGTTTGATTGTCTACACCTATTTTGAATAGGTTAGGTTTTCATTGATCACATATATCATATAATCAAATGAAACTATCTAATCTAATCAAATGAAACCATCTAATCAAATCATATAACAATATAATCAAATCATATCATCTAATCAAATGAAACCATCTAATCAAATCATATTATCATCTAATCAAATAAAACCATCTAATCAAATCATATCATCTAATCAAATGATGTCATCTAATCAAACCATATCATCTAATCAAATGAAACCATTATAAATATTTATAATGTCAAATCACAAATCATCTATGTCTAGAGGTCTGGATAGCATATAAATATGTCTCGAATCATAAATTGAAAAATATCAAAAATATATATAATGACATATATAATGAGTATCAAGTCAAAGATTTGTGCAACATGTCCTAAACTAGGGATTCATCCAGACACATGTGAATAGAGAGACCCTCTGACCGACTACCACAACCATCCTCTGGCTATGAGGCAGCAATTGATCCCTGCGAATATAAATGCATGTATATAATAATAATGTAAAATACTTAAAATAGTTTAAATGCATGTTTAAACTTACATATTTTTAAAACTTCCCTGACCACTAGTAGGTGTCACATCTATTTCAAATCTCTCCTATGAAGATGCTTTGATCCCACACTAGAGGTAATGTACTCTAACCAAGTGTCATGAGCATCTTCTGGCTATGAAGCAGTAAGTGACCCCTACAAAATTAGTACAATAGTTGGTTATATACATGTGCATAGTATGTAAAGTACTTGAAATATATAAATACGTGTTACAAGTGTACACATGCATGCTTAAACCTACATATATTTAAAACTTACCTGACCACTATTAGGTGCCACACCTATTGAATCTCTCATATGAAGATGCTCTGAGCCCACACTAGAGGTAATGTGCTTTGCTAACTATGCCTGCAAAATATTATATATTAAACAAATATCAATACACACATCTACAATTAATTATTCACTAAAACTCCTAGAAAGGAGAAAAGAAAACTTTATATACCTGGGTCTTAGGAGCAGGAGGATCATCAGTGCCCTGCACCATCATATCATCAATAGAAACTACATCACCCACACCACCTCCAGTCCTGAACATCTCTAGTAATGAAGAGTGTAGGGGTGTATGTAGCTGGGAGGGGAGTGATGTAGAGCCTGAACTACTAGGATGCAATAAAAAATCCATAAATGATCCAACATTAGTTCTAGTGTCCACCTGACTCAACCTACATAACTGCTCATCAAATGCATCTAGGCCCTCAGTTATGATGTGTACATATCCAGCCCATATACCTGGCTTTGCAGCTATAGACTGATATGTGGGTGCAGAGCACTCTACAAAGTGTTGTGAACTATGTTGTGCCTGACTAGATGGTGTGTCTTGTGTTTGTAGAAGTATAGGACCTCGTTCCACTCTAATGACATCTCTGACTAATTGTACTAGGGCCTAAAGGAATCTAGGGTGTACTAATAGTCCTCAAGGGTTCTTAGATGTAGTAATTGGTATTAATAGGTCCTATTTGGTCAAGTAAGTGGTCTTATTAGGTCTTAAGGGTCCTAGGATGTACTAATTGGTTTTAATAGGTTATATTAAAGTTCTAAATTAGGTCTAAATGGGTTCTATTAGGTCTTAAGTGGTCATATTCTAGGTCTTAAGGATCCTAGGGGTTCTTAAAGAGTTTAATGTTACAATAGGGGTCCTAAAGGAACCTAGAGTGTACTAATAGTCCTAACGGGTCCTTGGATGTACTAATTGGTATTAATAGGTCCTATTAGATCAAGTAAGTTATCTGATTAGGTCTTAAGGGTCCTAGGATGTACTAATTAGTTTTAATAGGTTATATTAAAGTCCTAAATTAGGTCTTAAGGGGTCCTATTAGGTCTTAAGTGGTCATATTCTAGGTCTTAAGGATCCTAAGGGTTCTTAAAGAGTTTTATGTCACAATAGGGGTCCTAAAGGAACCTAGAGTGTACTAATAGTCCTAAAGGGTCCTTGGATGTACTAATTGGTATTAATAGGTCCTATTAGGTCAAGTAAGTGGTTTTATTAGGTCTTAAGGGTCCTAGGATGTACTAATTGGTTTTAATAGGTCATATTAGTCCTATTAGGTCTTAAGTCTAGCCTTATTAAGTATTAAGGAGTCATATTAGATCTTAAATGGTCATATTCTAGGTCTTAAGGATCATAAGGGTTCTTAAAGAGTTTTTTCACAATAGGGGTCCTAAAAGAACAGGTTAGGGTGTATTAATAGTTCTAAAGGCTCATTGGATGTCACAATAGGGGTCCTAAAGGGTCCTAAGGTGTACTAGTTGGATCGTCTAAGTGTCTTAAAGGATACTAGGATGTACTAAGGCTCAGTCCTCCTAGGATAATATTTTAACGTCTAACTCTAGATGAATAATATTTATACATGTAACTCTAAAACATATGTACATAATTGAGAGAGAGAGAGAGAGAGAGAGAGAGATTCCTAATATTTACTATCTTTAAAAACAATTTAAAAACAAATATTTTTAATAATCTCTATAAGATCTTAATATTTTCTAACATTTCTACTACGGTTTCTAATGTTTTGTAAATATTTTCTAACATTTTCTAACGAACTACTACGATTTTCTATCATTTTTTAACATACTAAGTTATAATTTTATAACATTTCCTAACATTCTACTACGTTTTTCTAATATTTTATAATATATAATAGATGTTACAATTTTCTAATATTTTCTAATGTATACCAAGTTACAATTTTCTAATATTTTCTAATGTATACTAATTTACAATTTTCTAATATTTTCTAATGTATACTAAGTTACGATTTTCTAACATTTGCTAACATATTCTAACATTTATGCTACTATTTTTTAATGTTTTCTAACAGTTTTACTATGATTTTCTAATAGTAGTACTACCAGTTTCTAACATATTCTAACATTCTACTATCATTTTCTAACATATTCTAAAATTTAACTACGATTTTCTAACATTTCTACAGACTAAAAATTATTTAAAACAAATAACTAACTAAAATAAATATAAAACATATAATTTACAATAAAAAATGAGAAAAATGCATGTACCTAATACTACTAAAAATCTGAAGAGGTCAAAAAAGCTCAGGAGGTGCTGATGTCATAGTGGACATCACTAGTTCGCTCTAAGCCTCAGTTCCACAAAATCTCAAATAGAAAATGGTGAAAATGAAATAGCAAGTCAAAAATTCATAAAAAATTCCAGCAAAAAAGTGGCTTCTCTTGAAGGGGGACTTTTCTCAAAGTACCCTACGTGGGGTACTTTTCTCAAAGTACCCCACATAGGGTACTTCAAGCAAAGCCAATCATCCCCTTTGCACGAAGAGGGTACTTCAAGCAAAGGCACTAAAACTAGTTTTTATTTGGAAAACTGATTTCCTTCATCCCAAAAAGTGGGACACACTATTGTGATTTCACCCATACACTTGTGTTGCGAACAGTAAGTTTTGGAGGTGGACATAACCTTCTTTGGGCAGTGAGCCTACTCTTTTCTTTGGCTCCTAACAGGGTCTATCCTTTAACAGGGATTGTGTACTATAATTTTTTAATAAGCTCCTAATAGGGCTAGATCTTTTAACAGGGATACAATACTCTCAATACATCATTTGTAGGTGCTAATTCCCACTAGGGTTTTACCTTTAACTGTGTTTCCTCGACAACAAAATATTGTGTTATTGTGATGGCATTTACTATGTATTTGATTTGGTATAGTTGTTATTCAAAGTTCAAAGTTTAATAATCTATCCCACAACTGATTCACCCCCCCTCTCAGTTGTGTTGGTGGACTCTTATTCCTAACAAGGAAATGGTTGTTATAATTTGTTTAATGAGTTTGCGAGTGCTTTCAATGACAAGATCAAATCTTTAATTAAGGAGATACAACCTAACTTCTCAGGTGTTCTTATAGCTTATCTAGATGTATATGATAAGCTCTTAGACATCATCAAATCTCTGACTTAGTATGGTAAGTTAGAAGCCTTGTAATTCCATTTCATAATATGGGTCACATTATTTTGTGAAAAGAAAACTATCTCTGATATAAATTAGTTCTATACCTACAACTGGGTAGCAACATTGAGACGAATGTTTGTTAAGGGAAAAAATGAATTGGGTTCTTTTTTTGGGCAGGTTTTGAAGAGGCGAGGAGGGGTTGCTGTGGAACAGGGCTATTGGAGACATATATATTGTGCAACCCTAGCAACATAAGTTGTCTCGATCCATCCAAGTGTATTCTGGGATAGTTTTCATCAAAAAATTGAATGTTATCAAATCCTTGCCAACGACTTGTTCCAACAGTCTTTGGCTTCTTTCAACTTACCAACCCCAATAAGGTAATGCAAACATAATTGAGTAGGCCATGCACTATATTACTATAAATTGGAAGAGATTCTAGGTAAAATAATATGTTTTTCTCACAAGTGGAAGGGATTTGTTATATTATTTAAAATCATGCTAGTCTTGACTTTACCAAGCCTATACAAAAATATTTAAAAAAATACCAATAGCACCTCAAAATGCGTATGGGTTTTGAGGAACAAAAGTGTTCCTCAAAACCTGCATCTTTAGACCATTTCCAACACCATAAATGAAGGAACAATTAATTGAGGAAGCCATTTTTCTTCATAACATGAGATTTTTTTGGTTCCATCTTCTTCTATTTGCATTTTTTTTCGATTCGCAACAATGCCACCATGTCGGAAAGGTGAGATTTTTGTTTTTTGTATTTTATTTGAAGTAGGGTTTTTTTATTGATCTATGTTTTTTTTAAAATTTTGATGCTAGATTCTACAAATAATTTCCCAAAATGAAAAAATAAAACAAAGACCTCATGCACAAGCAATAGAAGAAAATATTGAACATGAGAAACAATCACAACCACAAAATCCTCCTCCACAACCACCACCACTTGTAAACCCTCCACATCTTCCATTAGATCATGTAGATTCCACACAAGATGATCTTATAAAATGCCTTACACATAATAGTGTCCAAATTTTTATATTGGTCAATAGGTTGAGATATTGTAGTCTTGACCACCACTCAACCCTCAGCTCGATGCTTGAAAGAATGGCCAATAGTGCAAATGAGGTTTCTAGAGAGGTTACCAAATGGGTTTCATGGAGGATAGGTGTCAAGCATTTTATGTAGATGGGTCTTCATATGATGAAGTGAAAAAGGTCATTCTTAAAAGTGATATATGTGCTCTTTTTACCGATCTTAGTACTAGTAACACCCTAGAACTAAATACAACTCAATTTCCTATACATTGGTGTGTTCACAATAAGATGAAAGAATCTTTTGAGATAGGTGGTATATGGTCTTTGACCAAGCACCCTGTAATAATTAGGAGGTGCCTCTATATTTCTTGAGAAATCTATATTGTGAGTTTATCCTCAGCGAGAAGCAAAATTACTTTGACATCTGGAAGTTCCATGGTAGAGGGAGAGGCTCTACACCGGATATACATGGGGCCTATAGGGTGGTACAACCACAACATAGGAGGCCTCTAGCTAAAAAATCCATAGTTCATGTTGTGGTCCCAATAGTTGTGAAGGAGTCCATAGATTTAGAGACACTTCATGCAGTCACATCATTGACTAATGTCATTATTGAGCATGACACAGTTTTTTAGAGCAGAGGGTGGATCAACACCTTTTCCACCTCCATTTTCATCAAATGCACCATTTGCATCAACACCTACGCCACCTCCATCATCATCAGACGCGCCATTTAGATTAGCCCAACCTGTTGAGCATATGTACCCCAATTGCAAGGGTATATATGTAGGGGTAGATACAGACACAAATGAGGATGCTTCAGCATCTCATTCGTGTACACATTGCAGGGGTAGATGCCATGCATTCACTATTGAGGATGTAGCCCTCACATATGACTTGATGATGATAGTATTTTCTAGAGAGCAGAGACAGATTTATTTATTTGTGTTTTGACATGTTATTAACTAATCATCTAAATCTTATAAAAGTAAATAATTTTTTTATTTGGAGAATAATTTAAATTGATACATGAATAATATGCATTGTAGGGTGCAGTAGGTGATATGAGCACACCATAGAGTGTTTGTTCGAGTAGATGTACAAGTACATGTGTAGCTTCAACACTTGAGGTAATTCTTTTAAAAAGAATAATATGTATGTTTTAGAATATATTTTGTTAATATATGCATATTTATTGGGTGTTTTATAGGGATTGTCGGGTGCTCATATTTCTGAACATGATGATATCACCCTTTCTGCCATTGACTTTTGTTTTGAAAGCTTTGCGGTATAATATTTTAAACATCTCTTGTTTACAGTTTTAATTAAAGCCATGCGGTATCATATTCATTTATCTTATGTTAATTTGTTTTGTTAGGGTACCTTGCCTTACTTGTGGACACTGAAAAAGAGAAAGAAATTCTTGAGGACACCCAAATGACAAAAGGTAATTCAATAGAATATAAGTTTATTTGTTGAAATGTATTATTCATGATTAAACATGTACTTGTAGTCTATATTGATTAATGCACCTAACTTATTTGTTCTATATATAGAAAAAATTGGGTTTTATAGAATTAATGAATGCACCTGATGTCGTTGATGTTCAAGAGAGAGAAGATATAACATTTTTATATTTACTTTCAATTGCATTCTTGATCATTCTAGAACTCTTAGAAATCCTTCCTCTATGACTATGACATATGTTATGATTGTTCATACAGGAATTGTTCGTAGATGCCTCATCAGTGGCACTACCTCCTAGGAGTACAAGAGAGCCATCTGAGGTTCTGATATGCATTTTTTCTATACACATGTTAAACATATGCGTTTAGATATGAGTACATGCAATTTTATAATTTTTTTAGTGTTTCCTGACATATATGTGATTAACTTGTATTGATTTTAGTTTACCTATTACAATCCTCTTCACAACGTCCCATAGATCCTCTTTCTTTACATTTTTTAAGGAGTCCATCTTACGAAGATGGGGACCATCATCTTTAGAGAACAACACAATTGTAGAAGAAAGAGATGAGGTAAGCAAAAATTCAACTGCCAACAAATTACAATCCAGTATTTAGTTATTTTGATGTTATTTTGAGAAAAGATATATGATTTAGCATTTGAATTGTTCTTGTGTAGACACCTAGTGAGCCACCTACTTGTTTGAAGAGGCTCAATTTCAATGATCCAACAGAGTTGTAGATATTGATAGAGATATACAGATCTAGTTGTGGCCATTGAATGACCAAATTTTGTATATATTCGACATTTTTATTGTATACATCAACCTTGACATAGTTGATGCCACATTTTTGTAACTCTATTATTGATTTGGCATGTATGCCATTTTTTGATATGTACAGAATTATTATTCATTTTGATATATATATATATATATATATATATATATATATATATATATATATATATATATATATATATATATATATATATATATATATATATATATATATATATATATATATATATATATATATATATATATATATGAAACTTGATATTCGATCCAATTTTTTAATTGTGTGTTCATTTGTTCATTGTTAGTATGTAAATATGCTTGTGTGTATGTACTCATGTGTAGGATCTATGTCATAAGTATATTAATATGTATTCAAGTACATTCTTCATAACCTAAATTCATGTGTACAGGCTACGTGCATGACTTAAGTGAATTCATGTGTATGCTTCATAATCTATGTGCTACATGTATGCTTCATGACTTAAGAAAATTTATGTGTATGATTTATGTGTTATGTGTGTTCACATGTGTAATTCATCATTTAAGTGAATTCATGCTTTATGTGCTACATTGTATTCATGTGTATCTAATGCTCTCAACCAAGAAAATCCTTCAAAGTTCACTTCACAAATCCAGTGATCACCCTATCAAATCAAATCTTCTACAATGTATCATGTTAGAACTCTATTATAAATTTCAAAGACACATCATTCCATGAGAATCAGTAAACACATTCATGGAATGCTTCTTGTACATCAAGATTTTGTCAATCGGTTATTAAGAAAATAGTGACAAAATACAATCAGTCAATATAAAAGGATTAAAAATTGTACCAAATAACTTTCAGAGCATTCAATAAGGTTTTAAATGATGGTAAGAATACTCATAAGGCATTAGAAACACTACTCCAACACAAATGAATTCAAATCATGCAAACAAGTGAGTAGAATTTTGAGTTTTATTTAAATTATGATCAACAGTCCATACAAAACCCTCACCAGTGTGTACCATGCTATTTCCCAAGCATTCAAGGTTATTTATAAGGTTTTTTCAACTTCCATAACCGATCCCAAACATAAGTTTGTTTTCAACTTCTATAAGTTTGTTTATGTGTATGGATATCTAAATGTGTGATTCATGCCTTAAGCATATGATCAATATGAGTGTTTTGTTGTATGATCCATGCCTTACATGTATTTGTGGGTACCCTTCGTGCTTTGAAGGTTATCATGAAATGTGATCATCCTGAGAAATCAAAACATCAATTAGTAGTCTATTATTGACCCTTTGATCAGATTTGAACATGTAGTCTTTATGACAAACCAAAATGGTCCATAAGACCCTAACACATTTAGGACACATAGGACCTAACCTACCCTACCGATGATGTCCATTGTGTAACCAAGTTGGAGGAGCAACATCTATTCATCATGGGCACAAACTGATGCTTCCATCATGTCTAGTTGGGTAGGTTTACCCTAGGAATGGTCCCACTTTGCCTCTTGACACATGAAAATGCTCACCGACATACCCAATGGTGCTTAGTGCACCTTGGGGACACTTTGGTCCGGCATGGTCACGAATATTCTAGTGGCTCTGTGGTCAAAATGAGGTTGTCCCTAGCATTTACCCCTACAACAAGAGCTGATAGCATAGACCATTTGGTGTCAGGATGAACGGTTTGGAAGAAACCCAGTGGTGCAACTTTCAACTGGCCCTCACTGCAAGTTTGGCATCAATCGAGATTGGCATGCCAAATTCAAATAAATTTAAATCTCCCAAAATGGAGAGAGGTTATTTTAGGCCTTAGAAACATGGTCCTGTAACATTTGACGGTTCACTGATACCTCTCACGAGGTGCGAGATACGAGCCTTGAAAGATAACTGTCCAATGGTGCTTAGTGCAACTTGGGCACACTTTGGTCTGGCATGGTCGCGAATGTTCTAGCTACTAAGTGGGTGGAATCAAGTTATCACTAGCATTGAATTGTCCAACCAAAGCTAATGGAATAGACTGTTTGGTGCCAGGATGAACGGTTTGGAAGAAACCCAGTGGTGCAACATTTAAGTGGCCCTCACTGCAAGTTTTGGCTTCAATCAAGATTGGCATGCCAAATTCAAAGAAATTTGAACCTCCCAGAATGGAGAGAGGTTATTGTAAGCCTCAAAAACATGGTCATGTAGCATATGATGGTTTGGCAATAACTCTCATGGGGTCCGAGATATGAGCCTTGAAAGATCACTCCCCAATTTTGCTTAGTGCAACTTGGGAACACTTTGGCCTGGCATGGTCGCGAATGTTCTAGTGACTAAGTGGGAGGAATAGGATTGTCACTATTGTTTACCCACCCAAATGAAGCTAATGGCGCAGATAGTTTGGTGCCAAGATGAACTGTTTGGTAGAAAATCAATGGTGCAACTTTCAACTGACCCTCACTGTAAGTTTTTACATCAATCGAGATTGGCATGCCAAATTCAAAAAAAATAGAATCTCCTAGAATGGAGAGAGGTTTTTGTAGGCCTCAAAAACATGGTCCTATGGAATTAGATAGTTTGTTGATACCTCTCACGGGGTCTGAGATATGAACCTCAAAAGTTCACAACCCAATTGTGCTTAGTGCAACTTGGGGACACTTTGGTGCGGCATGGTCACGAATGTTCTAGTGACTAAGTGGTAAGAATGGGATTGTCACTAGAGTTTACCCACCCAACCAGAGCTAATGGAATAGACTTTTCAGTGCCAGGATAAATAGTTTGGAAGAAACCCAGAAGTTTAACTTTCAACTAACCCTCACTGCAAGTTTTGGCATCAAGCGAGATTGGCATGCCAAATTCAAACAAATTTGAATATCCTAGAATGGAGAGAGGTTATTGTAGGCCTCAAAAACATGATCTTGTAGCATCTCATAGTTCACTGAAACCTCTTATGGGGTCCAAGATATGAGCCTCAAAAGATCATTCCCAATCATGCTTAGTGCACGTTGGGGACACTTTGGTCTAGCATGGTCTTGAATGGTCTAGTGAATCTGTGGGTAAAACGGGGTTGTCACTAGCATTTACCTGCCCAACTTGAGCTAATGGCGTAGACCGTTCAGTGTCAAGATGCAATCCTTCAATACTTCCCCTTCACCCTAGGGAATCACCATTTTACTTTGGACACATTTGACTAATTTTGACTCAATGATTCCAACTATTACATCATTTGACGATACAAATGTACATGGAACTAAGAAAATATAGATGTTAGGATACAAAATTAAGATGATACAAATATAAGGATACAAAATCCATGGTAAGGAATCACAATTTTTGCACTTTACATGGCATCAATACAATGACACAAAAAATAATTTGTTCCTTCTTCATTGTTCTCATCTGCAATGACTACATATACATGAATTGCATTTAGTAGAATGTTATTAATACCAAAATCAACATAAAGAACTAATAAATTGACCTTAAAATGCATGCAAGATGAGAAAAAGAATTCACTAAGTAATAAATTGATAAATTACCTGATTCAACTAGGTCAGATACATGGTCAAAATCTACTGATACTTCCATCTAGTTTAGTTGTAGTGCTCAAGGAAGTTTATATATATCTAGGGTTTGCAAATGTCTACAAGACCATTGGTTGACCCACTCTTTTCATTCACATTCATCCCATAAAAAATGCATACACGAAGAGAAAAAGCATGCAATCTGTTAGTATAAATAGATTATGATGTTACATTTGAACTTATAAATGAATGCATGTCACTTGAACCTGTAAGTGTACAAAAATCTAAATAGTTTTGAAATGGTTGATTCATGTATTTACCAAAAAAATTGGAAACCATAGACTTACCTGCATTACCTAGTCCTATCGTAGAATTACACCATTGAACAATTTTTTCTCCATCTATTAACATTGCACCACCTTCGTACTTCAATTCCTCTCTAGTAAGAGCTCTTTTCACACATGCTCTCCCTTTCCATGACCTTCCTAAGTGAAATTCCAAAAATATTGCACACCACTTCTCACATGCATCCTAGTTAGCCAGTAGAACATCCTTCCATTCTTGAATTGTGAGGTGTAATTGTCTGACCATATTAAGTGCTGGTTGTATCTTATACCTCTTTCCCTTAAACTGTCATAGAAAACTTTAAAGCATACTTGCACAAACTCTGAGGAATGTGTACGATCATCATTGATATAGAAGTGATACTCTCTTATAACCTTTATGTCCTCCTTTGTGCTATCATGTGCATGCATGAATATTATGTGTACAAAAATTATAGCTTGTGTAGAGTGATAATACATAGGTTGTACTTCATTTTGAGGTTTTAGTGTATTATTCTCTGCAAAATCAATGGCAGAGACAATATTACTAAGTGGGAAAGTTTCCTTACACAACTTGAATTGCTCATCTAACCACCTAGCTCTATGTGTGTGACTTATGTACTCATAAACTAGTTTGTCTTGAAACGTCTTCATAAAATCAACTATGCATATATCCCTTTTCACTAACTCACACCTCTTTAATTCTTTTCCATCTTTAACACCATATGTGACGGACTTGTATTTTCTAAAACAAATTAGTTCTTGCCCAATTTTGTATGTGTTATCGAGATGTAAGAATCTATGCAACTTTTTCAAACTACCACATGTAGGACAAAATCCTTTCAAACACATCATATTATAATAAATACACCCATCATCTCGTTTATAGAGTACACTTTAAATGAAGTCTCTTGGTGACTTAGGAGGTTCTTGTAGACCAAATTCCTACAAACATTGTTAGTGTGCAAAGTACCACATATATAGCGATCAATCTCATAATGCATGAAAAAATCAACATGAACCCTACAACAACATGTAGTATGTGCATGATTAATTTGAACATAAAATGGTTTTGTCATCTCAAAAAATATTTGACTAAGTTTAATCTGAGGAAATCTTTGAAGAAACCTTTCATAAAATTGTGTTTGTGTCATATCTAAATAGTGTTTTGGATGTGGCTCATGATTTCTAATTCCAATTTTCCTTCTAACAACATCTCTTTGGTTGGGTGAAACCTTGTATTTTCATGCCAATATTTCTCAATTAATGTTCTTAGTGCATCAACAACAACCTTGTCCTTACGTGGGAGTCTACCCGAGAATGCCCAAAGAGAATTATTGTTAGGATCCTCAATTTTCTCTCGCCTATCTAAAGCACGGTGTCATGTGTTTCTATTTATCCTTAATGACTTGCTTGTTTTTCTTATTAAAGGAGATTTTTTCATTTCCTTTCCCATTATGGTTGATGTGAGGACACGATGAGTAACATTAGCATCTTTAGAGCATGATTTTGAACCAATGGATTGGTATGCATAAAAAATATTTCTCACATTATTCCGTTCACTATTATTTTCAGATGTTTTTAACCCCAAAATTTTCATTGTCTCTCTAAATTTCAGATTTTTAATCATTTCAACAACTAATTAGCATCTTCCACTTTGATTTAAGTTTTCAAAATAGTTATTACAAATTCTTATAACCATTCTTCTACAAGTTCTCTTGGAAATTTTATCAAGCATTGGCCTCAAAATATTTTCATCAATGTCTATTAGAAACTTTGGTTTTCCATGAATTATTCTATGAGGTGTTAAGATCGGTGCATTATATGCATTAATCACATCAAATTCAAATGGTAAATCTTCTTTAATTTCATTAACGTGTACATTCATTGTACATAATTGTCAAATGGTCTATGTTCATCACATTCAATAGGTGGATTCATCTCATGCATTTGAATTGGTGTATGTTGATCATTTTGATTTGGTGTATTCATGGTATCAATTTTAATTATTGAATTTTCATCATTTTTATTAGGTGCATTAGATGACTTACCTTCATGTAATCTCCTCATACACTCCCTTTGTCTTTCCTTTGCTGCCTCTTTTTGTTCAATCGTTCCTCTCTTGTTCTTTCCCACTATTGATATTGATTGTCCTACATGTAACATCGTGAGGACAATCCACAATCAAATAGCATAAAAATAATAAATAAGCGTCATTTTATTATAATATAAAGTAACCATGATAAAATAATTTCAAAACAAATCTAGAAAACAAGATAAATCAATCATTTCAAATAAACATTAAAAATAAAATAAATAAAACCTGACTATTACTGTCCCATTAAATCATGTGCAATAGCATTGGGGCCTTCAAACAACTTGCACTGCTATCTTTTCGGCCACTGGGACTCAAATATAAATATTTTCTCATAACTTGTACAGGTTATCTAAAGTATTGAAAACGTTCACAATTTCCCATAACATGAATGGGTTATGTAAACTTATGACAATGTTCACAATTTTTGATAACCCACACAAGTTATATAAAACTAGAGAGACATAGGATAAGGAGAGAGAGAGAGAGAGAGAGAGAGAGAGAGAGAGAGAGAGAGTCATGCATGCATACATACATATATATGTGTTTATGTATGTATGTATGTATGTATGTATATACCTACATATTCACATGTCATATATGTAAATCTATACAAATGTGTATTGTATTACACATTTACAATTAATTTTTTAAACGTCTTCACATACGGGTTATGTGAAACTGGAAATGTTGTTTTATGTCTTCATAACACGTACAGGTTATGTAGAACTTGAAATTGTGATTTTTGGTTTTCAAAACCCAAGTGGGTTATTTTGTACACCATAACTCGTATGGGTTATGGCCTGGTAAAAGGTTTGGAGTACGATCCTAAGGCTTGCAAGCATATTTTCCTGCCAATTTTGTCCATTTACACATTTTTTCTTCATTCAACATGTTTTTCAACTTCGTCATCATCATATTTACAACTAATGGAGTGGGTATCTCTAAAATTACTACCATCATCTCAAACATCTTCTAAGATTTCTAACCATATGAATTTTTCTATTTTTGGACAACATTAGCATAGTAAACATTAATTTTCTTTACCAGTGTCTTTACTATCATCATAGACATATGTCTACCATTTTTTTAATAACTTTTAATCTACTTGACCAAATTAAAAAAAAATTACATATTAATGTTCTATGTCACTAGATTCTATACACTTTTTTTTTTAAAGTTTGCAATTTGGATTATTTTGATGCAAGTTATGCCCAACGCACAAATAGGTACCATATTTTCAAGATGCGGTCACTTTGAAAAATCATAAAAAATGAAGTACTCAACATAAAATTACAAAAACATACACAACTTCGAGATCTCACTCTTACCTATCATCCTACCAAAGGATTTTGAAGAATACTAAACCTAACTACAGATTTTGTGGAGCACATGGAAACAACTAGGTTATGTTTTCAGAAAAAATTAGGAACATTTTTTCAGGTGTGAGAGGTTTGACCCTCTTAATCTTATACGTGTTTTTTTAAAAAATAGTAGTTTAGAAACTAGATTCAGAGTACTACAATTATTATTCTTTACACAAGTCCTAGTTTTGAGTGCATGACCCTCAAATATCTTTGTGAAGTTCAGGTTTCCCTAATTTTAGAAAAAAAAGAAAAAGAAAAAAAGTGGCTACTTATACCCCCCTTTTTTCTCACCATCTTGGTGCACTTACCTTGCAGTAGAGCATTACCTAGACATATAAAATAATAATGGATATGGAATGGGCCTTATTTGGAGGCTAAAGATTACACTCTCCATTACATTACAACACCTTCTATTAAGGGTCATTCCAAGCCCATCATTGATGCTATCAAAGGGATGTCCAAGACCAACTAGTCCATGGTTGGTATTTTGGGAGATATTTAGAGGCTCTTATAGGATTTTGATCTTTTTAGGGTCAATCACATCTATAGAAAGGGAAAACACTATTGCAGAATCTCTTTCTATGTATAGTTATAATCTAGAGGGGTTGAAGTGTTGGAGAAACCCTACTTCTCTCCCACTTGATATGCAAACTCTCTTGAATGGAGAGCATAAAAAACCCAATGAAGATGACATGTAATATCTTACTTTGGAGCTAGTGTCTCCTTCTCAAGACTTTAGGGAGTTGGGTTTCCAATTACCCTCACCTGTTAAGTCCCGACTGGGAGTTGGGACTGGACAATGTTTTTTTTAATTTGAATAATGGGTGGATTGTGTGGCATAAGAGTGTTACTTTTGAGAAAGGCATAGCTAGATAAGGAATTTATTGTTATTTATGGTGTCATTGTCTGCATTAAAATATCCTATATAATCATTTTGATTACTTTAGTCTCAATGAGTACCATAAAATAGTGAGATGACTTAATGTGATTACCATGACTTAAGGCATTTATATTCCTCATTACCCCCTGTATAATTAATGATACACTATTTAGGTTCTATTGAAACGAATCCCACCTGTGGAAAAATAGATGGCATGAGTCTATTTTTTTGGAGGATAGTTAAATGATTTCACCCAACTAGATAGAAAATCTTTCTTTTTGCCCTTAAAATATTTGGTGATAATAAAAACTTATTTCCATATAAAGAGATACAATCCTCATTTTAGTTTTGACTACCTTGCATATTTTGCTACTGTTATGAGGGATGACTGTAGTTGCATTAAGCTGAGGAAACCAAACAAGTTCAAGAATGACCCCATACCATGACATACCTACAAGGAGGGTCATGTTTTTTATTATATTAAATCCATTAATGATTTTGATGAGGTACCGTTTACCTAGTTTTCTAGCACCTAGATAACAAGAATGTTTTAGTTGGTGGCATTTCTTTTTAAATCAGTGAAAATGCCATAGCTAAGGCCACTAGGATTTCTAACAAGGGTAGAAAATGGAAGAAGACCAATTGTACCATGAATAATGATGGTTTGAATAGGCTCCCAAAGTACAATGTAGTTCTAATAAAGGAGAGTGGATATGATAGGGCCAATCTGCCTCCTCCCTAGGACCAAGTCTTCTTTTTTATCATGGCATACTATAAACTAGAAGGGTGTTTTAAAGTTTATTATTTTTATCACATTTTTCTTCTTAATCACTTTATAAATTATGAAATTATATTTTTCCCATTTTTCCTATTGAATTCCTTTGAGTTCTTTTTGTTTGATGTTAAGGATAATGTTCTTTGGGGTAAGAGACTAATTCTACACTAGGGCCTCATTTTTAGACTATATAAGTTTTACTTTTCCCTCTATCCTCCTAAATCTATTATTGTCTATGAGGTGCCTTTGTCATAGTCTCCCCCATGACTAACCTCATTAATATGGCTAACCAAACTAAGAAAAAAATATTTAAAATCTAGGGGCTAGTAAAATTGCCTCCTACCTAGCCAATCCAAAAAAATTGAACTCTAATGCTACTACCCTAGAGAATGGATCAAAAGGAAAAGATTCTTCTCTAATGATCTCTAAGATGAAAGACAAAAACCCTCCCCTTTTGAAAACCCAAATTGATTGTTCAAGAGGTTTACACTGATAATGATGAGAAGGTTGAAGAGGAGCCTAATACTCTCCAAAGATCAAATAGACTAGCTAATAGATCTATGAAGAAATTAAAAAAAAACTACTTGTGCATTATGATTCCAAGGAAGACATTGAATAAGGGAATCTAGCTATTGATGAGGGGATTCATAAAATTAAGAATACAAAGGAGGATGGTATATAGACTAATGATAGTGGTAGCTCAAATAATCCCATGTCAAACAGCTCAACCCACACTTTTTACAAAGGGAGAGAGGGTTCTATCGACCCTAGTACCGACATGCCACCATCCAAGGAAAAACTAGTTCTATATAGATTTGATGTGTCTTCGACATCAGATTTGGTTAACTTGTGTAATGAGACAGATGATCTTAAAAAAAGGGTGAGTGAAGTTGAAAGGAAGGTTGCTAGTATCTCCAAATTCAGTCTTTGTGTAATGTACAACTCTATAACCTCTCTCTGTTTTCTACAATAAATCATTATTGGTGAAGATGAACAAGAGGAAGGTAGCAAGGATTTACTCAAATTTCTCACTAATGAGTGGTCTCATGTTATATATCAATCAAGTTGTAACATTAAATCTCCATACAGGGTCTAGTGGGGGTTTAGACCCCTTACCCATTTGGGGCTTTCCTATATATTTTTACATTCACCTTGAGTGGCTCTTTGAAATCTTGTTGGGTGTGCTATGAGCTTAGTCGTACTGTTAGGATGTTGGATAGTTTCTTAGTTCATTCTCTTCTGACTAGTACTACTGGATACTTTGGTGCTAACTTTCATGGATATAGGATACGGTTCTATGGTAAATGTTTATCCTTTTTATCTTTGTTCTAGGTTCCTTTTGGTGTTTATCTATTGTTAGTGTTTTTTGTCTATACACCCTTGTGTAATTGTCTTGTTAAGGGTCACCACCCTAGTTTTTTTTGGTGATTCATATCAAAAACATAATTAATATTATCTTAACTTGGCATACTAAAAAGACTAAAGTTATCACTTTAATTGAAAGGGTAAATTTCCCTGCATTAGTTTTATGCCTATATACCCTGTTGCGCATGAAAGTATAATAGGAATATGGTATTAGTCATAGTTATACCAAGGGAAAAGAGTTCTCAATAATAAGTAGAAAGTTATTTTGTGGTTTTGAAAACTTCTTACTTATTTATGTATTACTAATGATAGTAATATTCTTGAGTTGGGAAGTTTTATCTTTTCAACTAAGGAGGGGGTGCTAAGATTATGACAAAGTGTGTAAACGAAAATCAAAATATTGAATCTTTGGTATTAACCCAAGAAATAGATGTCAGAACCAAAACATCAGTATGATGATCACTATTGTTTCAATGTTAGCATTTCAATACAAATAATTCCAATAATCTTTATAAGAAGCATATCAATGTTAATAGAATTAGTGGCAAACAAAAGGATAATAAATAATTGTATTTTTATTGTTAAATTTGACCTCCATTGATAATGTTGGATAAAAGTCAAACATGTTAGTAATAGGACATCACCAATCCCATCAAGTCTTCCCTAGAGAATAAATCATATGATGAAAGATCCCAATGTGATCAAATATCACCTTAATTAAGATTAGGAAGGTCAATTTAGTTGACCAAATATGTATAAGTGTTCCATTAAAGTATGGATGTACCATGTAGAAATAAATCATAAAATGATTGATAATAAGTCTTAGAAATCTAGTCCCATCTAGGCTCTATAGTTTTCTAGACTTGTACATTCCCTACTGTGTATGCACTTTGTCATTGCACATATAGAAAAACCATGTTATCTCCCATCTATGTGAAATTGTTGTCTTGTCTACAAGGGCTCTTTAACCTTTGGTAATTGAAATTAGCTATCAAGTTGGTGTTTGAGCTGTGTTTCGCCGAGGAGGGTTGCCAACTACAACATACATACATGCATCGATGAGAACACAAATAAGAGATCTCATTCCAAAAATGAACACTCGACATCAGCATTTCAATAGAAATTTAAACCTCAAAAACACAAATCACAACACCATGATTCAAATCTAGATCATAAATTTAATTTAAATACTAAATATATAAATAAAAATATTTAAACGACAATTCTTCATAAATGAGAAGGGCTTTTCAGAAAATAACAGATATAGAATTAATAAAAATATATACTTCTAGCTCTCACAATATAAAACTAGAAAGGGATATTGTTAAAAATAGGCAGCCGTTAGATTAAGTAGTCGGGGACGTTGGAAGAGGGCACATTGATTGTTATTAATTAGTAGTAACGGAATCACACAAGGACGTACACATACATGACTAACATATTGATTTATATTCATGGCATTTGACAGTGATATTTAATGCCGTCATTCCAGTGATTATGTTTTGTAATTTAACACTGCCATTGGAGTGATTAGGTTTCGTACTTTAGTACTGGTATTCTTTTGAAAGAGTTGGACACTGTTAAGCTCTCTACAAAAATGTATTTTTTGATTAAATTTCAAAAAATGGTAAACATAATAGATTTTCACTAAATCATCGTCTGTTCTTTATGATCTGCATAGAAAACAAAAAAAAATCGCTGTATTTTCGCAAATCTGAGAAAAAAAAGATTGACAATTTTTTATCTTTGATACGTTTTGTAGGCCGCTGCCAAAAGAATTACAGTCGTAACAAATCTTTTTCAGTGTGATTCACACATATATAGATACCCAGTTCTAAAATGATTAGTCAAACTGATTCATATATAGGGGAAGTGTACCGGTATCCATCTACCTTAATTTCGTACAATTGTATAGATCATATTATATAATCAATTTGGAAGATTTTTTTTGTTATTATCTCCATACATCTTAAAAAGTTTTGATTTGACTTCTGGGTATTCAAGGATCTCTCTGTATAAATCATAAAATATAAAAGGGTCAAAAATAGCTGCCCAATATCTATTCAAAGATGAACCAATAACCAGTCAGTCAATAAAAGCAGTCGTTCACTAAAAATGCCTGTACTTGTGCACAAATGTTCCAATAATTGTAGACAAATGTCTCAATAATGATGCACAAATAGACCAATTGCCGACAAAAATAACTAAAAAAATCATTGATAATGAAATATGTTTGATTATTTTTGAAGCTCCTTTAAGATTAATAATTGAAAGAACATAATAACAAAAAAAAATATTAGACTTCTACCGATTACCCCTAATTACTCATTCATTTTCACTGCGACGGACACAACTTACTAGAGTTATTTTCAGACAACGCGCGGCCGAAAAATCTTTTTCATGCAAACAAAATAAGATTTATTTCTGAGAGCTGGCAGTGCATGTAGACCGTCCGGAACCAAAGATTTATTTGATCCACGCCACCCAGTTCTAAAATGATTCCTGAATCTGACTCTTATATAGGAAGGGCAAAGGCCTGAGTTTATGCACAAATCTTAGAGAATTTTGTATTTATGATGGAAGGAGATTATATTGCTTTGAGCATTTCTGCTCTATGTTTACCTCTTCTTACATTGTATGTTCCTCAGGCGGAAGGACAGACGCAACGGCTACTTTCAGCTCTTTACGTTGTTGTTACGGCTAGTAACAACAATGCTCTTCCTGCTCTTATCTGAGCTAACTTCCCTCCCTACAGAAGAGATTTCCCAAACGGTCAACCTACTGGCAGATTTACAAACGGAAGATTAATTACAGACCAACTATGTAATTTTAATCCCATGTCCATTCATTTCCATTACTGATATAAAGTTTAAAAACGCACTTTTTTAATTCATTTTATCTTTATTTTTATGGTGACTAAGTTTTAATCTTTTGGATTGCATGTCATCTTAGCTGAAATGTTGGGACTTCCAGATTCGCTGCCTGCATCTTTGGATCCCGCTTTCCGA
This sequence comes from Chamaecyparis obtusa, assembly GCA_027943335.1. NCBI lineage: Eukaryota > Viridiplantae > Streptophyta > Pinopsida > Cupressales > Cupressaceae > Chamaecyparis > Chamaecyparis obtusa. The sequence goes on along the minus strand of BSBK01005600.1, from coordinate 743,965 downwards.
AGACGAAAGCTGCTGACAGGTGCCAGTTTCCGTTCATCTGCTTTAGGATTTGCAGACAGTACTTCTAATCCTTTGGTTAGAACTTTTCACTCGTCTTTTTTTTCCTTGAAGTTTTCAATGCTCAAGTTCAGGTCTGGAATTTGATGGTCCTAATGATTGTTTTTCTGTGTTTATGGTAGGTTGAGGTTGAAATTTTATAGATAGATAGACTATATTTTTATAAAATTGTAAATATGATATTTTAAATTATTAATAAACTGTAAAAAAAATTTATAGATATGGTATTTTAGTTTACATAGAATATTTTAAAATAATAGAATATGAATAGAGTGATTGTTCTTTTTGAATTTGATGGGGTGCAATCACATCCTGTGATCCATCACTATGATGAGAAAAGCCGTGATTTAAAATATGATACTTTAAATTATTAATAAACTGTTAAAAAGTATTACAGACATGGTATTTTAGTTTACAAAGAATATTTTAAAATAATAGAATATGAATAGAGTGAATGTTCTTTTTGAATGTGATGGGGTGCAATCACATTCTGTGATCTATCACCATGATGAGAAGAACTGTGATTTGAAAAATTGATGTAAAAACTTGTACACAATCAAATCCAATACATCATAGAGTGTTATTCTAAGCTTAGATGAAAAACTTGCACACAATCATAGATTGTGGAAATCTCTTAACATTGAAAATATGAATATTTCTAGTTTTAAAATATTTTAATATAAATTTTAAAAAAATCTGTTATTATTAATAATTGAATAAGTCATTATTTTTTAATATTAATATGTCATATATATGTTTCTATATTATTTATTACACATTCTTATTAATTTAAAATATTTTTAAAACAAAATATGTAAAATTTAAAAACTTAATAAAAAACTCCACAACATAACAGGAAATACATGTGTTAAGGAGCTTAATGATGTTGCGAGATCTTTAAATTCCAAGATGGAAGCTTTAGTAGAGAATATAAAGCCCAGTTTTCCGGTACAATTGCTTATATTGATACACACGATCAGCTCTTGGACATAGTTAAATCTCCTATACACACTATCAGCTCTTGGACATAGTTAAATCTCCTACTATGTATGGTAAGTCTCAGCCTTGCTTTACACCCAACTCAAAAACTTTGTTGTTTTCTATTTCCAGATATAGATTAGTTGTGTTTTTTCTTTACTGCCCATGAAACTTGGCAACTATATTGAGAGGAATGTTTGTTCAGGGAAAAACATGAATTGGGTGCGTTCTTTTTTTGGCAGGTTTTGAAGAGGTTGCTGTGGAACAGGTACATTGGAGACAGCTATATTGTGTAATCCTAGCACAATAAGTTGTGCTGATCCATCCAAATATGTGTTTTGAGATAGTTTTCACCCAACTACTGAATGTTATAAGTTACTTGCCAACGTCTCATCCCACCAGATTGGGGATAATATACTGTCGACAATCCCATGAAGGTAATGCAAAGATGATTTGAGTTGGACCTACACTATTTTATAATAAAGTGAAAATATTATCACAATATTTTAGAAAGACATTTTTATCTAATTAATTCTAAGTTTCAGGTGTGATGTTAGACTATAGATTGTGAGATCTGAATCTTATGATAGATAGTTGTTTGTCTAATATGTTTTTCAGGGTAAGTACTTTTGTTTATTTGATGTTGGATTCATGGATGCAAGTTAGGTGCTTCTTCTATTGAAGCTTTATTTTATACCATAGAAACCTTGGAAATTTTGTTTTTCCTCTTTTCGGGGGCTTTGGGTGGACTTAGCTTTTCTTTGGAATTATTCTTTTGTTGATTTTTATTTTTTTGGGTTAGTATCTTCATCTTCCTATTGGATGCTTGGGTTAATTAAAAGTAATTTTTTTAATATTAGATTTTGACTTTTCAATCTATATGGTCCTATTGGGCATTTTGGAGAAAAAGAAGCTTTGACATTGTTTTAACTTCATTTCTTCTACTCTTAAAGATCAGTTCTTGATCTTTAGGGGAGATTTTAGTGCTATCTTGATGAATGATAAACTAGAGGGGGTATATTCTCCAATAAGTGTATTACGGAATATTTCAATTCTTATATACAATCTAATTGTTTAATGGAGTGCAAAACACAGAATGATCCTTTTACATGGACAAATATGAGGAAATATTTTTCACAAACTATTGAAAGGTTTCTTTTATTAGAAAATTGGTCACAATCTCACTTCGATGACTTACTTGATTGTTTAAGCCAATCTTGGATCTAATCACTTTCCTATTTCATTTACTATTTTAGAATATAGAGCTCCATAGAAACTTCATTTTAATTTTTATCCTATGTGGTTATGTAATGCATCTTTTATGCCTTTATTAAAAACACGGTGGCTATCTACCCCTTTTGTAGGAGACATTAAGAAAGTGATCCACTACTAGTTACAAATGTCTTTTATGTCACCAAGCTTAGCTATGAATTTAATATTACCTATGTTAATTAATTATCCCATAGATTAGTTATGATAGACCTTAAGGTAGTCCTTATGCAATTTTGATCCTACATAGGCCAAAAGACTTTGTAAAACTTATAAGAAAAGCCATCACACCCATGAGTATTATCATCAAAAATAGAATTGATAGGCTCCTTGAGGTATTCAATAGAAATCAACTACTAATAGAAGGCATGATAGGCTTCAGATGTCTAAGAAGAGATGACTCTGAGAAAATCTTGAAGAGATTTTCCTCACTTAGGTGAAGCTTCTTCAATTGTGAAAACTTTCTTGTAATGGAGAACAAATGCATGGAGAATGTACGGTAGTTCAAAGATCATCGTAGGATTTTCCTTGATTATTTAATGTCTGGTGTGGAATGTTGAGCACAAAAAAATAGAAATACCTCATTTGAAGCTCAATCACCCGGCTTCAGGTAGTGAATTTTATACTTGATCTAATATTTAAAGGTAATATCATTGTCTAAAATCTACTTTTGGTGGTACACTTGAGCAACCTTAGCTTTTAGGATGGGAGAGAATGAGTTAGTAGCAAGGGGCTCCATGACATGATAGAGATTCAAATTTGTAGCCTCATATGACTACCATTAATACATGGTAAGATAGTGACCATAAATTTAGAGGACATACGAACTGCATCGAATAGCACTATTCCACAAGGAAATCCACCCAGACTACTAAGTTAGATGACATTAAAGATTTCAAAATCACTTAATATGGGTCATTATGGGAGGATGACTTTGTAATGAAGTTTTAAAAAGGAATTGGATTTTGAGAGGTTAAGCATGACCCACTTTTTTTTCAATGCTTAATTTAATTTGGAAGTGATAGGAAAGGGTGATTTAAGGATAGATATAATTGAGATATCTTAATAGGAAGTACAAGAGAAAAAATATTGTGCCATGATCTTAGTACAATAAATCTATTTGAACACTTTATCAGTACTTTCCTAGAAATTAATCCACCTACGCAAAATAGATTGGAGAAGGTGACAATGTATTGGGATTAAAAAGCTCCCAATTTATCGCACATAAAATCATGCATCCCTTTCACCAACTTTCCATCAAAAGAGATTAATCCTTCTTTTTCAAAGGTCACCTCAACCACATTAAATAATCCCACAAAACCAAAGTGGTAGGAAACATTGAATACACAATCTATTGCTAGAGAACATATCTCTCAATAACATTATGAGCATAAACTTTAATGATACAAAAATAATGATTGTTGACTAACATGAGGCACCACACAAGCCACTGAGTAGGATCAAATCCATGGTCAATCAAACAAGAATATGAATATGCCATAAGAAGGGTAATGAACCCTCCACAACCCACCTTGTGTTTGGAAGGAAAAACTAGGCTAGCTAGCCGAATAACACAACATGAAGTAAAAAGCATGAATCCTTCAATTTTGATTTCAAGGAGACATAACACATTGAATAGGACCATTCTATCAATTATTCCACATGGAATACTTCCTAGTGAGGTTAGTAAGACCTCAAACATTCCATGACATGAAATTTATGATTTAATTTCTTGCATGCCATTCTCATCATCATTAGAGGAGAAACTATTATGGAAGAAATCTAACTCTTTCTAGAAGCCACATAATGCAACCTTGCACTTTTATAGAATATTATTTCCATCTTTCGCATGCCTACAAGTGTTGTGAGAGTGACAAAGACTGTGGGGATGAGATGAACACACCAACACTGGTTAAGGATTTCACGAAAAAACTAGATGAAAAGAGACCCTTAATGGTCGCAAGAGCGGTGACCTCCTTCTCCTTCTCCTAAAGCTTTGAAGCTGGCAATGCTAGTTATTGTTGCCAAGTAGTTAACTCTTGAGTTTTATTGGTACAATTGAATGATGGGAAATCTTCCCCTTTTGGGTCACTATAGTCCATTTTTCCATTAATTTTGGGACCTTTGGACACGTGTAGGATCATAATCCTTAGGGGCATTTTGGCCGTCAGAATAGCCAAAGGGTAGTCCTTGATTTTGTACTCTAAGGATTGGCATTGGAAACAAGGATTTGGCATATTCATATAGAGCACACACTAGGTGTGGAAAAGATCTCTTATTTGAAAATCAACCATCTCTTTGAGGACATAAAACCAATTCAACACCACCTCAACAGACACCCTTTTTGGGGGCCAAGCACATAAAACTAGTAAGGGTCGACATAGACAACCTTGCCAAGAGACTGAGAAATGGTTTGCAAAAAGGACACATAGGAAAAAGAGAGACTTGCAAGTTCAATCCAAAAAGAAGCATGTAGTTTTTTACCATCAAATATAGAAAAGTCTCAAGTCGATAGTTGAAAAATAAGTAAAGAAGACCAAAAATACCAAAGCCATGTTGAAAAATGGTTTGAACATGACTAGGCTTAGCAAGTCAACAAATAAAAAACCTTTGGTTAGGTTTTGCATGCCATCTAGGTACATCTTATAAGGGGTGCAAGCCTTGGTGACCTAATCTCAGAATAGGGATTTAGGGGGACCCTCCCAACAAAGCAACCTATCAAATTGTACTTCTCTAACCATTAGCATGCATTGTCAAAATCATAGACTAGTAAAATAACATCAAGATTATCAGGGGGCATGCCTAACGAAAAACTTTGGGCACAAAAAATTTGGGGATTCTTGTTCGGTGGAGCCATTATCGTCAAATGTCAAAGCTTCAACACCAGTAACAACTATTTTTGCTGAGTCTCGCCAAGGTTAACCAAGACTATTATAACAAAAAAAGAATCTTCAATTAACTAAATAATGATGCAAAAGATAGACACGAGAAAAAACTAAAACCCAAAAGAAACAAACAAAAAAAAAAACCATCACATCTAACCATAGAAAACATTGATTAATATATTCAACAAATAAATAAAAACATTAAACCTATAGATAACTAAAATGAAACATTAAAAAGGTTAAAACAGACAAAAACATTAATAGTTGTAGCAACGAAATTAAGGAGGACCCGCAAATCCATGAATAACATATTAGTTGATATATTTAACACCGTCATTTGACCGATAGGTTTTGTGATTTAACACCGCCATTGAAGTAGTTAGGCTTCGTCAGTGAGAGACAACTTAGCAAACCTAATTTCTGACAAGTTATAAATCTGAACAGCTGATAAAGTGCTCCCCGCGCGCCCCCCCCCCCCCCGCCCGCGAATTTGAGTCTGATCATTAGCAAAAGCCCGCCCCCCGCGAATTTGAGTCTGATCATTAGCAAAAGCCCGCCCCCCCGAATTTGAGTCTGATCATTAGCAAAAGGTAAAACACACAAAACAAGGGTAGGATGCAGATTTATTTCAGATAATTTGCAGTGCATGTACACTGTCCGGAACCAGAAAATTTATTCGAGTCACGTTACCCAATTCTAAAATGATCCATGAATCTCGTGACGCTTATAAAGGTACCCCGAAGCCCTGAGAGTTCATCAGAAGTTTTAGATATTTCTATATTTATAATGGAAGGAGATTATATTGCTTTCAGCATTTCTGCTTTAAGTTTATTTCTTCTTACATTTTGTGTCTCTCAGGCAGAAGGACAAAGGCAACCGCTTGTTTCAGCGCTGTACTACTTTGGAGATTCGACCATTGATCCTGGTAACAACAATGTTCTTCCTACTCTTATCAGATCTAATTTCCCTCCCTACGGAAGAGATTTCCCAAACGGTCGAGCCACTGGCAGATTCACAAACGGAAGATTAGTTACAGACCAACTATGTAATTTTAATCTTGTCTCATATATTTCATTCACTTTCATTACTGATATAAAGTTTAAGCACATTTTTTTTTCAGGTCACCTACTTTTCATTTCTATGGTTACTAACTTTTAATCTTTTGGATTGCATATTATCATATAGCCGAACTGTTTGGACTTCCAAATTTGCTGCCGGCATCTTTGGATCCCGAATTTCGAGGGCGAAAGTTGCGGACAGGTGCCAGTTTCGCTTCATCTGCTTCAGGATATGCAGACAGTACTGCTATTCCTTTGGTTAGAACTTTTCATTCTTCAATGTCTTTTTTCATTAAATTTTCAATGCTTAAGAGAAGTTTTGAATTTAATGGCCGTAATGACCTTTTTAACGTTTGCACTTACTATTTTATAATATGCCAAAAAATTATCTAGAATATTTTAAAATAGTAATGTTTCTAAATTTTAAAATATTTTAACATGAATGGGCAACCATCTTGTTGTCTAAGCGGCTAGGTGACAGGACTTAACTGTTGCTGGTGCCATGGTGATTTTGTCTTGTTCCGGGTCTTTGGTCCCTTGTTTTATTTTGGGTTTTTCTATTTTTTGGTTAAGTATTAAGTATTTGGTTTAGCTAGTGTTGTTAATGTGCTCTTAGTCTTCCCTGTTCCACAGGCCAGCACTCTTTTGTTGCTTTTTCTATCAAAAATATATATGTTTCTATATTATTTATTATATATGTATATTAATTTAAAAAAAATTTACAATAAAATATATGAATCACAGTGATTAGCTTCTTAATTCGATTGCGTTTGTATTTTTAGTATCTATCATTTTAAATTTTTTTTTTGCATCTATTGCTCTCTTTCATTCTGATAATAGATCACGGAGTGTAATCAGAAACATTAATGCTAAAAAAATACAAACACAATCTAATCTAAAAACTAATCACTCTAATTATAATATATTGTAGAAATCTGATATCTCAAAATATATAAATTTTAAAAACTTATTAAATTTTCTTTGACATAGATTTTAACTCTGATCTTCTTTATTTGCAGAGTGTTTTGCCACTGGAGGCACAATTGAAGAATTTCAAGCTGTATAAAGCACGGCTTGCAGTATTATTTGGATATAAAACTGCCAAGAGGACCGTATCTCAAGCATTGTTTACTGTAAGCACAGGCACTGATGATTTCGCCAATAATTATTTCCTCAATCCTCTAACAATGGGAATGTATACCCTCGAACAGTTCCAGGATATGCTGCTCAGGTCTCTAAGTAAATTTATACGGGTAAAAGACCTTTCTCGTAAAAGAAGAGTATTTTTTTTTTTGGTTTTTTTAAGATTCGTCCAAGTATAAACGTATTTTTCTGTCCACAGGATCTTTCCCACGAGGGTGCTGCTAAAGTTGCTATTATAGGGATTCCTCCTTTTGGTTGTTTGCCTGGTCAAATTACTCTCCACAACATAACAGGAAATGGCTGTTATAATTTGTTTAATGAGGTTGCGAGCTCTTTCAATGACAAGATCAAAGCTTTAATTGAGGAGATACAGCCCGATTTCCCAGGTGTTCAAATAGCTTATCTAGATGTATATGATAAGCTCTTAGACATCATCAAATCTCCTACTAAGTATGGTAAGTTAGAAGTCTTGTAATTCTATTTCAGAATATGGGTCACAGAGTTATGTGAAAAGAAAACTGTCTCTGATATAAATTAGTTCTATACCTGCAACTGGATAGCAACATTGAGATGAATGTTTGTTAAGGGAAAAAATGAATTGGGAGCTTTTTTTGAGCAGGTTTTGTAGAGGCGAGGAGGGGTTGCTGTGGAACAGGGCTATTGGAGACAGCTATATTCTGCAACCCTAGCAGCATAAGTTGTCCTGATCCATCCAAGTATGTGTTCTGGGATAGCTTTCATCCAACAACTGAATGTTATCAAATCCTTGCCAACGATTTGTTCCAGCAGTCTCTGGCTTCATTCAACTTACCAACCCCGAGAAACTAATGCAAAGACAATTGAGTAGGGCATGCACTATATTACTATAAATTGGAAAAAAGGCTTGCTAAAATAATATGTTTTGCTCACGAGTGGAAGGGATTAGAGAAAATAAATTATATTGTGAAGATGTTATAGAGAAGATTGAGGAGTGTATGTCTGGGCTTGTTATCAGATTAAGGAGTAAGGATAAGGGGATTATCTCTGTTGATAGCATTATTAGGAAGTTTAGGAGTACTAATGCTGATATAATTCAAAAAATGAGAGTCTCGTAAAAAAAAAAATGTAATTTGTATCGGGGTGTAAGAACTTGGTTTAGTTTCTGTAAAACCTGTTCTTTGTTAATAAAAACAAATCCCTTTTATTAATTTTTTTTTTCCAATTTATTGTAGAATAGTTCATGTTCTATTAAATTATTAAAATAGTGCATGTTTTATTAAATTATTATGATACTTTTTGGAAGACATTTTGTCATAATGATTATAAGTTTTGGATATTATATGATTTTAGATTGTAAATTGCAATTTCAAAATATTATGATGACATTTTTAAAAATATATATATATAATAATTAAAAATTGTAGTTTGATATGTAGAAGCTAGTATATTTTAACATATGTTTATAATAGAAAAGTTATTAATTTATGTTTTCTCTTTTCAAAGTAAATGATAATGATAAAATTATGTTCATATAAAAATTCAATTACATTTTGTTTCTTTTGAATATTGGTTGAGTAGATCACTTACATCCGATAACTTAATAATCTTTCTAATTTTAAGTTGCACAATAACACTATTTCATATTTGAATTTTCACCTAATAATTATACATACCATGATCTCTATTAATAAATTATTTTAAAAAATATTACTAATCAAACTGTTTTGATACAAATATTATACATTATTTTGTAAATTAAATTAACCTAATTAAATTTTTAAGTTAATTTTCAACATTGATAAATTTTAGAATTAAAAAATATGTTTCTAATTATCGAATGCCCTAGCTTTGACCTCATGCTTCCTATATCACATAATTTTTTTATTTTTATTTTTTCATTCTTAAATATTTTTTCCCTTCATCTATACTATTATGAACACTATGAAGATGATAAAGGCATTGAATAATAAAACCAAAATTTGATCATACCATGCAATAAAATAGTTACATGAAAGGTATTTAAGAATGCCTTTTTTTCATTTTAGAAGACATTCATCTTATTAGTACTTACCGATAGGCTAAGTTGGATGAATGCACTTGAAGTCGTACACGCGGATTTCTCGCATTGCTCGAGTTGTGAATATAATACTTTATGAAAGTTCTTTTACCTCCATAATCCATGGTTCTTGCCCTATTTTCCTCCCATATTCTGCCTACCGTGCCCATATTCTGGGTATTTTCTTTATTTATAAAGATTAGCATTTATAGAAACTTCAATTTGGTTTCCACATTATTGTACCAGTTTATTGTAATCTCTATGTGCATAGAAATTCTTCTGTAAGGGTTTTTTTCTCTTTCATTTTTCCTTTTGCATACTTATTATTGTAGATCTGTGTTTGCAAAAGACTATTATTTTGTGTTTTCACAGAAAATGGTTATGTTTCTTGTAAGAAAGAAAATCAGTTAACAGGACAGTGAACAAGCTGTTGAAAGAATGGTAGATTTTTATATTAGACAAACACCTTTTCCATTTTTGCAGTAAAATCTGTGAAAAAGAAAAGAAAGACAGTCAATCAAGCATAAGAATTCATTTCTATTCAATTTTTGTTTTCTCCTCCTTTTAAAAAAGCAATGTCTTAACCAGCAAAAGTGATGTTTCCATTAAATTAAAAAGTTCATAAATACAGACATTCTTTTGATAAAACTCAAATTTTTCAAAATACTTTGTCACAGGCAAAACTAAATCGTATCGCACGTCTTCGTTTCGGACCAGCTCTAGAGAAAATTACTGCTTTTGGGTGGACAAAGCTGAGACGGTCTGGTTCTTGTTTGATCCAAAGTATTAATTTTATTTGATTAGCCTTTGACAAATACGAATGACTTTTCTTTTCAAAAACAAAAGTCAAGAAACAAGTTAGCCTCCTGTAAACATTTTTGAATGATTACTTTCATACTATTTCTTGTATGGAGATCATGTACAGTTGGATGAATTGTTTTTGAGTGAAATTTTGTGTTTATGGAGATGTAAAGTGAAACAACTTCATAAAATAAGATAATGTATAAAATAAAATTAATATTTTATTAAATTCAAACAAACTTATTTTTAAGTCGATTTTCATATTATTATTGCATGGTTTTTATGTGGAGTGGGATAAATTGTTTTGTATGAAATATTGTGTTTATAGTTCTGTTTACTATCATTTTTCAATAGTAATCCGTAGTTTCACATAAACCTTAATTTTTGGAAGTCATTTGGCGTGTAAGTTTGTTAATTTGGAGGTGGAAAAGAAATCTTGTTTCTCCAGCTTGTTAGAATATTCTATTATCTTAAATTGTGATAAATTGATGGGTAACAAATTAATTAAGATAATTATGATTAGTGGGAGACAAAAAAAGATGCAAATGAACAAACAAATCCAATGGTTCATAGTGTTATTCTAAGCTTAGATGTAAAAACTTGCACACAATCATAGATTATGGAAGTTTCTTAACATTGAAAATATAAATGTTTCTAATTTTAAAATATTTTAATATAGATTTTAAAAAACCTGTTACTATTAATAATTGAATAAGTCATTATTTTTTAATATTAGTATATCATATATATATTTCTATATTATTTATTACACATTTTTATTAATTTAAAATAATTATAAAACGAAATATATGAAATTTAAAAACTTAATAAAAAAACTCCACAACATAACGGGAAATACATGTGTTAAGGAGCTTAATGATGTTGCGAGATCTTTAAATTCCAAGATGGAAGCTTTAGTAGAGAATATAAAGCCCAGTTTTCCGGTACAATTGCTTATATTGATACACACGATCAGCTCTTGGACATAGTTAAATCTCCTATACACACTATCAGCTCTTGGACATAGTTAAATCTCCTACTATGTATGTTAAGTCTCAGCCTTGCTTTACACCCAACTCAAAAATTTGTTGTTTTCTGTTTCCAGATATAGATTAGTTGTGTTTTTTCTTTACTGCCCATGAAACTTGGCAACTATATTGAGAGGAATGTTTGTTCAGGGAATTAATGAATTGGGTGCAGTCTTTTTTGGCAGGTTTTGAAGAGGCGAGGAGAGGTTGCTGTGGAACAGGTACATTGGAGACAGCTATATTGTGTAATCCTAGCACAATAAGTTGTGCTGATCCATCCAAATATGTGTTTTGAGATAGTTTTCATCCAACTACTGAATGTTATAAGTTCCTTGCCAACGTCTCATCCCACCAGACTGGGGATAATATACTGTCGACAATCCCATGAAGGTAATGCAAAGATGATTTGAGTTGGACCTACACTATTTTATAATTAAGTGAAAATATTATCCTAATATTTTAGAAAGACATTTTTATCTAATTAATTCTAAGTTTCAGGTGTGATGTTAGACTATAGATTGTGAGATCTGAATCTTATGATAGATAGTTGTTTGTCTAATATGTTTTTCAGGGTAAGTACTTTTGTTTATTTGATGTTGGATTTATGGATGTGAGTTAGGCGCTTCTTCTATTGAAGCTTTATTTTGTATCATAGAAACTTTGGAAATTTTGTTTTTTTCCTTTTCGGGGGGCTTTGGGTGGACTTAGTTTTTCTTTGGAATTATTTTTTTGTTGATTTTTATTTTTTTGGGTTAATTAAAAGTAAATTTTTTAATATTAGATTTTGACTTTTCAATCTATATGGTTCTATTGGGCATTTTGGAGAAAAAGAAGCTTTGACATTGTTTTTACTTCATTTCTTCTCCTCTTAAAGATCAGTTCTTGATCTTTAGGGGAGATTTTAGTGCTATCTTCATAAATAATAAAATAGAGGGGGTATATTTTCCAATAAGTGTATTATGGAATATTTCAATTCTTAGATACAATCTAATTGTTTAATGGAGTGCAAAACACAGAATGATCCTTTTACATGGACAAATATGAGGAAATATTTTTCACAAACTGTTGAAAGGTTTCTTTTATTAGAAAATTGGTCACAATCTCACTTCGATGACTTACTTGATTGTTTTAGCCAATCTTGGATCTAATCACTTTCCTATTTCATTTACTATTTTAGAAGATAGAGCTCCATAGAAACTTCATTTTAAATTTGATCCTATGTGGTTACGTAATGCATCTTTTATGCCTTTATTAAAAATACAGTGGCTATCTACCTCTTCTGTACGAGACATTAAGAAAAGTGATCCGCTACTAGTTACAAATGTCTTTTATGTCACCAAGCTTAGCTATGAATTTAATATTACCTATGTTAATTAATTATCCCATAGATTAGTTATGATAGACCTTGAGGTAGTCCTTATGCAAGTTTGATCCTACATAGGCCAAAAGACTTTGTAAAACTTATAAGAAAAGCCATCACACCCATGAGTATTATCCTCAAAAATAGAATTGATAGGCTCCTTGAGGTATTCAATAGAAATCAACTACTAATAGAAGGCATGATAGGCTTCGGATGTCTAAGAAGAGATGACTCTAAGAAAATCTTGAAGAGATTTTCTTCACTCAAGTGAAGCTTCTTCAATTGTGAAAACTTTCTTGTAATGGAGAACAAATGCATGCAGAATGTACGATAGTTCAAAGATCACCGTAGGATTTTCCTTGATTATTTAATGTCTGGTGTGGAATTTTGAGCACAAAAAAATAGAAATAACTCATTTGAAGCTCAATCACCTAGCTTTAGGTAGTGAAGTTTATAGTTGATCTAATATTTAAAGGTAATATCATTGTCTAAAATCTACTTTTGGTGGTACACTTGAGCAACCTTAGCTTTTAGGATGGGAGAGAATGAGTTAGTAGCAAGGGGCTCCATGGCATGATAGAGATTCAAATTTGTAGCCTCATATGACTACCATTAATACATGGTAAGATAGTGACCATAAATTTAGAGGACATACGAATTGCATCGAATAGAACTATTCCACAAGGAAATCCACCCAAACTACTAAGTTAGATGACATTAAAGATTTCAAAATCACTTAATATGGGTCATTATGGGACGATGATTTTGTAATGAATTTTTAAAAAGGAATTGGATCTTGAGAGGTTAAGCATGACCCACTTTTCGTTCAATGCTTAATTTAATTTGGAAGTGATAGGAAAGGGTGATTTTAGGATAGATATAATTGAGATATCTTAATAGGAAGTAAAAGAGAAAAAATATTGTGCCATGATCTTAGTACAATAAATCTATTTGAACACTTTATTAGTACTTTCCTATAAATTAATCCACCTACGCAAAATAGATTGGAGAAGGTGACAAAGTATTGGGATTAAAAATTTCCCAATTTATTGCACATAAAATCATGCATCCCTTTCACCAACTTTCCATCAAAAGAGATTAATCCTTATTTTTCAAAGGTCATCTCAACGACATTAAATTATCCCACAAAACCAAAGTGGTAGGAAACATTGAATACACAATCTATTGCTAGAGAACATATCTCTCAATAAAATTATAAGCATAAACTTTAATGATACAAAAATAATGATTGTTGACTAACATGAGGAACCACATGAGCCACTGAGTAGGATCAAATCCATGGTCAATCAAAAAAGAATATGAATATGCCATAAGAAGGGTAATGAACCCTCCACAACCCACCTTGTGTTTGGAAGGAAAAACCAGGCTAGCTAGCCGAATAACACAACATGAAGTAAAAAGCATGCCTACAAGTGTTGCGAGAGTGACAAAGACTGTGGGGATGAGATGAACGCACCAACACTGGTTAAGGATTTCATGGAAAAACTAGATGAAAAGAGACCTTTAATGGTCGCAAGAGCGGTGACCTCCTTCTCCTTCTCCTAAAGCTTTGAAGCTAGCAATGCTAGTTATTGCTGCTAACTAGTTAACTCTTGGGTTTTATTGATACGATTGAATGATTGGAAACCTTCCCCTTTTGGGTCACTATAGTCCATTTTTCCATTAATTTTGGGACCTTTGGACATGTGTAGGATCATAATCCTTAGGGGCATTTTGGCCCTCAAAATAACCAATGGGCAGTCCTTGATTTTGTACTCTAAGGATTGGCATTGGAAACAAGGATTTGGCATATTCATATAGAGCATACACTAGGTGTGGAAAAGATCTCTTATTTGAAAATCAACCATCTCTTTGAGGACATAAAACCAATTCAACACCACCTCAATAGACACCCTTTTTGGGGGTCAAGCACATAAAACTAGTCAGGGTCGACATAGACAACCTTGCCAAGAGATTGAGAAATGGTTTGCAAAAAGGAAACAGAGGAAAAAGAGAGACTTGTGAGTTCAATCCAAAAAGAAGCATGTAGTTTTTACCATAAAATATAGAAAAGTCTCAAGTCGATAGTTGAAAAATAAGCAAAGAAGACCAAAAATACCAAAGCCATGCTAAAAAATGGTTTGAACATGACTAGTCTCAGCAAGGCAAAAAATTAAAAACCTTTGGTTAGGTTTTGCATGCCATCAAGGTACATCTTATAAGGGGTGCAAGCCTTGGTGACCTAATCTCAGAATTAGGGATTTAGGGGGACCCTCCCAACAAAGCAACCTATCAAAGTGTACTTCTCTAACCATTAGCATGCATTGTCAAAATCATAGACTAGTAAAATAACATCAATATTATGAGGAGACATGCCTCACGAAAAACTTTGGGCACAAATTTTTGGGGATTCTTGTTCGGTGGAGCCATTATTGCCAAATGTCAAAGCTTCAACACCAGTAACAACTATTGTGTTGAGTCTGGCCAAGACTAGCCAAGACTAGCCAAGACTATTATAACAAAAAAAAATCCGCAATTAACAAAATAATGATGCAAAAGATAAACACAAGAAAAAACTAAAACCCAAAAGAAACAAAAAAAAAACAACAAACCATCACATCTAACCATAGAAAACATTGACTAATATATTCAACAAATAAATAAAAACATTAGACCTATAGATAACTAAAATGAAACATTAAAAAGGTTAAAAAAGACAAAAACATTAATAGTAGGAGCAACGAAATTAAGGAGGACCCGCAAATCCATGAATAACATATTAGTTGATATATTTAACACCGTCATGATAGGTTTTGTGATTTAACACCGCCATTGGAGTAGGTAGGCCGCTTCGTACAATGAGAGACAACCTAGCAGTTGTAATTTCTGACAAGTTATAAATCTAAACAGCTGATAAACTGTTCCCCCCCACCCGAATTTGAGTTTGATCATTAGCAAAAGGTGAAACACACAATAGAAGGGTAGCATGCAGATTTATTTCAGATAGCTTGCAGTGCATGTACACTGTCCGGAACCAGAATTTTTTTTTGAGCCACGTTACCCAATTCTAAAATGATCCATGAATCTCGTGACGCTTATAAAGGTACCCCGAAGCCCTGAGAGTTCATCAGAAGTTTTAGATATTTCTATATTTATAATGGAAGGAGATTATATTGCTTTCAGCATTTCTGCTTTAAGTTTATTTCTTCTTACATTTTGTGTCTCTCAGGCAGAAGGACAAAGGCAACCGCTTGTTTCAGCGCTGTACTACTTTGGAGATTCGAGCATTGATCCTGGTAACAACAATGTTCTTCCTACTCTTATCAGATCTAATTTCCCTCCCTACGGAAGGGATTTCCCAAACGGTCGAGCCACTGGCAGATTCACAAACGGAAGACTAGTTACAGACCAAATATGTAATTTTAATCCTGTCTCATATATTTCATTCAGTTTCATTACTGATATGAAGTTTAAACATATCTTTTTTTTTAGGTCACTTACTTTTCATTTCTATGGTTACTAACTTTTAATCTTTTGGATTGCATATCATCATATAGCCGAACTGTTTGGACTTCCAAATTTGCTGCCGGCATCTTTGGATCCCGAATTTCGAGGCCGAAAGTTGCTGACAGGTGCCAGTTTCGCTTCATCTGCTTCAGGATATGCAGACAGTACTGCTATTCCTTTGGTTAGAACTTTTCATTCTTCAATGTCTTTTTTCATGAAATTTTCAATGCTTAAGAGAAGTCTTGAATTTAATGGCCGTAATGACCTTTTTAACGTTTGCACTGTACTATTTTATAATATTCAAAAACAATAATCTAGAATATTTTAAAATATTAATGTTTCTAAATTTTAAAATATTTTAATATGAATGAGGGGCCACCTTGTTGTCCAAGCGGCTAGGTGACAGGACTTAACTGGTGCTGGTGCCATGGTGATTTTGTCTTGTTTTGAGTCTTTGGTCCCTAGTTTTATTTTGGGTTTTTCTAATTTTTGGTTAAGTATTAAGTCTTTGGTTTAGCTAGTGTTGTTAATGTGCTCTTAGTCTTCCCAATAAAATATATGAATCACAGTGATTAGATTCTTAATTTGATTGCATTTGTATTTTTAGCATCTATCATTTTTAATTTTTTTTTTTTGCATCTATTGCTCTCTTTCATTCTCATAATAGATCACGGAGTGTGACCAGAAACATTAATGCTAAAAAAATACAAACACAATCTAATCTAAAAACTAATCACTCTAATTATAATATATTGTAGAAATCTGATATCTCAAAATATATAAATTTTAAAAACTTAGTAAATTTTCTTTGACATAGATTTAAACTCTGATCTTCTTTATTTGCAGAGTGTTTTGCCACTGGAGGCACAATTGAAGAATTTCAAGCTGTATAAAGCACGGCTTGCGGGATTATTTGGATATGAAACTGCCAAGAGGACCGTATCTCAAGCATTGTTTACTGTAAGCACAGGCACTGATGATTTCGCCAATAATTATTTCCTCAATCCTCTAACAATGGGAATGTATACCCTCGAACAGTTCCAGGATATGCTGCTCAGATCTCTAAGTAAATTTATACGGGTAAACGACCTTTCTCGTAAAAGAAGAGTATTTTTTTTTTCCGTTTTTTTTTAGATTCGTCCAAGTATAAACGTATTGTTCTGTCCACAGGATCTTTCCCACGAGGGTGCTGCTAAAGTTGCTATTCTAGGGATTCCTCCTTTTGGTTGTTTGCCTGGCCAAATTACTCTCCACAACATAACAGGAAATGGCTGTTATAATTTGTTTAATGAGGTTGCGAGCTCTTTCAATGACAAGATCAAAGCTTTAATTGAGGAGATACAGCCCGAATTCTCAGGTGTTCAAATAGCTTATCTAGATGTATATGATAAGCTCTTAGACATCATCAAATCCCCGACTAAGTATGGTAAGTTAGAAGTCTTGTAATTCTATTTCATAATATGGGTCACAGTGTTATGTGAAAAGAAAACTGTCTCTGATATAAATTAGCTATATACCTGCAACTGGATAGCAACATTGAGATGAATGTTTGTTAAGGGAAAAAATGAGTTGCGAGCTTTTTTTGGGCAGGTTTTGTAGAGGCGAGGACGGGTTGCTGTGGTACAGGGCTATTGGAGACAGCTATATTCTGCAACCCTAGCAGCATAAGTTGTCCTGATCCATCCAAGTATGTGTTCTGGGATAGCTTTCATCCAACAACTGAATGTTATCAAATCCTTGCCAACGATTTGTTCCAGCAGTATCTGGCTTCATTCAACTTACCAACCCCGAGAAACTAATGCAAAGACAATTGAGCAGGGCATGCACTATATTACTATAAATTGGGAAAAAGGCTTGCTAAAATAATATGTTTTGCTCACGAGTGGAAGGGATTAGAGAAAATAAATTATATTGTGAAGATGCTATAGAGAAGATTGAGAAGGAGTGTATGTCTGGGCTTGTTATCAGATTAAGGAGTAAGGATAAGGGGATTATCTCTGTTGATAGTATTACTAAGAAGTTTAGGAGTATTAATGCTGATATAATTCAAAAAATGAGAGTCTCGTAAAAAAAATTATGTAATTTGTATCGGGGTGTAAGAACTTGATTTAGTCCCTCTAAAATCAGTTTTTCTTTAATAAAAAATAAATCCTTTTTACTAAGTCCTTTTTCCAATTTATTCTAAAATAGTGCATGTTCTATTAAATTATTAAAATAGTGCATGTTTTATTAAATTATTATGATACTTTTTGGAAGACATTTTTTTCATAATGATTATAAGTTTTGGATATTATATGATATTAGATTGTAAATTGCAATTTTAAAATTTTATGATGATAATTTTAAAAATATATATATAATAATTAAAATTTGTAATTCAATATGTAAAAGCTAGTATATTTTAACATATGTTTTATAATAGAAAAGTTATTAATTTATGTTTTCTCTTTTCAAAGTAAATGATAATGATCAAATTGTGTTCATATAAAAATTCAATTACATTTTTTTTCTTTTGAATATTGGTTGAGTACATCACTTACATCAAATAACTTAATAATCTTTCTAATTTTAGGTTGAACAATCACACTATTTCATATTTGAATTTTTACCTAATAATTATACATACCATGATCTCCATTAATAAATTATTTTTAAAAATATTACTAATCAAACTGAATAAATTCGCCTCAAAAAGCATGAGCGCAAATATTATCCAACATACTTTCGATCAAAAGTAAGTTAGTACTTTCGATCAAAAGTAAAAGTACGACAATTGAAAATTGGTGGGTTTTTTAACCTTGCCAAAACTATAATTTTTACAGTTTCAACGGAGTTGAAAGTAGGACTTCCAATTTTTTATCATCATTTTCAGAAGTATTTCATGTTAAGTTTACATTATTTATTATTTTTAATATATATATATATATTCACACACACACACACATAAATAATGTATATATACACATATATATGTGTGTATTCATATATATATTATATATGTATACACATAAAGATATATATATGTATATGTACACATATACATGTATATATACACATATATGTATATATGTGGGTGGTCCCACAATAGTGTGTCCCACTTTTTTAGACATGCTGATTTTTGCTGAAATAACACATTTTTAATAAAATATGATGATTTAAGTCTTGATAGGTTCCATTTGAAAGAATTAATTACAAATGGTTAGCTCAAAGCCTCTTAGATTAAAAAAATATTGATATAACATCTATACTCCTCATTTATACCTACAATGGAGTCTCCTTCGCACCTATTAAAATGCTAACAAAAAATCACTTCGACTTTATGTTTTGGCAGATCAAATGAATCCATTTGAAAAACCTATCTATGTTGTATGATTTTATTTGGAACAATCTTTCTAATGAATATAATTTTAATACATATTGAGTTCATTATCACTTTTAAATATTACTTTAACTAAACATAAGTTGTTTGGTCATTCAACAACTTGTCTCTTCAAGACTTTCAGAAAAATAGTAAATTACAAAATTTTTTTTATTAAAAATATGTAGGAAAAGAGTATTTGTGTTAGCTTTCTATTAAAAAAAGAAAAATTAAATTTCGATATACACAGATCAAGTTAGAGCGATCCAAGTGACCTTATGTCTAAATTATAGTTACTGTCACTTTAGAACTTAATAAACTATAAAATATTGACCCAAAATGAATGAAACTAATTGTATCCTTTAGATATTGAAGTTACAAATATAATCTCGAAAGAATTACATTGTTATCATATTTTTAAAAAAAATTATGTTGATCTAAGTGATAGTAACTCCTTAAAAACACAGTTTTTCACACAAACCACTTTTCGAAGGAGAAGGAAAAATAAATTTTAATGAATTTTAATTGATTTTTTAAAAATATATTTAGAAACTAGAAAGAAAATTTTAAAAGACTCTAGTTTACATCATCTTCAAATTCTTAATAGTTTTGGAGCAGCAGGTGTTCGAAAGTAAATTTTTTTCTCAAAATATTGATCTCTGTGTCAAAGTTGATCAAAAAGTGGGACACACTATTGTGGGACCACCCATGTGTATATACATATATATGTACATATATATATATATATATATATATATATATATATATATATATATATATATATATATATATATATATACATATATGTACACACACACATCTTTATATATATATATATATATTTATATTTATATATATTTATATATATGTATATATATACATGTATATATATATATATGTATATATATACATGTGTGTGTATATACATGTATACATGTCATATATATATATATATATATATATGTGCAAATATATATGTGTGTGTGTGTGTATGTATGTATGTATTTGTGTACTCACATGTGCATATGCACATGTATATATATATACATTACAATGTATACAAATTGACACACACACACGTATATATATACATGTATATGTATGAATGTATATGTATATATATCTATGTTTGTAAATATATATGTGTGTGTACACATGTATATATATACATATATGTCTGAATATGTATATATATTATGTATATACACACACATAAATGTGTACACATGTATATATGTGTTTATATATGTATATATATATATATTGTGTATACACACACACGTGATGTATGCATATATATATATTTATATACACACATGTGCATATGCACATGTATATATATACATTACAATGTATACGTATTGACACACACACACACATGTGTGTGTGTGTGTCAATACGTATACATTGTAATGTATATATATACATGTTATATATATATATATATATATATATATATATATGGATGTATATGTTTGTGTGTGTGTCTGTGTGTACACATGTATATATATGCGTACATGTGTGTATGTGCACATGTATATATGCATGTGTGTGTACATATATAGTGCACGTTTATTTACATTTAAATATAATTTATGTAATTGATTTTACTTCAATAATGTAGCAAAAGGTGTACTTTAATTTTATTTTCAATTAAATTAGGAAAATATATGTAGACTTCATTTGCCAGTAAATAAAATATTTCAGGTACACATATATAGATATGTCTAGATATCATTACACATCACATGACAGATGCACCAATTCCCCCTAAGGAACTATTTGCATGCACTAATAGGAAAATTGAATAGTTGCAAGATTCTATAAATAGTTTGATTAGCTCTAATGTCTATAAGAGCACATGTCAGTCCATACTTACTAGCTTGATTAGTATTAGAGATGACATTCTTGGTACCACTCCCTATGCACCAGATGTTATAGAGGCCATATTTGAGAGAAAGAAACAAGATGTTGGCTCTGGTCTTTATCTTAAAGAGGTACAGGTTTTAGTGCTTAAAGTGACCATAAAAGGAGAATCTTTCCCATATTATGCGGACTTACAGTATGTGAAGGGATATCAGGTTACTAAGTGTTAAGATTCTTCTATATAATCATTGATATACCCATGGTTTCTAGTTGTCCATAGTCGTTATCCAAATAATGACCAGATTTTATTTTACTTTACACAATAAATTTTTTATGAGGTTTATTTAGGGAGGGTCATTAATTACACTAATTTTCTAGCACATCTAGGATAGGGCGTGATAGATTTGCTGATAGAGATTCTTTTCAATGAGTTGATCACTAGAGGCCGGTACAAAGGGCCATTGTTAGTGAGAGGGCACCTATTATAGCTTCTTCATTGGGTCATGTGGTAGATGATGTCATTTGTTGCACCCATTTTTGAGTTGTGATTGATAGTGTGGGGGACATTGCAGTAGCTTCCGCATCCATATCTAGTGATCAAGTTGGCTAGTACTTGATGTCTCAGTGACACTCTAGATCATCAGGTGGAGTATCTTCTAGCAGGACCACACATGACATGTATAGTTTAGTGAGTATCCCTTCACTTTTCAGCCTAGAGGGACTTACAAGAGATATGACACGGGTCACATCAACTAGTTTGGTTGAGGATTTGTTGGATGCATATGCACTTATACTAGCAGAGCATGATATCCCCATAACAGATGCTAGAGATTGTGTGGGTATTATGAGATATGCTCAACCACATCCTTCTCATCACCCAGACCATGGCCATAGTGACAGTGCTCATGAGGATCCACCTACTGACCACTCTATTGTTGTAGAGGGAGAGGCACAACATACAGACCTGTCAGTCAGTGCAAGGCACTAGTTCTTTGATATTGGCCTTGAGGATGTTGACTTCAGCATGACCACTACGGGTTACCTAGATTTTCTAAAACATGATGATATGACTTCCATGTCATCTCACTTGGTTAGTTCATTGCATTCATCATTAGAGATACATTTTCTGACTACTCTTGTTGTAGATGTAGAGTTGAGCTTGGACCAGACAGAAAAATCTTGATATCTTGGTTGATAGGATCGAGGCTAGGGAGTCGAGGTACACTATCAGGGGCCACCATCTACATAGGTATAAATCTTATATATTTAATGTTACAATTTAAGTTATTTATAAATGCAATATTTCATCTAGCATGTAAATTTACTTTTTTTTTTAATTTTCAAAATTTCAATACATGATATATATATATATATATATATATATATATATATATATATTTCTCTGTAGGGATCTGCACATCCTTCATAGCATGATAGTCACTCTACATCCAATCGCTTAGTGATGAGTCACCATGATGAGTCCTAGGCACTTTCATATCTGATCTAGACATATTACATGTACATTTGATGTTATATTTCATTTCTAGACTCTACACGATTGACATATGTATTGTACACTTTGATATTATTTGATTTGTAGGTCCTTTTGGTAGAATGTTTGACACATGATTGGTCCATATGTTTCATGTTTACAGTACTTTATCTTGATTGATGTTTCATGCATGTTATATACTTTCACTCTATACGTGCATGTGTGATGAACTTACATACTTTTGAATAAAAGTAAAATGGATTCACCTCTATTCAAATGTAAAGGGGGGAAATATGAGATCTATTCTCAAACCCAAATTTCTAAAGAAGAGATCTAATTTGATCAACCAAGAGGTTAATACATAATCGAATCAATTTATGAAGAATATGGAAGAGAGAGAGAGAGAGAGAGAGAGAGAGAGAGTAAATCCAATATTTTCCTATGAAAGAAATTATGCTTGAAATATGGAATAATTAAAATATAAATACTAACCTCAAATTAGGGTGGATCTGGAAAATGTCAAATTCTGATGTTTGTGTATACTTTCAGGCAATTCTACAACCTATTCTAGACTGGAAATGCTGAGACAGAGAAAACCAAGAAATCTTTCTCCAAGATGAGCTCAGGTTGGGTTTGACCCTCATAAAAGGTCAAATACTACATTCTTTATTTGAAGTCTGATTCTGATTCTGTTCGTAGATCTCAGAAGTTTGCCAAAAAGGGTATCCAAATTCGCTCTCAGATTTGAAATTTCACACTTGTACCTACAAGAAAATAGGGGTTTTTGTTGTATGGGGGGTTTGTCTTGGTCAAACCCCAGTTTAGGAATTAACCTTGAAATTGAATTGAAATATACTATGCATAAACAAAGTAATTGAAATAAATCACCTCACTTATGTTGAAATCCTTGTAGAGGATTCGAATCCTCAAATCCACAAGTAGGAATGCTTCAATGGATGTAGGATGAATGTAGGATGTTTCCAATCAATGACATTTGATCTTCAATGCCAATCTTGATTTGATCTTTGCATATGAGAAGGCTTGAATGAATGTAGAAGGATGGATCATCAAAGGGGGCTCCAAAGAGATTGAATCCTTCAATAGCTAACAATGGATTTCCTTGATGGATGAATGCTTGAACACTTGAATGCTTGAAGACTTGCTTGAACTTGAGAGCTTGCAATTGCTTGATTGTGGATGTTCTCACAAAACTTGACGTTTTCACAAAACTTGATAGATCAAATGAGAGAGGAAGGCCTCCTTTTATAGTGAACTAGGGCACAATCCTCTAGAGGGGCCACCTTGGAGAATTAAATACCAATTAGGTCCTAACCTTTAGAAAATATACCTAGATTAAATGCAATTAGAGGATTTACCATCCCAAAACTTGAAATGGCCAATCCGAAGGTGGAAAAATAAATATCCCGAAAGCTCGATGCCCGAAAATCCAAAAAATTAGAAATTTGAATAAGGGGGGAAAATTGAGGTTGGACCTGACCTAGTCAGGTTCGACCTCTATCCTGACCTAGTTAGGTTTGACCTCAATCCTGACCTAGTCAGGATCAACCTTGAATTTGACCCTAGGCCCAGATTCAGTCAGAACCAGGTCAAGAGGTCCCGAGGATGCCCAGAAACCTAGAAATGATATCAAAATAGGACAGAATGCCAGGGATAGACATAAAATACTATGATTATTGTGATGAAGGCTAGGAGGACCTATTTCTAAATCCTACCTAGAAAATAGAGCCATGGAAGAGGGAAATTAAGGAGAATCCTCGGGATCCTAACCTTAATTTTACCTAGAATGAAGAAATCAAGTGCAGGGAAGAAGTGGAAAGCAAGGAGAAAGCCAAATACATGCAAAGACCTGATCAAGGCACTTAACATGACCCCAAACCACTTACTCGGAGGGATAAATGCTCTTAACATGGAAGTGCTTCTATTTTAAGACGATACATTAAGCCCCCACTTTAGCAAGAGTATGGACTCGATGCAAACTCTTGGTAAAGGAGATCAAAATGAAAAGATAATCTTATCATAATCCAAAGGACAAAGAGAAACCTTAAGCCCCCAGGGACTCAAATCTTCGTCAAGTCCTAGATCACAATAAGAAAAACATCTCTAGAGAAAGAAAGAAGGTGTGATAACCTCGCCCAATGAGAACTTATGTCCCATTATGAACCACACAGAAAAATGGTGCAACTAGAAAGATGGAATTGAACTGCCTAGCGAATGTGGCTACTCACTAGTCAACCCATCAAGGATTCATCCTTAGGAATATTCTATTCCATAAGAATAAAACCAAAAACCAAAAGAGATCCAGTCTTAAGGACACTTCCGACCTTAAGAGATCAAAATATATGTGTATTTGAAACTGGAGGGATCAAGAGATCTTAAAATATAAATCCATGCTTTAAGGATTAATTACTAATCCAAAAAGGGAAAAAGTATCTTGAAAAATATACGTGTATTGGAAAGTGCATGTGTGCAATAGGTGAGCAGAGCATATGCCCCCATGTTAAAGTCATTGCTGTCACTTTAACAGGAGCAATGGCTTTAACGGAAACATAAACAACTCCACTGATTACGTTTCCACGTTGAGATGCCCCTAGATGAAGACAAATCAAGGGAAATTTCACAGAAACATATAGAGAACACATAACGGATCTACCTACTATGGGGTCAATATGATCATAAGATAATATATATATGATATTATTGCAAATGAATTGACATCATTCCCCAAAGAAAGTAGAACTACAATCACAAAGGATGAAAGATCACATAAGAGGGTATGTGCAAGATCATGAGGGGCCAAACTATGCCCAAAAGTGGCAATGAAAAATCAGCAAATCAGGGTTAGTCAACTTGACGTGAAAATTTGAACGAGCTATCAACCTAATACCAAAAAGTTGTAAGAATAGAATCTGTAGGAAATTGAATGTAGTTTCTAAACTACTAGGCCTTTTCTTAAAAAAAATTAATATAATTGGTGAAAAGTATAGATTTCAATACAACGGTACAAAAATTTTAGAAAAAAAATAAGAAGTAGGTGTATGTCTGACCACCTTAATCATGATCAAATGATAATAATTTTTTATAAGATTTAATATATAAGTAGCAAACTCATCCCTGGATGTGACACATATTTTTTTGTAATTTTATTCCAAAAAAATAATTAATTATAAATTTTTTGCTACAACATTTTTAGAATAAAAAAACTTCCGTGTTTGACCACCTTAACTCATTCAAAACTTTACAAAATTCAAATATTTTATTTTTTCTTATAGTAGGTGAAGCATAGAATGTGACACATTTTTTGGATTTTAAAAATGTTATACCGTTTGAAAGTTATAGTCATTTTTCAATCAGTATATAATTCAGCACTTTAGAGGTAGCTCAATTAGAAAATAACTAATAATTACTTACTGAATTCAAAATTTGACAGCAGTTATATTGATAGAAAGCTGATAATATCCTTAAAATACCCTTTTTGTTTTATCAAATTCGGGTGAAAAAAAAGTCGTCAGCTACATTGTTGAAGTCTGGAACTCAGAGAAATAGGGGAAAAACATGTATTTGAGACATTTCAATAGTTGACCATGTAGGTTTGGTGCACAAGGCAATACTGAGCCTAATCGGGTACCCGATATTTTTGGGTACCCGAAAATGACGACAGAATTTTTAATTTTCACTTTCCCTTCTGTCCACTTTGTCCCTCCCATTTCTACATCCTTCATATGATATATTATATATAAAAAACTATATAATAGATATATTAAATATTTATAATATCAATTATATATTAAATATTATATAATATACATTTTACATTAAATATTAGTTAATATATATTAATATTAAAAACTATATATTAGATTATATATTATATATATTAAATATTATATATAATATAAATTTTAAATTAAATATTATTTAATTATATATTAATATCAAAAATAGATTCTGGTTGAACCGGACAATTGTACCACGCCTGTTGATAATCCAACAACTCAACAGAGTCATTGGGAGGTTAAACAAGAACAACTAGATGGATCTTTGAACCGGTTGAAGATTATGGAGAGTAGGGAAGGGTTTGGTAAAATGAGCAGCTGTACTGGAAATTATGCAAGTGTCGTAGAACCGATCGCATTAATAAATTTAAAGAAGAGGTCAGCAGCGACGCGATATTATGAGGAAAGCCTTGCCGTTTCAATGGCCCCGCCCTGATATTATGAAGAATGTCTTGCAGCTTGAATGCCGGTGCCACCTCTGTCTCAGACTTTCGCCATTGCTTCTCATCAGTACTCTAAGATATGGCAGGGATTGCGGGCTTTTGCACAGCATAGTCAATCATAAATTCTCTATAAATCAGCATGCGTTACAATATTATGCGCATTTCTGAAAGACTTACTTGAAGAATTTAATTTTCACCATAAATTTGGCTCCATGGATTGTCATTTTGCGCTCGGAGAGAAGCTACGGATTGCAAGAATTTGAAAATTTTGGTTTATCTCATTTTCTTTCTCTGCCATTTATGAGTAATACAATTTTGTTTTTCTCCATCTTAAATGATTTCGCCTGAAGTTAATGAATTTTATTAGATGATTTTGTCTGAAGTTAATGAAATTTCTTCCATGGATACTAATGAAATCTCTTCCATGAATGCTGATAAGACATTTAAATTTAGAGTTAATAAATTCTACAGCTTGAATGTTCTTTGTTACAGAAGGTTATTTTCATGGTTTGTGATTCATGCAATTCCTTAATAGTTTAATTCTTAACAGAATTCATAACTAGATTTTCCATAGTCAATTTTCTTCTTGATCATTGAAATATTTTCTCCTCAACTAAACATTTTGTAATCAGTTGATATACAATCACATTTTTCTCTTGGCCAATCCTGTGGGCTTGCGATTGAGCCTGTAGATCCACAAAAGGATTGAAATCTGGATCTGGTGGAAGAGTAGTATTAGCAAGAAGTCATTCACTAACATCTCATCTTTATAATAACTAAATTTGGATTCACTAGAAGCACTAAAGAATCTGGAATGACCCCTTTCGACACATTCGAACGCTCAAGTGTGTCTTATGACCCCTTCAGACACACTTGAGCATTCAAATGTGTCAAAAAGGGTCATGGTGACTCCATCCTAGTACGCCTTATCATGCGTTAGGACCCCTAGGAAGTCCCCATGACATCTTTTGACACATTGGAATGCTCAAGTGTGTCTTAAAAGGTCCTGGGACCCCTTCGAACACACTAGAGCATTTGAATATGTCAAAAGGGGTCATGGGGACTCCCTAAGGGTCCTAGTAAGCCTTATCACATGTTAGGACCCCTAGTAAGTCCCCATGACCCCTTCTAACACATTCGAACACTCAAATGTGTCTTAAGGGGTCTTAGGACCCATTCGGACACACTTGAGCATACAAATGTGTCAAATTGGGTCATAGGGACTCCCTAGGGGTCCTAGAACGCCTTATCACACATTAGGACCCCTAGGGAGACCCCATGACCCCTTTTGACACATTTGAACACTCAAGTGTGTCTTAAGGGGTCTTAGGACACCTTCAGACACACTTGAGCATTCAAATGTGTTAAAAGGGGTCATGGGGACTCCTTAAGGGTCCTAGTACACCTTATCACACATTAGGACCCCTAGGAAGTCCCCATGACCTCTTTTGACACATTGGAATGCTCAAGTGTGTCTTCAAGGGTCTTAGGAACTCTTTGGACACACTTGAGCATTCAAATGTGACAAAAGGGGTCATGGGGACTCCCTAGGGGTCCTAGTATGCCTTATCATGCGTTAGGACCCCTAGGGAGTCCCCACGACACCTTTTGACACATTAGAACACTCAAGTGCATGGGGCTCCCTAGGGGTCCTAGTATGCATTATCACGTGTTAGGACCCCTAGGGAGTCCCCATGACTTATTTTGACACATTGGAACACTCAAGTGTGTCTTAAGGGGTCTTAGGACCCCTCCGGACACACTTGAGCATTCAAATGTGTCAAAAGGGGTCATGGGGACTCCTTAGGGGTCCAAGTACACCTTATCACGCGTTAGGACCCCTAAGGAGTCCCCATGACAATTTTTCACACATTTGAATGCTCAAGTGTGTCTTAAGGGGTCTTAGGGCCCCTTCGGACACACTTGAGCATTGAAATGTGCCGAAAGGGGTCATGGGGACTCCCTAGGGGTCCTAATGCGTGATAAAGTTTACTACGACCCCTAGGGAGTCCCCATGACCTCTTTTGACACATTTGAATGCTCAAGTGTGTCTTAAGGTGTCTTAGGAACCCTTCAGACACACTTGAGCATTCGAATGTGTCAAAAGGGGTCATGGGGACTCCCTAGGGGTCCTAACACATGATAAGGTGTACTAGGACCAATAGGGAGTCCCCAATACCACTTTTGACACATTTGAACACTCAAGTGTATCTTAAGGGGTCTTAGGACCCATTCGGACACACTTGAGCATTCAAATATGTCAAAAGGGGTCATGGGGACTCCCTAGGGGTCTTACTATGCCTTATCACATGCTACGACCCCTAGGTAGTCCCCATGACCCCTTCTAACATATTTGAATGCTCAAGTGTTTCTTAAAGGGTCTTAGAACCCCTTTTGACACATTGGAATGCTCAAGTGTGTCTTAAGGGGTCTTAGGACCCCATCGAACACACTTGAGCATTCAAATGTGTCAAAAGGAGTCATGGGGACTTCCTATGGGTCCTAATACGTCTTATCATGCGTTAGGACCCTTAAGGAACCCCCATGACCCCTTTTGACACATTTGAATGCTCAAGTGTGTTTTAAGAGGTCTTAGGACCCCTTCAGACACACTTGAGCCTTCAAATGTGTTAAAAGGGGTCATGGGGACTCCCTAGGGGTCCTAGTATGCCTTATCATGCGTTAGGACCCCTAGGGAGTCCCCATGACCTCTTTTGACATATTTGAATGTTCAAGTGTGTCGTAAGGGGTCTTGGGACCCCTTCGGACACACTTGAGCATTCAAATGTGTTAAAAGGCATAATGGGGACTCCCTAGGGGTCGTACTACACCTTATCATGCATTAGGACCCCTAGGAAGTCCCCATGACCCCTTTTGACACATTTGAACACCTTTGAACACACTTGAGTGTTAAAATGTGACAAATGTGACAAAAGGGGTCATGAGGACCCCTTCAAACACACTTGAGTGTTCAAATGTGACAAAAGGGGTCATGAGGACTCCCTAGGGATCCTAGTATGCCTTATCACACATTAGGACCCCTAGAGAGTCCCCATGACCCCTTTTGACACATTCGAATGCTCAAGTGTCTCTTAAAGAGTCTTAGGACCCCTTCAGACACACTTGAGTATTGAAATATGTCAAAAGGGGTCATGGGGGCTCTTTAGGGGTCCTAGTATGCCTTATCACGCGTTAGGACCCCTAGGGAGTCCCCATGACCCTATTTGACACATTGGAACACTCAAGTGTGTCTTAAGGGGTCTTAAGACCCCTTCAGACACACTTGAGCATTCAAATAACTCAAAAGGGGTCATGGGGGCTCTCTAGGGGTCCTAGTACGCCTTATCACATGTTAGGACCCCTAGGGAGTCCCCATGACCCCTTTTGACACATTTGAACACTCAAGTGTGTCTTAAGAGGTCTTCGGACCCCTTCGGACACATTTGAGCATTCAAATGTGTCAAAAAGGATTATGGGGACTCCCTAGGCATCTTAACGCATGATAAGGCATACTATGACCCCTAAGTAGTCACCATGAAACATTTTGTCACATTTGAATGCTCAAGTGTGTCTTAAGGTGTATTAGGACCCCTTTTGACACATTAGAACTCTCAACTATGTCTTAAGGGGTCTTAGGTCCCCTTGGACAAACTTGAGTGTTCAAATGTGTCATAAGGGGTCATGGGGACTTCTTAGGGGTCCTAGTATACCTTATCATGCATTAGGATCCCCGGCGAGTCTCCATGGCCCCCTTTGACACATTGGAATGTTCAAGTTTGTCTTCAGGGATCTTAGGAACCTTTTTGACACACTTGAGAATTCAAATGTGTCACAAGGGGTCATGGGGGCTCCCTAGGGTTCCTAGTACACCTTATCATGCATTAAAACTCCTAGGGAGTCCCAATGAGCTCGTTTGACACATTGGAATGCTCAAGTATGTCTTAAGGGGTCTTAGGACCACTTCAGACACACTTGAGCATTCAAATGTCTCAAAAAGGGTCATGGGGGCTCCCTAGGGGTCCTAGTACACCTTATCACATGTTTGGACCCCTAGGGAGTCCCCATGACCCCTTTTGACACATTTGAATGCTCAAGTGTGTCTAAGACCCCTTAAGACACACTTGAGCATTCAAATGTGTCAAAAGGGGTCATGGAGACTCACTAGGGGTTCTACTATGTCTTACCACGCGCAAAGACCCCTAGGGAGTCCCCATGACCCCTTTTGACACATTTGAATGCTCAAGTGTGTCTTAAGGGGTATTGGGACCCCTTTTGACACATTGGAACTCTCAACTGTGTCTTATGGGGTCTTAGGACCCCTTCAGACACATTTGAGTGTTCAAATGTGTCAAAAGAGGTCATGGGGACTTCCTAGGGGTCCTAGTATGCTTTATAATGCGTTAAGACCCCTAGCGAGACCCCATGACCCCTTTTGACACATTGGAATGTTCAAGTTTGTCTAAGGGGTATTAGGACCCCTTCAAACACACTTGAGCATTCAAATGAGTTAAAAAGAGTCATGGGGGCTCCCTAAGGAACCTACTACACCTTATGACACGTTAGAACCCCTAGGGAGTCCCCATGACCCCTTTTGACACATTTTAATGCTCAAGTGTGTCTTAAGATGTCTTAGGTCCCTTTCGAACACACTTGAGCATTCACATGTGTCAAAAGGGGTCATGCGGACTCCCTAAGAGTCCTAAGACGTGATTGTAATACCCCAAAAATGGGCTATAAGTTCATTAATCTCCTACATCTTCAATTCGAACGAAATCGACATCAAAGTCCTAATTTAAGGCACATCTAAACATCATCGAATCATAATTGATTATCTTAAATTCTGCATTGGGGAATATTCTTAGTAATATTCCTAATCATCATAATTATCTTTAATTTTATAATTATTTGGCAATAAATCACATTTATCCTAAAGTTTGATTAATTGAATATTTTCATATTTAATTAGTTAGATTTAATATCTTGCCACTTAATTGTTTAATTAAATTTAATTCTATCTATTATTAATTGTATTATTTAATTTTGACAATAAATCCAATATCCTATGAATAATTGATTAAATTCTTATTTAATTAATTAAAGCAAGTTGTCATTATTTAATAATATAGTTTTTAATAAAAGTTTGAAAAAATAGTTGATTAACCCATAAATCAATTATTTTATTTTTAAAAGCAGTTAAGTTGGAAATAAATCACTTTATTATTAAATTAATTCATAAATAAAACATGCACAATCATAAAAGCAGACAACTATCAATTATCAATTAAAGCTAAACTCTATTTTGAGTTAAAACTTAACTTTTGCATGTTTTTGTGAGTTAATTATCTTTATTTAAAAATAACTCAAAAATCAACCTGAGTTATTTGAGTGATTTATGGCTTTTTTTCTCATGCACCTCCAAAGCCTTGGATTTCTATAAATTAAGGCTTCAACTCATTTCTCAATCATCTCTCAAATTTGCATCCAAGCATCTCATATTTTGCACAATCACGCTGGAGAATTGGAATTGAAGAATCAAAGCTCTTGCGAATCGACATCTTTGTGAGATCAATCTTATTTTTGCATGCATATTGCATATCATTGTTAGATTAGCATTGCATATCAATTTTCAATAGCATTCATAGCATATCAATTTCATATTAGCATAGATTCATATCAATTTTTATCATTCTTATTGCATAGAAAAATACCAAAAAAATAGCTTAATTGCATTTAATCTCATATCTAGATCAATTGCATTCAAATCCTTCATTTAGGTGTCGTCTAGGTCACTGATCTTGATTACAATCTGAGAACATTAATCTTGCACCTACTAGAAGACAATAAATCGCTTGGTTAGATTAGATTTCAATTTTGCATGATTTTGATTATCACTAACCTCTAATATTTTACTGAGTGTTGTGTCTACAGATCAGGTACAATTTTCACACACACAGTGATAAGGCTTACTAGGACCCTTAGGGAGTCCCCATGACCCCTTTTGTCACATTTGAATGCTCAAGTGTGTCCGAAGGGGCCCTAAGACCCCTTAAGACACACTTGAGCATTCCAATGTGTCAAAAGGGGTCATGGGGACTTCCTAGGGATCCTAAAATGATATAAGGCCTACTAGTACTAGTAGGGAGTCCCTATGACCCCTTTCGACACATTTGAACACTCAAGTGTGTCTAAAGTGGTCTTAGCACCCCTTCACCCTTCAGACACACTTGACTATTCAAATATGTCAAAAGGGGTCATGGAGACTCCCTAGGGGTCCTAGTATGTTATATCATGCGTTAGGACCCCTAGGGTGTCCCCATGACCCCTTTTGACACATTTGAATGCTCAAGGGTGTCTTAAGGGGTCTTACGACCCCTTCGCACACACTTGAGCATTCAAATATATTAAAAGGGGTCATGGGGACTCCTTAGGGGTCCTAGTAGGCCTTATCACGCATTAGGACCCCTAGGAAGTTCCCATGACCCCTTCTGACATATTAGAAGGCTCAAGTGTGTCTTAAGGGGTGCTAGGACCCCTTTGGACACACTTGAGCATTCAAATGTGACAAAAGGGGTCATGAGGACTTCGAATGGGTGCTAGTATGCCTTATCACGCATTACAACCCCTAGGGAGCCCTAAGACCCCTTAAGACACACTTGAGAATTCTAATATGTCAAATGGGGTCATGGAGACTCCCTAGGGGTCCTAACACGTGACAAGGTGTACTACAACCCCTAGGGAGTCCCCATGACCCCTTTTGACACATTCAAATGCTCAAGTGTGTCTTAAGGGGTCTTAGGACCCCTTCGAACATACTTGAGCATTCAAATATATCAAAAGGGGTCATGGGGGCTCCCTAGGGGTCCTAGTACACCTTATCACGTGTTAGGACCCCTAGGGAGTCCCCATGACCCCGTTTGACACATTAGAATGCTCAAGTGTGTCTTAAGGGGTCTTAGGACTCCTTCTGACACACTTGAGCATTCAAATGTTTCAAAAGGGATCATGGGGGCTCCCTAGGTGTCCTAGAACACATTATGACATGTTAGGACCCCTAAGGAGTCCTCATGACCTCTTTTGACACATTTGAACGCTCAAGTGTGTTTTAAGGGGTCTCAGGACCGTTTTAGACACACTTGAACATTAAAATGTGTCAAAAGGAGTCATGGGGAATCTCTAGGGGTGCTACTATACCTTATGATGCACTAGGACTCCTAGGGAATCCTCATGACCCCCTTTGACACATTTGAATGCTCAAGTGTGTCTTAAGGGGTATTAGGATCCCTTTTGACACATTGGAACTCTCAACTATGTCTTAAGGGGTCTTAGGACCCCTTCGGACACACTTGAGTGTTGAAATGTGTCAAAAGGGGTCATGGGGACTTCCTAGGGGTACTAGTATGCCTTATCATGTGTTAGGACCCTTATCAAGTCCCCATGACCCCTTTTGACACATTGGAATGCTCAAGTTTGTCTTAAGGGGTCTTAGGACTCCTTCAGACACACTTGAGCATTCAAATGTGTCAAAAGGTGTCATGGGGGCTACCTAAGGGTCCTAGTATGCCTTATCACTTGTTAGGACCCCTAGGGATTCCCCATGACCCCTTTTGACACATTTGAACGCTTAAGTGTGTCCGAAACCTTCGAACACACTTAAGCGTTCAAATGTGTCAAAAGGGGTCATGGGGAATCTCTAGGGGTCCTAACACATGATAAGATGTACTAGGACACTTAGGGAGTCCCCATGACCCTTTTTGTCACATTTGAATAATCAAGTGTGTCCGAAGGGGTCCTAAGACCCCTTCAGACACACTTGAGCATTCCAATGTGTCAAAAGGGGTCATGGGGACTTCCTAGGGGTCCTAACACATGATAAGGTATACTAGGACCCCTAGGGAGTCACCATGACCCCTTTTCAGACATTTGAATGCTCAAGTCTGTCTTACGATGTCTTAGGACCCCTTCGGACACACTTGAAGCATTCAAATGTGTCAAAAGGGGTCATGGGGACTCCCTAGGGGTCCTAATGTGTGATAAGGTGTACTACAACCCTTAGGGAGTCCCCATGACCCCTTTTGTCACATTTGAATACTCAAGTGTGTCCGAAGGGGTCCTAAGACCCCTTAAGACACACTTGAGCTTTCCAATGTGTCAAAAGGGGTCATGGGGACTTCCTAGTGTTCCTAACATATGATAAAGCATACTAGGACCCCTAGGGAGTCCCCATGACATATTTTAACGCATTTGAATGCTCAAGTGTGTCTTAAGGGGTCCTAGGACCCCTTCAAATAGACTTGAGCATTCAAATGTGTCAAAAGGGGTCATGAGGACTCCCTAGGGGTCCTACTACACCTTATCACACACTAGGACCTTTAGGGAGTCCCCATGACCCCTTTTGACATATTTGAATGCTCAAGTGTGTCTTAAGGGGTCTTATCACCCCTTTTGACACATTCGAGTGCTCAAGTGTGTCTTAAGGGGTCTTAGGACCCCTTTGGACACACTTGGCCATTCAAATGTGTCAAAAGAGGTCATCGGGACTTCCTAGGGGTCCTAGTATGCCTTATCACATGTTAGGACCCCCAAGGACTCCCTATGACCCCTTTTGACAAATTTAATTGCTCAAGTGTGTCTTAAGGGGTCTTAGGACCCCTTCGGACATACTTGAGCATTCAAATGTGTCAAAAGGGGTCATGGGCACTCCATAGGTGTCCTGGTACATTTTATCACATGTTAGGACCCCTAGGGATTCCCCATGACCCCTTTTGACACATTGAAATACCTAAGTGTGTCTTAAGTGGTCTTAGGACCCCTTCAGACACACTTGAGCATTCAAATGTCTCAAAAGGGGTCATGGGGAATCCCTAGGGAGTCCCCATGACCCCTTTTGGCACATTTGAATGCTCATGTGTATCTTAAGTGGTCCTAGGACCCATTCGGACACACTTGAGTATTCAAATGTGTCAAAACGGGTCATGGGCACTCCATAGCGGTCCTAGTACATTTTATCACATGTTAGGACCCCTAAGGAGTCCCCATGACCACTTTTGACACATTTGAATACCTAAGTGTGTCTTAAGGGGTCTTAGGACCCTTTCAGACACACTTGAGCATTCAAATGTGTCAAAATGGGTCATGGGGAATCCCTAGGGAGTCCCCATGACCCCTTTTGACACATTTGAATGCTCAAGTGTATCTTAAGGGGTCTTAGGACCCCTTCGAACACACTTGAGTGTTCAAATGTGTCAATAGGGGTCCTGGGGACTCCCTAGGGGTCCCACTATGCCTTATCACACGCTAGCGCCTTTAGGGAGTCCTCATGACCCCTTTTGACACATTTGAATGTTCAAGTGTTTCTTAAGGGGTCTTAGGACCCCTTTCGACACATTCAAATGCTCAACTGTGTCTTAAGGCATCTTAGGACCCCTTCGAACATAGTTGAGCATTCAAATGTGTAAAAAGGGGTCATGGGGACTTTTTAGGGGTCCTAGTATGCCTTATCACACGTTAGGACCCCTAGGGAGTCCCCATGACTTAT
This sequence comes from Chamaecyparis obtusa, assembly GCA_027943335.1. NCBI lineage: Eukaryota > Viridiplantae > Streptophyta > Pinopsida > Cupressales > Cupressaceae > Chamaecyparis > Chamaecyparis obtusa. The sequence goes on along the minus strand of BSBK01005600.1, from coordinate 707,356 downwards.
TTCGACACATTGAAACACTCAAGTGTGTCTTAAGGGGTGTTAGGACCCTTACGGACACACTAGAGCATTCAAATGTGTCAAAAGGGGTCATGGGGACTTCTTAGGGGTCCAAGTACACCTTATCATATGTTAGGACCCCTAAGGAGTCCCCATGACCCTTTTTCACACATTTGAATGATCAAGTGTGTCTTAAGGGGTCTTAGGACCCTTTCTGACACACTTGAGCATTGAAATGTGCTGAAAGGGGTCATGGGGAATCCCTAGGGGCCCTAACGTGTGATAAGGTTTACTAGGACCCCTAGGGAGTCCCCATGACCTCTTTTGACACATTTGAATGCTCAAGTGTGTCTTAAGGTGTCTTAGGAACCCTTCGAACACACTTGAGCATTTGAATATGTCAAAAGGGGTCATGGGGACTCCCTAGGGGTCCTAATGCCTAATAAGGTGTACTAGGACCAATAGGGAGTCCCCAATACCACTTTTGACATATTTGAACACTCAAGTGTATCTTAAGGGGTCTTAGGACCCATTTGGACACACTTGAGCATTCAAATGTGTCAAAAGGGGTCATGGGGACACCCTAGGGGTCCTACTACACCTTATCACACGCTACAACCCCTAAGGAGTCCCCATGACCCCGTTTGACACATTTGAATGCTCAAGTATTTCTTAAGGGGTCTTAGGACACCTTTTGACACATTAGAATGTTCAAGTGTGTTTTAAGAGGTCTTAGGACCCCTTCAGACACACTGGAGCATTCAAATATGTTAAAAGGGGTCATGGGGACTCCCTAGGGGTCTTAGTATGCCTTATCACATGTTAGGACCCCTAGGGAGTCCCCATGACCTATTTTGACACATTTGAATCTTCAAGTGTGTCTTAAGGGGTCTTGGGACCCCTTCGGATACACTTGAGCATTAAAATGTGTCAAAAGGTGTAATGGGGACTCCCTAGGGGTCGTACTACACCTTATCATGCATTAGGACCCCTAGGAAGTCCCCATGACCCCTTTTGACACATTTGAACCCTTTCGAACACATTTGAGTGTTAAAATGTGACAAATGTGACAAAAGGGGTCATGAGGACCCCTTCAAACACACTTGAGTGTTCAAATAGTACAAAAGGGGTTATGAGGACTCCTTAGGGATCCTAGTACACCTTATCAAGCATTAGGACTCCTAGAGACTCCCCATGACACCTTTTGACACATTTGAATGCTCAAGTGTGTGTTAAGGGGTCTTAGGACCCCTTCAGAAACACTTGAGCATTCAAATGTGTCAAAAGGGGTCATGGGGACTCCCTAGGGGTCCTAACACATGATAAGGCATACAAGGACCCCTAGGGAGTCCCCTTGACCCCTTTTGACACATTTTAACACTCAAGTATGTCTCAAGGGGTCTTAGGACCCCTTCAAACACACTTGAGTGTTCAGATGTGTCAAAAGTGGTCATGGAGACTCCCTAGGGGTACTACTACGTTTTACCACGTGCTAGGACCCCTAGGGAGTGCCCATGACCTCATTTGACATATTTGAATGGTCAAGTGTGTCTTAAGGGGTTTTAGGACCCCTTGGGATAGAATTGAGCATTCAAATGTGTCAAAAGGGGTCATGGGGACTTTCTAGGGGTCCCAGTATGCCTTATCATGCGTTAGGACCCATAGGGAGTCCCCATGACCTCTTTTGACACATTTGAATGCTCAAGTCTGTCTTAAGGGATCTCAAGACCCATTCAGACACACTTGAGCATTCAAATGTGTCAAAAGGGGTCATGGGGACTCCCTAGGGGTCCTAACACATGATAAGGCATACAAGGACCCCTAGGGAGTCCCCTTGACCCCTTTTGACACATTTTAACACTCAAGTGTGTCTCAAGGGGTGTTAGGACCCCTTCAAACACACTTGAGTGTTCAGATGTGTCAAAAGTGGTCATGGAGACTCCCTAGGGGTCCTACTATGTCTTACCACGTGCTAGGACCCCTAGGGAGTCCCCATGACCTCATTTGACATATTTGAATGGTCAAGTGTGTCTTAAGGGGTTTTAGGACCCCTTGGGATAGAATTGAGCATTCAAATGTGTCAAAAGGGGTCATGGGGACTTTCTAGGGGTCCCAGTATGCCTTATCATGCGTTAGGACCCATAGGGAGTCCCCATGACCTCTTTTGACACATTTGAATGCTCAAGTCTATCTTAAGGGATCTCAGGACCCATTCAGACACACTTGAGCATTCAAATGTGTCAAAAGGGGTCATGGGGACTCCCTAGGGGTCATAGCACACCTTATCATGTGTTAGGACCCCTAGGGAGTCCTCATGACCCTTTTTGACACATTTTAATGCTCAAGTGTTTGTTAACTAGTCTTAGGACCCCTTCAGACACACTTGAGCATTGAAATGTGTTAGAAGGGGTCATGAGGACTCCTTAGGGGTCCTAACATGTGATAAGGTGTACTAGGACTCCTAGGGAGTCCCCATGACCCCTTTTAACACATTTGAACACTCAAATTTCTCTTAAGGGGTGTTAGGACCACTTCGAACACACTTGAGCATTCAAATGTGTCAACAGGGGTCATGTAGACTCCCTAGGGGTCCTACTATGCCTTACCACGTGCTAGGACCCCTAGGGAGTCCCCATGACCCCTTTTGACACATTTGAATGCTCAAGTGTGTCTTAAGGGGTCTTAGGACCCCTTTTGACACATTGGAACTCTCAAGTGTGTCTCTTAGGACCCCTTCGAACAAACTTGAGTGTTCAAATGTGTCAAAAGGGGTCATGGGGACTTCCTAGGGGTCCTAGTATGCGTTATCACACGTTAAGACCCCTAGCGAGTCCCCATGACCCCTTTTGACATATTGGAATGCTCAAGTTTATCTTAAGGGGTGTTACGAACCCTTCGAACACAATTGAATATTGAAATGTGTTAAAAGGGGTCATGGGGGCTCCCTAAGGATCCTAGTACACCTTATCACATGTTGGGACCCCTAGGGAGTCCCCATGACCCCTTTTGACACATTTGAACACTCAAGAGTGTGTTAAGATGTCTTCAGACCCCTTCGAACACACTTGAGCATTCAAATATGTCAAAAGGGGTCATGGGGACTCCTTAGGGGTCCTAATGCATGATCAGGCATACTAGGCCCCTTAGGCAGTCCCCATGACCGCTTCTGTCATATTTGAACACTCAAGTGTGTTTGAAGGTGTCCTAAGACCCCTTAAGACACACTTGAGCATTCCAATGTGTCAAAAGGGGTCATGGGGACTTCCTAGGGATCCTAACAGGTGATAAGGTATACTAAGACCTCTAAGGAGTCCCCATGATGCCTTTTGACACATTTGAACACTCAAGTGTGTCTTAAGGGGTCTTAGGACCCCTTTTGACACATTCGAATGCTTAAGTGTGTCTTAAGGTGTCTTAGGACCCCTTTGGACACACTTGGGCATTCAAATATGTCAAAAGGGGTCATGGGGACTTCCTAGGGGTCCTAGTACACCTTATCATGCGTTAGGACCCTTAGGGAGTCCCCATGACTCCTTTTGACATATTTGAATGCTCAAGTCTATCTTAAGGAGTCTTCGGACCCCTTTGGACATAGTTCAGCATTCAAATGTGTCAAAATGGGTCATAAGGACTCCATAGGGGTCCTAATACAACTTATCATGCTTTAGGACCCCTAGGGAGTCCCCATGACCCTTTTTGACATATTTGAATGCTTGAGTGTGTCTTAAGGGGACCTAACTTAGGCATTCAAATGTGTCAAAAGGGGTCATGGGGATTCCCTAGGATTCTTAAAGCATGATAAGATGTACTAGGAACCCTATGGAGTCCCCATGACCACTTTTGACACATTTGAAAGCTCAAGTGTATCTCAAGGGGTCTTAGGACCCCTTCGGACACACTTGATCATTCAGATGTGTCAAAATGGGTCATGGGGACTCCCTAGGGGTTCTAGTACACCTTATCACGTGTTAGGACCCCTACGGAGTCCCCATGATCCTTTTTGACACATTTGAATGCTCAAGTGTATCTTAAGGGGTCTTAGGACCCCTTCAAACACACTTGAGCATTCAAATGTGTCAAAAGGGGTCATGGGGACTCCCTAGGGGTCCTAACACAAGATAAGGTGTACTAGGACCACTAGGGAGTCCCCATGACCTCTTTTGACACATTTGAATGGTCAAGTGTGTCTTAAGAGGTCTTAGGACCCCTACGGACACACTTGAGTGTTCAAATTTTTAAAAAAGTGTTATGGGGACCCCTTCAGACACACTTCAGAGTTCAAAAGTTTCAAAAGGGGTCATGGGAACTCCCTAGGGATCCTACTATGCCTTACCATGCACTAGGACCCTTAGGGAGTCCCCATGACCCGCTTTGACACATTTTTAATGCTCAAGTGTGTCTTAAGGGGTTTTAGGACCCCTTTTGACACATTGGAATGCTTAGGTGTGTCTTAAGGGTTCTTAGGGCCCCTTCAGACATACTTGAGTGATCAAATCTATCAAAAGGTATCATGGGGACTTCATAGGGGTCCTGGTATGCCTTATCATGGGTTAGAACCCCTACGGATTCCCCATGACCCTTTTTGACACATTGGAATGCTCAAGTGTGTCTTAAGGGGTCTTATGACCCCTTCGAACACACTTGAGCATTCAAATATGTCAAAAGCAGTAATGGGGGCTCTCTACGGGTCCTATTATGCCATATCATGTGATAGGACCCCTAGGGAGTCCCCATGACCCCTTCTAAAATATTTGAATGCTCAAGTGTGTCTTAAGAGGTCTTAGGATCCTTTCGGACACACTTGAGCATTCAAATGTATCAAAAAGGGTCATGGGGACTCCCTAGGGGTCCTAACACATGATAAGGTGTACTAGGACCCCTAGGGAGTCCCCATGACCCCTTTTGTCACATTTGAACACTCAAGTGTGTTCGAAGGGGTCCTAAGACCCCTTAAGACACACTTGAGCATTCCAATCTGTCAAAAGGGTTCATGGGGATTTCTTAGAGGTTCTAATGCATGATAAGGCATACTAGGACCCCTAGGGAGTCCTCATGACCTATTTTGTCAAATTTGAATGCTCAAGTGTGTCTTAAGGGGTCTTAGGACCCCTTCAAATAGACTTTAGTATTCATATGTGTCAAAAAGGGTCATGGGGAATCCCTAGGGGTCCTAACGCATGATAAGATATACTAGAACACTTAGGGAGTCCCCATGACCCTTTTTGTCAAATTTGAATGCTCAAGTATGTCCGAAGGGGTCTTAAGACCCCCTCAGACACACTTGAGTGTTCCAATGTGTCTAAAGAGGTCATGGGGACTTCCTAGGGGTCCTAACACATTTGAATGCTCAAATGTGTCTTACGATGTCTTAGGACCCCTTCGGACACACTTGAGCATTCAAATGTGTCAAAAGGGGTCATGGGGACTCCCTAGGGGTCCTAATGTGTTATAAGGTGTACTACAACCCTTAGGGAGTCCCCATGACCCCTTTTGTCACATTTGAATGCTCAAGTGTGTCCAAAGGGGTCCTAAGACCCCTTAAGACACACTTGAGTGTTCCAATGTGTCAAAAGGGGTCATGAGCTCTTCCTAGTGGTCCTAACATGTGATAAGGCATACTAGGACCCCTAGGGAGTCCCCATGACCCCTTTTAACACATTTGAATGCTCAAGTGTGTCTTAAGGGGTCTTAGGACCCCTTCAAATAGACTTGAGCATTCAAATGTTTCAAAAGGGGTCATGACGACTCCCTAGGGGTCCTACTACACCTTATCACACACTAGGACCTTTAGGGAGTCCCCATGACCCCTTTTGACACATTTGAATACTCAAGTGTGTCTTAAGGGGTCTTAGGACTGGTTTTGACACATTCAAATGCTCAAGTGTGTCTTAGGACCCCTTTGGACACACTTGGCCATTCAAATGTGTCAAAAGGGGTCATCGGGACTTCCTAGGGGTCCTAGTATGCCTTATCACATGTTAGGAGCCCCAGGGACTCCCCATGACCCCTTTTGACATTTTTAATTGCTCAAGTGTGTCTTAAGGGGTCTGAGGACCCTTTCAGACATACTTGAGCATTCAAATGTGTCAAAAGGGGTCATGGGGACTCCATAGGTGTCCTGGTACATTTTATCATGCGTTAGGACTCCTAGGGATTCCCCATGACCCCTTTTGACACATTTGAATACCTAACTATGTCTTAAGTGGTCTTAGGACCCCTTCAGAGACACTTGAGCATTCAAATGTGTCAAAAGGGGTCATGCGGAATCCCTAGGGAGTCCCCATGACCCCTTTTGGCACATTTGAATGCTCAAGTGTATCTTAAGGGGTCCTAGGACCCATTCAGACATACTTGAGCATTAAAATGTGTCAAAAGGGGTCATGGGGAGTCCCTAGGGGTCCCACTACACCTTATCATGTGCTGGGGCCCCTAGGTAGTCCCCATGACCCCTTTTGACACATTTTAATGCTCAAGTGTTTCTTAAGGGGTCTTAGGACCACTTTTGACACACTCGAATGCTCAAGTGTGTCTTAAGGAGTATTAGGACCCCTTCGAACACACTTCAACCTTTAAATGTGACAAAAGGGGTCATGGCGACTCCCTAGGGGTCCTAGTATGCCTTATCATGTGTTAGGACCCCTAGGGGTACCCCATCACCCCTTTTGACACATTGGAACACTCAAGTGTCTCTTAAGGGGTCTTAGGATCCCTTCCGACATACTCGAGCATTCAAATGTGTCAAAAGGGATGATGGGGGCTCCCTAGGGGTCCTAGTACACCTTATCACATGTTAGGACCCATAGGGAGTCCCCATGACCCCTTTTGACACATTGGAATGCTCAAGTGTGTCTTAAGGGATCTTAAGACCCCCTCGGACACACTTGATCATTCAAATATGTCAAAAGGGGTCATGGGGTTCCCTAGAGGTCTTATTACACCTTATCATGTGTTAGGACCCATACAAAGTTCCCATGACCCCTTTTGACACATTTTAATGCTCAAGTATGTCTTAAGGAGTCTTAGGACCCCTTCAGACACACTTGAGTGTTCAAATGTGTCAAAAGGGGTAATGGGGACTCCCTAGGGGTTTTAGTTCACGTTATCATGCGTTAGGACCCCTAGGGAGTCCCCATGACCCCTTTTGACACATTTGAATGCTCAAGTATGTCTTAAGGGGTCTTAGGACCCCTTCGAACATGCTTGAGTGTTCAAATGTGTCAAAAGGGGTCATGGGGACTCCCTAGGGATCGTACTATGCCTTACCATGTGCTAGGACCCCTACGGAGTCCCCATCACCACTTTTGACACTTTTGAATGCTCAAGTGTCTTAAGGGGTCTTAGGACCCCTTTTGACATATTGGAACACTCAAATGTGTCTTAAGGGGTTTTAGGACCCCTTCGGACACACTTGAGTGTTAAAATGTGTCAAAAGGGGTCATGGGGACTTCCTAGGGGTCCTAGTATGCCTTATCATGCATTAGGACCCCTAGGGAGTCTCCATGACCCCTAGTGACACATTTGAATGCTCAAGTGTGTCTGAAGGGCTCCTAAGAACCCTCAAGACACACTTGAGCCTTCAAATGTGTCAAAAGGGGTCATGTGGACTCCCAAGCGGTCCTAGTACAAATTATCATGTGTTAGGACCTGTAGGGAGTCCCCATGATCCTTTTGGACACATTTGAATGCTCAAGTGCATCTGAAGGGGTCCTAAGACCCATTAAGACACACTTGAGCATTCAAATGTATCAAAAGGGTTCATGGGGACTCCCCATGACCCCTTTTGACATATTTGAATGCTCAAGTGTGTCTTAAGAGGTCTTAGGACCCCTTCAAAAACACTTGAGCGTTCAAATGTGTCAAAAGGGGTCATGGGGACTCCCTAGGGGTCCTAATGCGTGATAAGGCATACAAGGACCCCTAGGGAGTCCCCATGACCCCTTTTGACATATTTTAACACTCAAGTATGTCTTAAGGGGTCTTAGGACCCCTTCAGACACACTTGAGTGTTCAGATGTGTCAAAAGTGGTCATGGAGAATCCCTAGGAGTCCTACTACGTCTTACCATGCGCTAGGACCCCTAGGGAGTCCCCATGACCCCATTTGACACATTTGAATGGTCAAGTGTGTCTTAAGGTGTTCTAGGACCCCTTCAGACACACTTGAGCATTCAAATGTGTCAAAACAGGTCATGGGGACTTTCTAGAGGTCCCAGTATGCTTTATCATGCGTTAGGACCCCTAGAGAGTCCCCATGACCTTTTTTGACATATTTGAATGCTCAAGTCTATCTTAAGGGGTCTTAGGACCCATTCAGACACACTTGAGCATTCAAATGTGTCAAAAGGGGTCATGGGGACTCCCTAGGGGTCCTAGCACACCTTATCACGCGTTAGGACTCCTAGGGAGTCCTCATGACCCTTTTTGACACATTTGAATGCTCAAGTGTTTGTTAACTGGTCTTAGGACCCCTTCAGACACACTTGAGCATTGAAATGTGTTAGCAGGGGTCATGGGGACTCCCTAGGGGTCCTTACATGTGATAAGGTGTACTAGGACCCCTAGGAAGTCCCCATGACCCCTTTTAACATATTTGAATGCTCAAATTTGTCTTAAGTGGTGTTAGGACCACTTTGAACACACTTGAGCATTCAAATGTGTCAAGAGGGGTCATGCAGACTCCTTAGGGGTCCTACTATGACTTACCACAGGCTAGGACCCATAAGGAGTCCCGATGACCCCTTTTGACAGATTTGAATGCTCAAGTGTGACTTAAGGGGTCTTAAGACCCCTTTTGACACATTGGAACTCTCAAGTGTGTCTTAAGGGGTCTTAGGACCCCTTCAGAAAAATTTGACTATTCAAATGTGTCAAAAGGGGTCATGGGGACTTCCTAGGGGTCCTAGTATGCCTTATCACACGTCAAGACCCCTAGCAAGTCCCCATGACCCCTTTTGACATATTGAAATGCTCAAGTTTGTCTTAAGGGGTCTTACGAACCCTTCGAACACAATTAAGGATTGAAATGTGTCAAAAGCTGTCATGGAGGCTCCCTAAGGATCCTAGTATGCCTTATCATGCGTTGGGACCCATAGGGAGTCCCCATGACCCCTTTTGACACATTTGAACACTCAAGAGTGTGTTAAGATGTCTTCAGACCCCTTTTGACACACTTGAGAATTCAAATTCATCAAAAGGGGTCATGGGGACTCCTTAGGGGTCCTAATGTGTGATAAGACATACTAGGCCCCTTAGGGAGTCCCCATGATTGCTTCTGTCACATTTGAACACTCAAGTGTGTTCGAAGGTGTCCTAAGACCCCTTAAGACACACTTGAGCATTCCAATGTGTCAAAAGTGGTCATGGGGACTTCCTAGGGGTCCTAAGATGTGATAAGGCAAACTAGGACCTCTATGGAGTCCCCGTGACCCCTTTTGACACATTTGAACACTCAAGTGTGTCTTAAGGGGTCTTAGGACCCCTTTTGACACATTGGAATGCTCAAGTGTGTTTTAAGGGGTCTTAGGACCCCTTCAGACACACTTGGGCATTCAAATATGTCAATATGGGTCATGGGGACTTCCTAGGGATCCTAGTACACCTTATCATGTGTTAGGACCCTAGGGAGTCCCCATGACCCCTTTTGAGATATTTGAATGCTCAAGTCTATCTTAAGGAGTCTTCAGACTCTTTTGGACATAGTTGAGCATTCAAATATGTCAAAATGGGTCATAGGAACTCCATAGGGGTCCTAGTACATCCTATCATGCTTTAGGACCCCTAGGGAGTCCCCATGACCCCTTTTGACACATTTGAATGCTTGAGTGTGTCTTAAGGGGTCCTCACTTAGGCATTCAAATGTGTCAAAAGGGGTCATGTGGACTCCCTAGGAGTCCTAAAGCATGATAAGGTGTACTAGGACCCCTATGGAGTCCACATGACCCATTTTGACACATTTGAATGCTCAATTGTGTCTTAAGGGGTCTTAGGACCCCTTCAGACACACTTGAGCATTCAAATGTGTCAAAAAGGGTCATGGGGACTCCCTAGGGGTCCTACTATGCCTTATCATGCGCTAGGACTGCTATGGAGTCCCCATGACCCCTTTTGACACATTTGAACATTCAAGTGTTTCTTAAGGGGTGTTAGGACCTCTTTTGACATATTGGAACACTCAATTGTGTCTTAAGGAGTCTTAGGACCCCTTCAAAGACACTTGAGTATTCAAATGTGTCAAAAGGGGTCATGGGGACTTCCTAGGGGTCCTAGTATGCCTTATCATGCATTAGGACCGCTAAGGAGTCCCCATGATCGCTTTTGACACATTTGAAAACTCAAGTGTATCTCAAGGGGTCTTAGGACCCCTTCGAACACACTTGAGCATTCAGATGTGTCAAAATGGGTCATGGGGACTCCCTAGGGGTTCTAGTACACTTTATCATGTGTTAGGACCCCTATGGAGTCCCCATGATCTTTTTTGACACATTTGAATGCTCAAGTGTATCTTAAGGGGTCTTAGGACCCCTTCAAACACATTTGAGCATTGAAATGTGTCAAAAGGGGTCATGGGGACTCTCTAGGTGTCCTAACGCATAATAAGGTGTACTAGGACCCCTAGGGAGTCCCCATGACCCCTTTTGACACATTTGAATGCTCAAGTGTGTCTTAAGGGGTCTTAGGACCCCTACGGACACACTTGAGTGTTAAAATGTGTAAAAAGGGGTTATGGAGACTCCCTAGGGGTCTTAATACGTGATAAGGTGTACTAGGACCCCTAGGGAGTCCCCATGACCTCTTTCGATACATTTGAATGCTCAAGTGTGTCTTAAGGGGTCTTAGGACCCCTTTGGACACACTTGGGAGTTCAAAAGTTTCAAAAGTGGTCATGGGGACTCCCTAGGGATTCTACTATGCCTTACCATTCACTAGGACCCCTAGGGAGTCCCCATGACCCCTTTTGACACATTTGAATGCTCAAGTGTGTCTTAAGGAGTTTTAGGACCTCTTTTGACACATTGGAATGCTTAGGTGTGTCTTAAGGGTTCTTAGGACCCCTTCAGACACACTTGAGTGGTCAAATGTGTCAAAAGAGATCATGGGGACTTATTAGGGATCCTGGTATGCCTTATCATGGGTTAGAACCCCTAGGGAGTCCTCATGACCCTTTTTGACACAATGGAATGCTCAAGTGTGTCTTAAGGGGTCTTATGACCCCTTCGAACACACTTGAGCATTCAAATATGTCAAAAGAAGTAATGGGGGCTCCCTAGGGGTCCTAGTATGCCTTATCATGTGATAGGACCCCTAAGGAGTCCCCATGACCCCTTCTAACACATTTGAATGCTCAAGTGTGTCTTAAGAGGTCTTAAGACCCCTTTGGACACACTTGAGCATTCAAATGTATCAAAAGGGGTCATGGGGACTCCCTAGGGGTCCTAACACATGATAAGGTGTACTAGGACCCCTAGGGAGTCCCCATGACCCCTTTTGTCACATTTGAACACTCAAGTGTGTTTGAAGGGGTCCTAAGACCCCCTAAGACACACTTGAGCATTCCAATTTGTCAAAAGGGTTCATGGGGATTTTCTAGGGGTCCTAATGCATGATAAGGCATACTAGGACCCCTAGGGAGTCCTCATGACCCATTTTATCAAATTTGAATGCTCAAGTGTGTCAGAAGGGGTCCTTAGACCCCTTAAGAGAGACTTGAGTGTTCTAATCTATCAAAAGGGGTCATTAGGACTTCCTAGGGGTCCTAACGCGTGATAAGGCCTACTAGGACCCCAAGGGAGTCTCCATGACCCCTTTTGACACATTTGAATGCTCAAGTGTGTCTGAAGGGGTCGTAAGACCCCTTAAGACACACTTTAGCATTCAAATGTGTGAAAAGGGGTCATGGAGACTCCCTAGGGGTCCTAACACGTGATAAGGCATACTAGGACCCCTAAGGAGCCCCCATGACCCCTTTTGACACATTTTAATGCTCAAGTGTATTCGAAGGGGTCCTAAGACCCCTTAAGACACACTTGAGTGTTCCAATGTGTCAAAAGGGGTCATGGTGACTCCCTAAGGTTCCTAACATGTGATAAGGCATACTAGGACCCCTAGGGAGTCCCCATGAACCCTTTTGTCACATTTGAATGCTCAAGTGTGTCCGAATGGGTCCTATGACCTCTTAAGACACACTTGAGAATTCAAATGTGTCAAAAGGGGTCATGGGGACTTCCTAGGGGTCCTAGTACACCTTATCACGCATTAGGACCCCTAGGGACTCCGCATGACCCCTTTTGATACATTTAAATGCTCAAGTGTGTCTTAAGAGGTCTTAGGACCCCTTCAGACACACTTGAGCATTCAAATGTTTCAAAAGGGGTCATGGGGACTCCTTAGGGGTCTTAAGACCCCTTAAGAAATGCTTGAACATTCAAATATGTGAAAAGTGGTCATGGGGACTCCCTAGGGGTCCTAATGCATGATAAGGTGTACTCAGACCCCTAGGGAGTCCCCATGACCCCTTTTGACACATTTGAATGCTCAAGTGTGTCCGAAGGGGTCTTAAGACCTCTTAAGACACACTTGAGCATTCAAATATGTCAAAAGGGGTCATGGGCACTCCCGAGGGTTCCTAGTACACCTTATCACTCAGAAATGGCAAAGAAAGAAAATTAGATAAACCAAATTTATCAAATTCTTGTAATCCGCAACTTCTCTCCATGTGAAAAATGATAATCCATGGAGACAAAATTATGGTGAAAATTAAATGCTTCGAGTAAGTCATTCAAAAACGCACAGAATATTGTAAGACATGATGATTTATAAAGAATTTATGATGGACTATGCTGTGCAAAAGCCCGCAATCCCTACTGTATCTCAGAGTACTAATGAGAAGCAATGGAAAAATTCTAAGATAGAGGTAGTGTCGACATTGAAGTGGTAAGACATTCTTCATAATATCGGGGCTGCGCCATCGAAACAGCAAGGCTTTCTTCATAGAGTCACGCCGCCGCTGATCTCTTCTTTAAATTTATTAATGCAGTTAGTTCTACGGCGCTTGCATAATTTCCAATACAGCTACTCATTTTACCAAACCCTTCCCCGCTCTCCATAATCTTTGACCGAATCAAAGATCCATCTGGTTATTCTTATTTAACCTCCCAATGACTCAGTTGAGCTGCCGGATTATCAAGAGGCATGGTACAATTGTCCGGTTCAACCAAAATCTATTTCAAGAACCTTTGCAATTTATTGTTTCGATTGAAAAAGTAGGGAAAGATACCATTTCATAGCCATAGGTGGTGGAAACAGAGTGATTCTCTTGCCCTTTGCTTTTGTAATCTGCCTCCAGTGAACTATTATTCAAAGCCCCCATTTCTGCGTAGCTAGGGTTTATGACACCTATAAAAGGCACAACTATGCCCCTATAGGTACTCATGCTCGTGCTTAGAATCATATTATTTTCATGCATTCCCTAACATTTAATACAAAGATTTAGCCAGCCACCTTTAAAGACCTAGAAGAAATGAAAAATAAAAATAAGTATATAATACATTAGTACATTAGTATATAATATAAATTAGTATATTATACATTAGTACATTAGTATATAATACATTAACTAGTACATATAATACATTAGTATATATATAATATATACATTATATATATCATATGCCTCTTTTATATATATATATATATATATATATATATATTATATACATTAATATATGTAAAAGTTCAATTTTTTTCATTTGCTCCTGCCCTTTTTTTAATCTGCTTGGGAATATCGGGTACCGAATATGAAATCGGATACCTGATTCTTGATAGTTAATATTTGACCAAAATATTCCCTGTCCCCACAGACCAGACAATCATGAGATTTTATACTTTTTTCATGCGTTGTAGAAAAAAAAAAGTGATTTGGGGCCCATTGTTTGATTTTTGTCGACTTGTGGTCTCACCATGGGAAGCAATAGTCGTCGAAAGGCTAAACACAAGAGGAAGTTGACAGATGAAGAAATTCAAGCATATAGGGAAAAGGCTAAGGAAAATCACTGAAGAAGGAGAGAAGGTATGTTAAACATTAATCAATCGGACCCTGTAAATGTAGTTGTAAGTGAAGAGGATGTTAAATTTGAAAATGTACAGATGGAGATTGAAAATGTAGACTTTGGGAATGAAAATGTTGCACAAGAACCACATGAACATTACACATCTCCAAATTATATGCGAAATGAAGTCCCTTGCAATAAAGATAATCAAACTTCAAATTTAGGGCTTTCAGGAAGACGTAAATGGTTAATTGAAATTGAGGAGAACATTATGAATAATTAGGAAGGAAAGAGGTCACATAGAACCGTTAGGTTGTGGGCTTCAAGAATTTATGATCAATTTTTTGGAAACAAGACATTGGTTGAGCAATGTCAAATTTTTGTGCAGTTGTTAAAGATGCAAAAGATGAGACCCGTGCTTGTGAAATTGAAGATTCATGTGAACAAAAAAATGGAGAGAAATACCATTGTTGTGAAGAATCTTTTCAATTCTCTCAATAGCATTGGGAAGAGTAGTAGAGAAAAAGACAAGAGAGTTACTCAGAGGATTATTACAACCTCCTTAGTAAGTCATCAGTTGAGAAAGGCTCGTTTGATGAGACAAACTTGTGTTGACTTCAATATAGACTGTAAAACTTTGGGTAGAGCACTTGCAAGAAGAGAAAGACTTGATGATCCGCTTCAAATTGATACATGGGCTTATGGTGGGAGACTTCCATGTTTCGATAAGAAGCTAACAGATGTTGTCAAGGATGAAATTCAATAATTTTGGGATGCTAACTCAAGAGTGTCACCAAATGTGAAGGATGTCTTGAAGTTGAGAGTTGGCAATCGAGACCACACTCCACATCCTAAACATTATGTGGAGATCATTCAAACAATGTTTTATAAAAAAATTTGTGAGACACATCCAACATTGAAAATATCACAAAGGTCTTTTGAATCCGTGAAGCCATTTTATTGTGTACCCCTTAAGATTCGGAATACATGTTGTTGCAAATATCATGTTGAGTTTTCAATGCATCATGAATTATTATGGTCCATTCATTCTACTTTTCATACTAATGAAATGCTAGAGGATTGTGGTGCAAGTGGTCTTCCCAAATCATCAAGAGACTTGCTAGATCAATTTTTATGTCATAAAGATGATGGTTGTTTATTTTATAAAAAAGATTGCTTAAATGCCAAGTGCTCAGAATGTGGTGGCTTGTCCAAGTTTAGAACATGTTTTCATGAGGGTTTGGAACACAATTTTGGAAAGACACTTGTCCAAAAAAAGGTATATGAAACGGTGAAATATACATTGAAGAGTGGTGGTGAAGGCTCTAGATGTGAGTTAGTTGCAAAAGAATACAATGTTGCTGATTTTATCTTAGATTTCAAGACAAATATTTTTTACAAGTATGCAAGGCATAATCATAGGTCTCAATGGTTGGATCAAAAATTCATGACATGTAAGGACACTTTCCCCATTGGAACTATTATATCCGTTCTAGACTTTGTGGAGAACTATACTTTGTAGCCCCAAAATGAGACTCAAGCTCAATATTACAATTCCATTCAGGTTGCTATTTTTGTACACATCACATATAGACATTCTCCCGATAGCACAAAAGATGAGCGAAAGATAATTAGAGAGTACCATTTTTATATGAGCGACGACAGGTCTCACTCTCATGAGTTTGTTCAACATTGTTTCCAGAACTATTTTGACTTCTTGTAGGAAAATGGTATTGCTATGGATAGGCATCTCATTTGGTCGGATAATGCGCCAGTCAATTTAAGAATGCCAGAATGTTTTATTGGTTGTGTAGAATGCATGTGGAGAGAGGTGTATCTCATATTTGGAGTTTTTTTGAGTCAGGGCATGGGAAAGGGGAGCATGATGGAGAAGGTGCGTGTGTGAAGAGAGCTCTAGTTAAGGAGAAATTGAGGATTTTAGGTGTTTTACTTCTTGATGCTTGTTCTATTGTTGATTGGTGTACTTTAGCATTGTCACAGGGGAGGACTCTTGATTCTATAGTGCGTAGATTCTTTTGGTTGGTTGAGGAGGGAACTATAGGAGATAGATTGGATTGTCAAACAGTGAAAGACTCTTCAAAAATGCATTCATTTTGAAGCTCCAATAGTAGTACATGGACCATTTGGACATGAGAGTTGGCTTGTTTTTGCCCCATGTGTTTTCAGTATGATTGGGATCATTGTGAGTGAAGTGAGTGGGTGGATACATGGGTTCCACAGTATCTAACTCCTTTATCTTTGAAACTCTCTATAAGAAATGATGACATGGACACTTCAGTTGACTATGACCATCTTTCAGATCTTCTAACACCAAGAAATGTTTTTGCATTGGTTGCATCGCAGGGGAATGATGTGAGGTTAGATTATTGGTTAGCACATTGTGTACAAGGTAAACATAAGCTTGTATAACCGATGACATATGGTGATGGGTTCACATATCCTACTGGTTTAGTTGTTGTTTCAGGAACATGGCTACGAACATACATGATTATAAAGAATGGAATTCTCGCATTTGAAGACTATGAGAAGCACAAAAGTATTCTCATGTATTCACATGACCTTGTTATAGCAACAAATGTCAAGTTGTCAAAGCATCAAGGAAGACCAAAGACAAAATAACTTTGGACTATTAGTACTGCTAATCATGAAGTACTATTGGAGACCCTAAAGCAAAGAGATGACCCTTCAGGAACACTTGACTAGGTAATAAGTTAACTTAGTGCATTGTTTTCTAAGTTAGTTAAGCTTAATTTCAAGACATTAATTTCACCTTTCTTAGATTGTATTTTGAGTCAATAAACTTGGTTTTGTATGTGGATTGTAACTTGTGCAGGAGCACCTATGAAGATGCCTACTTTCACCATGGATCCAATCAGAGATAGAAGGACAAAAGGATCCTTAATGGTTAATGTTATACACTAAGTTTTCACCCTTGTTTCAAGCTCTGTTGGTCTTGATAACCTAGTATAACATGAGAATCATCTCCAGGTTGTGGGACCTATGCTAACTGAGATGAGACCTCTAGGTTCTAGGCTGGTTCCTCTTGAATAATCACCTTAATTTTCTTCTTTGATAGGAAAGTAAATTTTGGGGGGGAAAAGGGATAGAAGGAATGCATGAAAGGGAAAAATACTAAAAAGAAAACTACCTACTAGGTGATACACTGAAATGATGGTTTGAATTACAGTATGGAGGATGAAATCAGTGCATAAACTCAGGTCTAGGAGATCACAACTCATTGAATAGGCTTACATTAATATTTCATAGAAGGGTCTAAAATAGAAAGAGGCTACTCAGGGAAACAAAGAATTTCACAAACAATAGCATTCCTAAGAATTGGACACAATCTATAACCTGCAAATAAACATTCACTTCTACAAATGGGTATAGGAATGAGACAGATTGTCAGGGGGTTGAAGTATACCCACAAGATCATTCAAATCAAATCACCCACAAGAATACATATGAATTGTAGAAAGAAAGAGGGATTAGGAACCCTAAGATATCACTGAAAACATACATATACTGAACTCAATAAGAGAAAATTTAGACAAGAAGGCATAGGGACAGAAAGAATGTCACAAAATACCTTTGCAATATCTAAAGTTCCAATGAAAGTTACAAACTGTAAAAAGTTAGAGGGCAGAAAGAATGCCACAGATAACTCCTCAGAGAGAAAATTCTCTTTTACAATTGCCAACTCTAAGCTTCAAAAAGCTCCAAAACATCTCCTTTTGCACGTAGGCAGGAGCAAAACCTAACTAAGGTTAAATAAATTGTCATTTAATAATCAAACCCTAAACCTGTCAATTCTAATCATAAATGATTCTTTGAAAATATCCTAGCTGATCAGATATCTTGCATGTCCACCTCTGCGAGTTGAAAACCCCATGCCATAACCATGACCGTATCTCTATAAGCCAGGCTTATCATCAATGCTTAAAATTAGATCCTTACAGATATTTGAGTTTTTTGAAGTACAGAAGGCCAAAGGTGGCACCAACCTTTAATGCTTCTTCTACGCAAGAACACCAACTTGGTACCCTGAGAAATCAGCAAGCAGTGACCATCAGATATCTTCATCATCCTCCCAACTGCAACTATCCCAAAGACATAAATTCTGAGCTACCTGCAGCTGCATTCAACCAACAGCAAGAAACTAGCAAAGAAATATTTAAATTTTGAAAACAAGGGCTAGCTGATCCAATTTAAAACATGGCCATTGATATCAATCTTTCCTGATAGATGAATGACCTAGATCAACTTTGTAATAGTCGCAAGCCCCTTTGAAAAGTCATCAGCCACATCACCAGTCGGAAGCCAATAAAAAATGAACACCTCAGCAAAATGGAGCACATAGAACCCACGACCCACTAAGATCTTCATCGGATGGTTGTCGTTATATCGTGATGTTAACCACCGTGCATATTACTTCAACGGTATAATGACAATCATTGATCATGATCAGATCTTAACCTGCCTCATAAGCCAAAGACCTCAGACTACATGGCAATGGATCCACTGACACAGAAGCGCTGCATTATGATGAAGATCAATGGTCATCGCAAAACTGCAAGGGTAAAGATTGAGCCTTATGAACATGCGACAACCATCAGATCAAGTGATTAAGCCTGTTAATCAAGGCTTCTTCGGATCTTTAATAAACTGGGCCCAGACCTGCCATGTGTTGCATTTTCATTCACCGTCGACTACCCCCTCAGATACATTTGGCACAGGACCCACCTAACAGGAGCGCTAAGCTAAAGAAGAGGATCGACGGTCCTCATTACATCACGTTGTTAACCTTCAAACACATCTCCTCAGCAGTATAATGACAATCATCAATGTTTCTTATATTTTAACCACCAGCTGAGAAAGAGGAATGGGCCCACCTAGATAGGTGTCACCCTATCACTATATCACTTATCAGAAAGTCTAACAACTTGGAGTCTTGAGATTTAATGATAGCCACAAGTTTTACAAGGTTAGCATTTGGAAATATTACTGGGAAAACTTAGGCTCTATGGAGAAAAAGATTAAAAGGGGCCCCACCCGACGATCTAATGGTATAACACATAAAGGGGTCACTTTTAAAAGGCACATGCATTTAAAGGAACTTGAGTGGCCCAAAAAGGTAACAGGGAATTATGACCTGGCCAAGGGATCTTAGGGTTTTTGGCTGTAACAGCTAGATTTTCAAATTAAAAACTTGCAGACCAAGGAGTTACATAGCTTGCAGAGACCAGAAGAAAAGGAAGAAGACCATGAAATTTTTGGAGTATTCAACAAGATAAAAAGTAGACCCTTGGATGGGAATCAGTCTAACCAAATTTGTATAGAAGAGTAAAAATTGGGTAACAATTAATTGAGATCTTTTGAAGCCTATAATGACAATTTGTAACAATCAATTTGATTTAAAAGTTAAATGTCCTAAAACTCTTGATAAGGACTTATGACCAAAATCATGTATGGGTGGCCAATAGTGCCAAGAAGAGATCTTACATGTCATTTACTTATGTCATTTGCATGGTTTGAATTCTTACATGTTTGATTATTATTTATAATGCTTTAAAGATATTATTTTTTATCATTTCAAACAATCTATAAAAGTTAAACTTCAAACATAATAAGCTTCACAGTTCAAATTTCACAAGCTTAATCATGATTAGTTTCACAGTTCAAATTTCAAACATACCACTAATAGTTAGTTGAAAGCAGCTCAGCAATGTATCTTTCAAACCATCTAACTTGGCATCAAACCATCTACTCCATTGCCTCCGGTTGGCTAGGTAAATGCCAATGACAACCCCGTTCCTCCAATGGAGTCATGGGAACGCTTGCGACCACACTCGACCCAAGTGACCCCAAGGTGCACTAAGCATGATTGGGCAGTGATCTTCTGGGGCTTGTATATCAGAGCTCATGAGAGGTATCAAATAACCATCAGGGGATACATGATCATGTTTCTGAGGTCTACAATAACCTCTCTTAGTTTTGGGTGATTCAACTTCATTTGCATTTGGCAAGGCCATCTCAGTTGATGCCAAAACTTGCAGTGAGGGTCAATTGAAAGTGGCTCAGCAGCGTATATTTCAAACTGTCTGACCTGGCATCAAACCATCTACTCCATCAGCTCTAGTTGGCTAGGTAAACAACAGTGACAACCCCTTTCCACCCATAGAGTCACCGGAACGCTCATGACCACACTCGACCCAAGTGACCCCAAGGTGCACTAAGCATGATTGGGTAGCAAATTTCCAGGGCTTGTATCTTGAACCTCATGAGAGGTATTAATAAACCCTTAGGTGCTATAGGATCATCTTTCGGAGGTCTACAATAACCTCTCTCGATTTTGGGCAATTCAACTTCGTTTGCATTTGGCAAGGCGATCTTAGTCGATGCCAAAACTTGCAGTGAGGGTCAGTTGAAAGTGGCTCAGCAGCGTATCTTTCAAACCGTCTGACCTGACATTGAATCATCTACTCCATTGGCTCTAGTTAGCTGGGTAAACATTAGTGACAACCCCGTTCCACCCACGAAGTCACGGGAAAGCTCGCAACCACACTTGACCCAAGTGACCCCAAGGTGCACTAAGCACGATTGGGTAGTAATCTTCCGGGGCTCATATCTCGGAGCTCATGAGAGGTATTGATAAACCGTTAGGTGCTACAAGATCATGTTTCCAAGGTCTACTATAACCTCTCTCAATTTTGGGTGATTCGATTTCATTTGAATTTGGCAATGCGATCTTAGTCGATGCCAAAACTTGCAGTGAGGGTCAATTGAAAGTGGCTCAGGAGCATATCTTTCAAACCATCTAACTTGGCATCAAACCATCTACTCCATTAGCTCTAGTTTTCTAGGTAAACATCAGTGACAACCCCGTTCCACCTTTGGAGTCATGGGAAATCTCGTGACCACGCTCGACCCAAGTGACCCCAAGGTGCACTAAGCATGATTGGGCAGTGATCTTCTGGGGGTCGTATCTTAGAGCTTGTGAGAGGTATCAAAAAAACATTAGGGGCTATGGGATCATGTTTCCAAGATCTACAATAACCTCTCTTAGTTTTGGGTGATTCACCTTCGTTTGCATTTGGCAAGGTGATCTTAGTCGATGCCAAAACTTGTAGTGAGGGTCAGTTGAAAGTGACTCAGCAGCATATCTTTCAAACCATCTGACTTGGCATCAAACCATCTACTCCATCAGCTCTAATTGGCTAGGTAAATTCCAGTGACAACCCCGTTCTACCCACAGAGTCACGGGAATGCTCACGACCACGCTCGACCCAAGTGACCCCAAGGTGCACTAAGCATGATTGGGCAATGATCTTCTAGGGCTCGTATCTCAGAGCTCATGAGAGGTATTGACAAATTGTTAGGTGCTATAGTATCATGTTTTTGAGGTCTACTATAACCTCTCTCATTTTTGGGTGATTCGACTTCATTTGCATTTGGCAAGGCGATCTCAGTCGATGCTAAAACTTGTAGTGAGGGTCAATTGAAAGCGGCTCAGTAGCATATCTTTCAAATCATCTGACTTGGCATCAAACCATCTACTCCATTAGCTCTGGTTGGTAGGGTAAATGTCAGTGACAACCCTATTCTGCCCACAGAGTCACGGGAAAGCTCACGACCACGCTCGACCCAAGTGACCCCAAGGTGCACTAAGCATGATTGGGCAGCGATCTTCTAGGGCTCATATCTCAGAGCTCATGAGAGGTATCAACAAACCATCAAGGGCTATGAGATCATGTTTCTAGGATCTACAATAACCTCTCTTAGTTTTGGACGATTTGACTTCGTTTGCATTTGGCAAGGCGATCTCAGTCGATGCCAAAACTTATAGTGAGGGTCAGTTGAAAGTGGCTCAGCAGCATATCTTTCAAACCATCTAACTTGGCATCGAACCATCTACTCCATTGGATCTGGTTGGCCAGGTAAACATTAGTGGCAACCCCATTCTACCCATGGAGTCATGGGAACGCTCGTGACCACGCTCGACCCAAGTGACCGCAAGGTGCACTAAGCACGATTGGGCAGTGATCTTCCAGGACTCATATGTCAGAGCTCGTGAGAGGTATCAAAAAAATGTTAGGGGCTACAAGATCATGTTTTTGAGGTCTACTATAACCTCTCTCAGTTTTGGGCAATTCAACTTTGTTTGCATTTGGCAAGGCGATCTCAGTCAATGCCAAAACTTATAGTGAGGGTCAGTTGAAAGCGGCTCAGCACCATATATTTCAAACCATCTGACTTGGCATCAAACCATCTACTCCATCAACTTTGGTTGGCTAAGTAAATGCCAGTGACAACCCCATTCCACCCACGGAGTCATGGGAATGCTTGCGACCACACTCGACCCAAGTGACCCCAAGGTGCACTAAGCATGATTGGGTAGCGATCTTTTGAGGATCGTATCTCGAAGCTCATGAGAGGTATCAAAAAACTGTTAGGTGCTATGGGATCATTTTTCTGAGGTCTACTATAACCTCTCTCTATTTTGGGTGATTTGACTTTGTTTTCATTTGGCAAGGCGATCTCGGTCGATGCCAAAACTTGCAGTGAGGGTCAGTTGAAAGTGGCTCAGCAGCATATCTTTCAAACCGTCTGACCTGGCATCAAACCATCTACTCCATTGGCTCTGGTTGGCCAAGTAAACACTAGTGACAACCCCATTCTACCCATGGAGTCATGGGAAAGCTCACGACCACGCTCGACCCAAGTGACCCCAAGGTGCACTAAGCACGATTGGGCAGTGATCTTTCAGGGTTCGTATCTTGGAGTTCATGAGAGGTATTGAAAAATAATTAGGTGCTACAGGATCATGTTTTTGAGATCTATTATAACCTCTCACAATTTTGGGTGATTCAACTTCATTTGCATTTGTCAAGGAAATCTCAGTCGATGCCAAAACTTGCAATGAGGGTCAATTGAAAGCAGCTCAGCAACATATCTTTCAAACCATCCAATTTGACATCAAACCATCTACTCCATTAGCTCTAGTTGGCCAAGTAAACATTAGTGACAACCTTGTTCCACCCATGGAGTCACGGGAACACTCGCAACCATGCTCGACCCAAGTGACCCCAAGGTGCACTAAGCATGATTGGGCAGAGATATTTTGGGGCTCATATCTCAGAGCTCATGAGAGGTATTGACAAACCATCAAGTGCTATGAGATCATGTTTCTAAGGTCTACTATAACCTCTCTCAATTTTGGGCGATTTGACTTCTTTTGTATTTGGCAAGGTGATCTTAGTTGATGCCAAAACTTGCAGTGAGGGTTAATTGAAAGTAGCTCAACAACATATCTTTCATACTGTCTGACTTGGCATCAAACCATCTGCTCCATCAGCTCTAGTTGGCTGGGTAAACACCAGTGACAACCTCGTTCCACCCACGGAGTCATGGGAATGTTCGCGACCATGCTCGACCCAAGTGATGCCAAGGTGCACTAAGCATGATTGGGTAGTGATCTTCTGGGGCTCATATCTCAGAGCTCATGAGAGGTATTGACAAATCGTTAGGTGCTACACGATTGTGTTTCCAAGATCTACTATAACCTCTCTCAGTTTTGGGTGATTGGACTTCGTTTGCATTTGGAAAGACAATCTTAGTTGATGCCAAAACTTGCAGTGAGGGTTAGTTGAAAGTGGCTCAGCAGCATATCTTTCAAACCGTCTGCTCCATCGGCTCCGGTTGGCCGGGAAAATGCCAGTGACAACTTTGTTTCACCCATGGAGTTACTGGAATGCTCGCGACCACACTCGATCCAAGTGACCCCAAGGTGCACTAAGCATGATTGGGCAGCGATCTTCTGTGACTCAAGTGACCCCAATATGATGAGTTATATACACAGTGATTATATACATAGTATTCAAACAATGTAGTACTAAGTGGTTCAAGTGAGTATATATAATGGTATGAAACATAAGAACATAGAAAATCTATACAAGTTAAACCTCAAACATAAGAAGCTCCATGAACAGGGTATTCCAAAGTAAAGAAAAACAAATGTAACTTCAACAAGATATAATTTCAATCATAATGATAATCATAGTCAAGATATAACTTCACCATTCAATTCCATAAACATGAATAATAAATATGTATATACAAAAGATGACGCAAATATAACATATAAATGAACATGTTCTATATATACAAAGTATCAAATGTATCAAAAGTATCTCCATATACAAATATGGCACATGCCATTTCAAAATGTCTACAAAATCAATGTTTTAAGGTGTACAATGTGGCATATATGCCATCTCAAAATGTGCGAAGTGGCATCTCTAAATGACCATAAAACTAAAAATACATCCTATTCCGTAGGGGGATCATCAAAATTTAGCCTCTTTGAAGAAGTGTTGGGCTTTGATTGATCCTACATAAAAATGAGTTCAAACCCAAGTTAGATTGCTTACTTCATATGATTTGTACATATATATATATTGTTCATAATTCAAACACTAATTTAATTAAAATTATAACTGAATACAAATATATGTACCTAGTCTCTCGGTCGCCTACCATGAATAGGTGTCCTAGCATAAGTCCTGGGTAGCAAAGGGACCATGCCATCAATACCAATTGTGACCTATAAATATATATTTGCAATAATGAGATTAGTAGAGTGGTGCAACATAGAGTAATAAATCTACCAAATACAATGATAGCATAATAAAATTACAAATTGATTGAACTAAAATTAAAACTTACATCTGATGATCCCTCCTCTGGAATGGTGGGCTGGGTCAATAAAGATACAAAAGATTCTTGTGGGCCCTCCCTCACACTCGGAGTGCAAGTAATCTTAAAGTGCAAATAAAATATTTATTACTACACACAAGTGGCATACATGTGCATGCATAATTAATCTTAAACAATTAACTACCTTTCCTTTGTCGACACCTAATGAAGGAACCCCCTCGTGCCCCCCACTGACATCGGCTGTACCCTACAAGAACACAATCTGATGATAATATATAAGTAAATGTATGAATTTTATTGCTCTAATTGATAGAGATTTAAGCATGTACACCAAATGAAATAAAAAAAAACTAATGGGTACATAATTTATAATATACCGTATAGTCATCAAGGCCAAATGAAATGGCCAAAAGTGTGGACTCATCCACCTGTCTCACCTCCTCCTGTGTCATCAGCTGAACATAAATGGAAAAAATATATATACATAAGTGTATGCAATCATTAAAACTAATCTAAATAAATAAATTATTTTTAAATTAAATAATTCATGTGACAAATTTATTTATAATGTTTACTCTTACCGTATCAACAAGAGTCAATGGCTATGCATGCACCTCCTAAGTACTCTCATGAGATGTAGATGCTCCATGAGGTGTTGCAGCCTCTGCAGCTACGTCTCCTATATCCTCCTCATCAATAACATGAAACTGATATGTATCAGAATCAGTAAGCGGTCAGAGGAACATATGTCTGCACATAATGCACATATGGGGCTCACATACATGTGAACTCCGATGAGATGTCAATGCGCCAACATCATCCACACCAGGAGGCAGCACTGACCTGATCTGCGTGATCAACTAATCACTCAGTAAATGAATGACCCTACTAGTCTGTGAGGTAGCCTCTGTAATGATATCAGGATGTTGCAATGGAGGAGGGGGTGGGACATTAGTGGGGGGGACAAAGGTAGTGGCCTTTTGGTGCTGGGCAAATGGCCTAGTTTGAGGAGCTCCTCCACCTATGCCCATGTTGGGCCTCATACTCCAATAGTAAACATGGTGACCAAGCACAAACTCAGCATACAATTTTTTATTGAAATAAAATGGGACCTCCAAATTGCTATGGGGTGGTTTATCAAAAACCATCCACCAGCGATCCCAAAAGTTTGTGTGCATTGCTTCATTTGTGCACCATTTTATTGATAATTTGGGCTTTTTAGGGTCAACTAGTATTCCGATTTTAGGATTGAAAAAAAGGGTGGCTATATCTTCTTTAGTTATATTAAGGGCCACAATCCCATTGTGTGAAAGGCTTTTGAAGGTACCTGTTATCTATTTTGAAAGGCTCAAATCAATCAAACGTTAAGAGTTTAATCTAGTATACAATCAAAACAAAAATAAGGAAACTATAAGCTAGCCACCTCAGATTGAGCCTAAACAGGTGCACCCAAGCACTGTTTGATTTGCTCTGATAAGAGGGATGTGGGTGTGCTCTCTAAGCACTTGGAGCATACTCTAACTGCATTTAGGATGATTTGAAGCTCATGAAAACCCCAAAATGGCACAAAAACAGGTATAGAACACGTGATTTGCCCCTAAGGCTTCAAGAGGCTCAAGAATGCTCAAATGGAGATTCAATGCAAATATGATTATGCTAAGATTGATTTTAGACGAAATTAGAGATGTGATATGATGCTATGCTATGCAAAACAATAAGAAAAACTATGTTAATCCATTATTACTAAGCTATGATGAGCTAAAAATGCTTGAAAGTAAACTAAATTAGAATGATTTGCTAAGATCTAACATGAAAATGGCATTATAACAATGCATGAGAATGAAAGTAAGCTAATTGATTTGCTCTTGAAAGGAGGGGTACTTATAGGATTTGGGAAGGAAGAATGAGTAGCCAGGATTGAAATCCTTAAGAGAGGCCAAGATTCATTCAAAGGGGAGCACATGGATTGTGCTAGTCTACAGCCAATCAGGAGGTGACACATGTCACAAGGTTAGTGGATGAAGGGAAGGGTAAAGATGAGTCAACAAAGGGGGCTCAAAGCTCATAACTCCCCTCATAAGTGTTTGTAAGAGCATTGAATGAGCCTTTAAGGGACTTTGATGACTTTGTGGATGCATTGAATGTTTTGTGGTTGAGATATTTGGAAGGGGAGACTTTGCTTTGGCTTAGGAAAGTCTTAAGCTTGGTTAGGATTGTGCAAATGTTTAGGGGTAGGATTATGATTAGGATTAGGGGGATTTAGGATTAGGATGGGTGAAGAGGTTGGGTTGAGAAGTTTCTAGAAGAGTCTAGAGTTTTCCTTGGTTTAGGGAGAATGAATAAATGTTTATTCATTCCAAAGGTTTTAGTTTTGGGAATATTTATTAAAATATATTTAATAAATATGAAAATACATATTTAATCTTAATTAAATATTTTGAGTTGGGATTAGGGTTAGAAAAGATGGGATTAGCCTTTTAATCGAAATTAAGAAGGGATTAGAAGATTCTAGAAGAGGTTAGTGGTCTTAAAGAAATTGGCCAAGTTTTGGGCAAAAAATAAATAAATTATTTATTTTGGGATTTTTGGTCAATTTATTAATTAAATAATTAATAAATAAGGAGATAATGTTTAAATAAGATTTAAATATTTTTGGGAGGGGTTTCTTAATTAAATATTTTTAATTAAGATAAAGGGATTTAATGACATAAAAATAAATAAATAAATTAAATAAATAATTAATTAATAAATGATGATGTCATCAGGGATTTTCAGAAAATAAAAATACTTTATTTTCTAAAGAATTTTTAGGTGTCTACACCCATCATGGTCAAGCCCATCATCAAATTGGGTGTGCATATCATCACACCAATGAAGAGCAGCATTATGTTGCTACGTGAGTGTGTCAATATTTCCAACAATTGTATCTAGTGTGGCAAGCATGTGACCTAATGTAGGTATATTTTGATACGTGTTTTGGAAACTTTGTATTGTGTTCAAATTTTCTTGTATCAAATCTTGTAAAGATTTAGGGTTTAGATATGGGGGATTGTTTTCGGGATCATTATTTGGTGCGGGAGGGTTATTTTCTTCATTGTTGTTAGCCATGTTTGATTAAATAAAAAACAAATCTAAATTTCAATCTAATTTCATATATTATTACAAATATAAATACAAAACCCTATTTTAAAAAAATGCTACATTTAGCATGAAAATGAAATAAAATAATAAAAATATACAAATAATTACTTACCAAATATGCTCGGGAGTCGAATTTGTTGTTTCCAAAATTAGGTATCTGAAAATATATCGGGTATATGATATATCAAGCCATTTTGGCAAAGAAAAATGCAGAAAGAAATGAAGAAAAGGGCTCGCGGGTTTCAGATTTAAGCCACCGTTATCGGGTACCTGATATTATCAGGTACCTGATTAGGCCTATGCTTTGGTGTCAAGTTTTCCTAGGTGTACTGACACCCAGGCCTACTAAAAAGTTAAGAAGCATTTTCATGCACTTTTAGACGAGTGAAAAGTGAATACTTTTCACATCGCCACTTTTTGGCCCCTCATGATCTTGCACATACCCAAGATATACGAAGGAGAATCTTTTTGGAGCATGACATGGAGACCAAAAAGAATTAGTGCTACCATATCTCAAATCCAAGCAGATTACACAAGGAAACATTTATGAACAATAACACAGTTACGACATAACATTGAACAACGCATAGAAGAATAGACATACATATAGAAGAATTTGAACAATAGTTTCAATTCCTTCATCACCTTGCACCAACTGAGTAACAAGGATTGTATAAAAGAATCTAACAACATTTAGCAAACATTGTATGGGAGAAGCATAGTATAGCAGGAAAACACACAACAAAGCTACCAAGAAGGACAAAGCAATCAAGTGTGCCACCTACTTTCCCCATCTCATTGTATATCATTTAGGGAAGGTGGGTAACTCGCAAGAGGGACTACATCCAACACAGTAGGAATGATAGATAGTTCCAAATAAGGATCCTCTTGAGAATCACAATGTTCGACACTAGGTGTAAGAGTTAATTGTGATGAAAGCATATTAGGTAAATCAATGTCAATGTCAATAGTTTCATATTCATCATTAACATCATCAGTATCATCAAGAGTATCTTCTTCATCCAAATTAATCAAAATAGGATCTAAGATATGAATAGAAACATCATAATCATGCATGTGAACATCATTATTAGTAACAATATGTTCTACCACATTATGCATAGGTTTATCCATAGAAGGTAGAAGTCTTTGAGCTTTAGCATGAGCATGATGCTTTTTACGATGTTCATTAGCAGATCGGTTTCATTTTGATTTATTTGAAATAAGTTGAGAACTAAGAGGAATAATCATAGGATCCTTCATAGGTTCTTTAGGAAGATCAATAGGATTATTAACCATAGGAGAAACAATCACAAGATCTTTGATAGTTTCGGTAGAAGGAACTTGATTAATAGAGCTAGAAGTCATAGTTAAAGGAGGTATAGAAGGTGTAGGTAAAAGACCATGATTAAGATCCCTAGGAGGTGAAGTTAATTGAATAATTTCACGATGTTTATAAGCTTGATATGATCAAAAAAGATTATCAGGTTGAGGAGGACATGAATTAGGTAATGAAGGCCAAAATAAATCCAAAGCAGCACAATCTCTAGGCCTAGAAGGTTGATATAGACTATGATTAATCATCTTCACTTCTTCATCATGAATGAACTTAAGACACTTATGGATAGGTGAAGCAACAACATGCATGGTAGTTAACCAAGGGAAACCTAGCTTAACTTGAAATTGATCAGAAGTAGGAACAACAACAAAGGTAGTGTTCACAATTTTTCCACAAAGTTCAGCCGGTACAGTAATAGAACTAAAGGATGGATAAAGAAAACCATTACAAGTTTGAATCCACACATCCGATGTATCATAAAATTCACATTGTAAGATTTTCATAAAAATATTTTCTTCAGTGATAACATTGACTAAGGATGTAGGATCAACAAGACAACCACAAGTAGGTTTCTAAGCAATCCTAGCAGCAATGTAAAGGGGACCATCAGGATCTTTAATAGTCTCAGAGTCATCAAAGGTAATCAAGAGTTCCTGAGGTCTCTTATTCTTAAATTTTTGTCAAGGTTTAGGTTGAGTTTTCATTTTAGGTTTAGGTTTTGGTCGAGGTTGAGATTGAACTTGAGGTTGAATCTGAGGTTGAGGTGGAGATACAAATTGATCAACATGCTCCACTTGATTAACAACATGATTGAGATCATCCATCTTTGAATCATACACAATTTCCATAGAAGATGGTTGAGCAATAGTATTAGTATCATGTGTAGGTAAAGGGTTCGTATAGATTTGAAGGTTCTGATTAGGAGGAGAGACATATTTATTCCCACTACTATCCAGATTATCAACAAATAAAGCCTTAGAATCAATTAGATCTTGAACCTTATGTTTTAAAGAATAACATTTCTTAGTATCATGACCATTCTGATGATGATATTGACAAAAAGAATTTTGATCAAAAGATTTAGATGCAATCATAGTACGTAAAAGAGGTCGAATAGGAGGTAAAGTAATCATATTAGTAGCTAATAACCTATTCACAATAGCATGTAAGGATTTAGAAAGAGGAGTAAATGCACAATTTAATCAAAAAGCAGTGGATGCAGAAGTGGCATTGTGAGATGCAACAACAACTTGATCAGCAACTGCATTCGCTTGTTTGTTTATCTTGACATAGTTGTTGAATTTTTGAATTTTTTTTGGATTAGGAGTAGCATCACTCTTATCAACTGGAATAGGAGCCATTGGAGTGTTGCTCTCAAATTGACTCACTTGTAATTGATAATGATGAAGCACTTCACAAAGTTGTTGAAAAGAGGTAAATTCAGTAAGCAGAATCTTATCTCTAATATCCTTTTGCAAATTTGAAATAAACATACATTGAATATCAATATCAAGAACATGATAGGAAATATAAGCATACAAATGCTTAAATCTACCAATAAATTCAGTCAATTTTTCCTTAGCACTTTGTTTACAATGCATCAAATCAGTAAAAGACACTTGTGGGCTAATATTATTTTGAAATTGTTGAATAAAGGCATTAGCAAGTTGTGGAAAGGAATCATTATAATAAGGAGGCAAGGAACAATACCATTGTAAGGCCTTGTCACGGAAGGTTCTAGCAAATAGTTTGGCTAAAATCCTATGGTCATGAGCATAATCACTAAAAAGGATTTGGAATGTTTTAACATGATGAACAAGATCTCCTTTTCCATTATAATTCTCAAGATGAGGCATCTCACCTTGCTGAGGAACAGGAGTATGAATGATGTCTCAGGAAAAGGGACTTCCCATGTCACATGTAGGAATACTAAACTTGTTTTGAGTTAAAGAAGCAAGTTGTTGTTCTAAGGATGATACAGTTTGAGCCAAACTGATGATTTTTGAATCATTGGAGGAAATAGGAGGAGTAGCAACATTAGACACACTAGGTAAAGTGTAAGAAGCTGTAGGAATAGAAGACACAACTGGATGAACACTAGGAACTATAGTTGGAAGTGGATTGGAATAAGTGAAAGGAACATTATGATATGAAGGTTGTGATGTAGGAAGGGACACAAGAGGAACACTCATAGGAATAGAGGGAACCATCACAGTCACCAAAGGAGTATAGATAGGAATATTAGGTAAAGGATTAGAAGGAGGCTCAACACTAGTGATAGGAGGAATCAACCCTAAATCTTGAGCTTTTTGAAATAAAGGTTTAACATTTGAATGCACAAGGTGAGTAATTCCATGCAAGAGGTTAACACCTTGATCACTATCACAGAGAAATTTCTTAAGAGCCTCTATAGCTTGAATGGAATCTTGATTATGGTTCTCTTGAAGAAGCCAATTACCCATTTTATCAAGTTCAGTGGAAATTTTTTGGACTTGCTTGGGAGGAACTCTTAAAGTGTCATCCTCATCATGAGATGAGTGAGAAGAGTTTTGCTCCATAGTAGGATTGGATTCATGAAGAATCAAGTTATCATCTAGGATCCTAAGGAAAGGAGAGGAAGATTTAGGATCAAAGGCACCCATGAGTCTACGACTTCTTCTAACTAGAATGTTATAAGTAGGAGTAGTGGTAGTAAAGCTCATAAACCAATGTAATGCAAATGAACTAAACTAAGAACACATAGAGCATGAACATCAAATCTAATTAGCATGCAAGATCTTAAAAAAAGGAAAAATCTAATACTAATAAGATAAAAGGAAAGCACAATACGACATCCAATTCCATAAAAGAATAGTGAAGGTGAACACACACAATAAGACAAAGGGAAATCCAACACCAAAAAGAAAGAGAGCAAGCTAGTCAGGTTCACCAAAATGAATAGAAGTAAAATGGATTCACCTCCATTCAAATGTAAAGGGGGGAAATATGAGATCTATTCTCAAACCCAAATTCCCAAAGAAGAGATCCAATTTGATCAACCAAGAGGTTAATACATAATCTAATCAATTTATGAAGATTATGGAAGAGAGAGAGAGAGTAAATCTAATATTTCCCTATGAAGGAAATTATGCTTGAAATATGGAATAACTGAAATACAAATACTAACCTCAATTATGGCAGATCTGGAAAATGTCAAATTTTGATGTCTGTGTATACTTTTGGGCAATTTTGCAACCTTTTTTGGACTGGAAATGCTAAGATAGAGAAAACCCAAAAATTTATCTTAAAGATGAGCTCAGGTCAAGTTTGACCCTCATAAAAGGTCAAATACTACATTCTTTATTTGAAGTCTGATTCTAATTCTGTTCACAGATCTCAAAAGTTTTCCAAAAAGGGTATCCAAATTTGCTCTCAGATCCAAAATTCTACACCTGTACCTGCAAGAAAATGGGGGTTTTTGTTGTATGGGGGTTTGCCTTGGTCAAACCCTAGTTTAGGAATTAACCTTGAAATTGAATTGAAATATACTGTGCATAAACAAAGTAATTGAAACAAATCACCTCACTTATGTTGAAGTCCTTGTAGAGTATTCGAATCCTCAAATCCACAAGTAGGAATGCTTCAATGGATGTAGGATGAATGTAGGATGTTTCCAATCAATGGCATTTGATCTTCAACACCAATCTTGATTTGATCTTTGCATATGAGAAGGCTTGAATGAATGTATAAGGATGGATCATCAAAGGGGGCTCCAAAGAGATTGAATCCTTCAATAGCTAACAATGGATCTCCTTGATGGATGAATGCTTGAACACTTGAATGCTTGAAGACTTACTTGAACTTGAGAGCTTGCAATTGCTTGATTGTGGATGTTCGTACAAAACTTGATGTTCTCACAAAACTTGATGGATAAAATGAGAGAGGAAGGCCTCCTTTTATAGTGAACTAGGGCACAATCCTCTAGAGGGGCCACCTTGGAGAATTAAATCCCAATTAGGTCCTAACCTTTAGAAAATATACCTAGATTAAATGCTATTAGAATATTTACCATCCTGAAACTTGAAATGCCTAACTCGAAGGCGGGAAAATAAATATCCTGAAAGCCCGATGCCCAGAAATTAAAGAAATTGGAAATTTGAATGAGGGGGGAAAAATTGAGGTTGGACCTGACCTAGTCAGGTTAGACCTCAATCTTGACCTAGTTAGGTTTAAACTTGATCTTGACCTAGTTAGGTTTGACCTCGATCCTGACCTAGTCAGGATTAACCTTGAATTTGACCCTGGGCCCAGATTTAGTCAGAACCAGGTCAGGAGGTCCCGGGGATGCCGAGAAACCTAGAAATGATATCAGAATAGGACAGAATGCCAGGGATAGACATAAAATCCTATGATTACTATGATGAAGGCAAGGAGGACCTATTTCTAAATCCTACCTAGAAAATAGAGCCATGGAAGAGGGAAATTAAGGAGGATCATCATAATCCTAACCCTAATTTCACCTAGAATGAAGAAATCAAGTGCAGGGAAGAAGTGGAAAGTGAGGAGAAAGCCAAATACATGCAAAGACTTGATCAAGGTGCTTAACATGACCCCAAACCACTTAATCAGAGGGCTAAATGCTCTTAACATGGAAGTGCTTCCATTTTAAGATGATACAACTTTCAATCTATGTTTTTTTAATATATACATGTTTGATTCTACATGAACACGATGTTTATATAAGTTTTTTATCTACATGTTTTTAATATATAAATGTAAATGATACTTTGAATATATTGCTTGTGTTTAATTTATACATGTACATGTTTGATTATATGAATTTGATGTTTAATATATACATGTTGACATACTTTCAATCTATATGTTTAATATATACATGTTTGAATCTATGAATGATGTAAATGGCATGTTACATAATTGAGACCTATGTTTTATCATCTTACTTATATTTGTACATTTGATAATATGTGTACTTTATATTTAATGTTGATGATCTAGTCTAAGTTAAATATGTTTGATGATCTAAGTTATATTATGTTTGACATCTCTAGACATTTGATATAAAGTATCCCCATTTAAGACATGGTCAAGTAGTAAACAACAATTTAATTTGATTGGACTTTTAAAACATGTGTCCTAATGTAATCAAGTATAAAAATAAAGTATCCTAATTAAGTAAATTGCAACATGAAAATTCAATACACATTCATTTTCCAACTAGAGTACTTGTATCTACATGACCTAATTAATCAACTAGATAAAAATAAAGTATTGCAACATGCATTCAATACACATTCATATTTAGGTCGATAAGTAATAAATCATATCCTTAAGACATTTTTTAGATATTATAAATTTTTGGAGATTGCTCCATTCACTATGGGAATCAATAGGAAAGAATGGAGCCAAGAAAACCTCTGGTCTTGCTCGTGAAAAATATAGTACTGTAGACACCTAAATTTTCTTACATAATTTAGTAATCATATTTAGTCTTTTCCTAGGACATCTTGTTAATTAAATATTATTTATTTAATTAATTTATGTCATCCCCTTGTTAATTAATTTAATTAATTAACTATATTCCAATTAATTATCTAAATAACAAACCTATAGTCTGATAATTAATTAAATCCCCATTCCTCTATTAATTTAATGGATACTTTTATCTACATAAATTAATTCATAAATCCCCTTTTCCTCCCACTTGGAATTAAATAAAATATTTAATTCTAAATCCCCCCTATTAGCTAATAATCCATGCTTAGCTAATAAATCCTCCACTCATTCTCTCTCCTCCCATCACATCTCCCTAAACCTCCACTTACCAAGCCTAATCACCTCCTAAGCATGTGCAAAATCATAATCCAAGATTAAAGAATGCTAATCCACCCCAAAGTCAACCCCTTATGACATCACCTCCATATCCTCCAATGAGAAATCAAAAGCCTCTTACACCTCTTACACACTTGTCCCCTCTCACACCTTCCAAAAGTGCCTCTCCTTCCATCCTCCTCCATTGTGACACTTGTCACAATGCTATGCATTTGAGAAAGCACAATCCATGTGCTCTCCCTTGGATGCATCTCCACCATTGCTCATATCCCTTTTGCTCCTTAATCTCCATCGTCCTTTTCACCCATCTTTCTATAAAAGAGAAGCTCTCCTCCTTCATTTTCATCCACCATTGAAGCAAAGTTATTAGGCCATTTTCTCTATTGAAGCTTGAGCATAGCATTTGAGCACACATCCAAATCTTTGGACAAATCTTCTACATCTTGGAAGTTTGCTTAAGGGTTTTTATATTACTTTTGAGTTTGTTTGCTTCCATTTTGTAGGTCTTAGCATAAGTGTTTATCTCATTTTTTTTGTTGAATGTTTAGTTTACTTTGCATTCTTTAGCACTACATTTTAGGTATTACATTTTGGCATGTCTAGTGGGACCCACTTCTAGGGTCATTCTTGTTTATCTTTTCATCATTTTCTGGCAAAAACTAGCCCAAATACTAAAGTTTTCTATTGTTTGAGTGCTTTGCAAGGGTTTTTTGGGTGTTTTGTAGGTTCAGGGCCGAAGAGGAGGCATTTGTGTGGACATTCCCATTTTCAGATTTTGCACAGTAAACACCTCCAAAAAATTTACAGTTTTGCGGGAACGACTGTACGGTTGTGGGAACGTAGATCCCTCCACAGGAACGCTTGTACGGCTTGCGGGAAAAAATTCCAGCCATGATTTTTTTTAACTTTCCATCTTTTTTTTCTATGTTCTCCTTCACCAGTGACTAACTGTACCCCTTTTGCAGGATCGCATTCCCGCAATGCAGGACTACACATTGACTAGGTGGGATTGCCTGTGTACAATTGTAAGCCTTAAAGGCATTCACTAATTTTTTTTTGTATTTTTGCCTTCATTCCCGCAACGTGGGATCACTGTTTGACTATTTGCGGGATCACCTGTGTACCTCCTGTGAGCCATATGACCTTTTTATTTCCCTTCAATTTTCTCCCATCATTCCCGCAACGTGGGATCGACAGTTGACTTGCGGGAATGAGGTTTGACTTGCGGGAACGCAGCCGAAGGTATTATTTTTGTGTTTTTCTTTCTATCTATCATTTTTAGTTTTTTGACAGTCTTGCAGGAATGCCAGTATGGCCCTGCGAGAACACTATTTTTCTGCTACAGGATTGCAGGTTTCTGCGGGAACGTGGGTTAAAAATTTGAAAATAGAATTAACTCATTAAGAAGAATAGTGTATGCCAAACAAAACCTCACATTTTTTATTGGGTTTAAAATAACCAAAGGTTAAAATTGAACAAGGCAAACATCACACTTCCTTTTGGTGCTTAAAATCAACTTACTCAATCTTGAATGCTTAAGGGACAAAGAATCAATGCGATGAACACTTCTTTTGGTGCTTAAGAATCAATCAAACACTATCTTGAATGCTAAAGGGAGTAAAACTTTTCTTGTTTTTTTTGCAAATCAAATCTCTACTTCTCTTTAAAGCATTGTCATTTACATTTCAAAATAAAGAACCTTGCATGTTAAACATGAGTGTTTGAGGTTCTAGAATAGAAAACATTTAGTCTTAATAGGTTCAATTTGGAATGAGCACTTCTTGGCGTGTTTGAAGGAGTGTTTTTCAACACTTCCTTAGAGCTTTTCAATTTTTGCATAAACCTTGTTAAAGTAAGTGATGTGGAAGCAATCCACTTGTATCTGTATCCTCTCCCCTTGCCTTCGCGGATCTTGGGTGAAGAGAAAGATCAAGTTCAATTGACAACACTTCTAGTGAGGCCTGTCTAGAGAGAAGCGCTTCCTCTTTAGAGAATGACCTCAAACTGGTAATACCCTAGCCGATATATAAACAAGGTGCTGAGAAAACTATCACCTTATCCCCACAAGCTTAGGCAAGGCATGTTGATGGTAGCCTAAGGTAGGTGAATATCCCTACAATTTTGGCATGGTCAACTAGGCTCTTAAGTGAGTCACGCGTGTACAAACTAATTGGGGGGATGCCACGAACCTTATTAGAAGCCATTAATTAGAAGCCTACCTAATCTACTCCCCAAGGTATCATAATCTTTATGCAAGGACCGACCCAAGTGGTTTCCCAGATCACCTAAAGATTACTCACCATATGTATTCCTCTTTTGGGATATCAAGCTGTGGGCAAAGGTTGTGATACTAGCCTGTCTTGTAGGTAGAAAGTGCTTGTATGTGTTCTCGAACATGACTTGACCCAGTAAAAACATCTGTTAAACATACACAACTATTAGAATTACAAAGTTCTTTTGCTAAAAGAGATCATTTTCATGTATCCTCCAAGATTGCTTTGTCTCTTGGGAGGACTGTTTGTCAAGACATTATCCTGAAAGTGAATTCAAGTTTGTTCAGAACCAAGCCAAGGTATACTCACCGCAGTCACTTCCTAGCTTGACCCAATCCTATGAACAATTACTTTTTCTGACCTATGACCTAGACTGTGAAGCATAAGAAAGCTAAGTTACCCATCCCACATGCATATCAAGAAAAGAAAGTTATAGAAAGAAAGCTCAAAGATTGTCAGCATATTGTCACTGCAGCCCATGAAGAAGAAAAGTACCAAACCTGATTGGATAATATACAATACAATGCAAGGGTTAAAAAGTTCACTTTTTGAATCCAAGTTGATCACCACTTTGTCAGATTAGAGAGTGAAGATTACTTGGCATAACCGCCTCCTCTTTCAAAACTATGAAAATTGTCACAACATCCCCCATCTTAGGTGATCCAATAGGTGCATTTCCATCATCCCCTTTTGAAGCATCATTTAGCCTCATCATCCCAAGTCATTGTCCTAGATCCATATCATATCCAAGAGCTCATGTTGAGTTGTCCTATCCTTGTTCACACAAATCAAAATCTTGAAGCTTCACCCATTTGACTAAGCATTGTCTAGGGTAGCTAGTACTTGCTTTTGTGGACCTGATCATCTCGATCTAGAGATTGGCCCACACTAGTAAGGATCCCGTCATCCAAAGATCACAAGTCTATCTAAGGATGACAATCCATGCATTTTGATCCCCCCATTAGGAAAGGTAACCCATCTCAATCCTCTTCCCAATAGTGTCTCACTAAGAATCCTACATTTAAATCATCACCTAGTTCATCTAAAATATCCAAGCCCCCATCCTTAGCATCATTCCACTACATCTTCATTTTCCCTCATCTTAGGACATTGCACTTTCATGTCTGCTATGACACAATCAAAGAAAATAAAAGGGATGGATTCCAACCAGGCCACTACTTCGGCTGATCCAAATGATTCCAGAGGTGAAATGGTGATGTATGACCCTCTGACGATGACAGTTCAGAACATATGGGAAGATTCTAGTGAGACACCTACTACTAAATCCATGGAGGCTTTCATGTGCCTCCCAGGACATGCATAAATGGTAAGTGCAATCATCGCACAAAATCATCTGGCTGTATTGGAAAACTATGTGCAAGAGGGTACTCCCATCCCACCTTAGTTACACTCTTTTGACCCCACAAAACCCTTTCATGTTCCCGCCAACATTGACTCATTTGTCATCTAGCAAGTTCATGATCCAGCCATGCAAGTATCCCATACAACCTCACCTATCCCACATCTCTTGCAACCTCGCATGTTAATCCCCATAAGCACACCACTTTCCATCATGGGACCACCACCCCCTGCCTCTTCGTAGATAGTCACTCCAGTGCCAGCATTCACCCAAGCCTCTATGCAAGCAATGCCACCTCCTGCTACATCAACACCTCTTTCACAAGGAGTCTCACAAACCACCCCACCTATATCCACCCCACAATCTCACTCCACACAAGTACCTCTCACCTTTACGGTTGGCACACAAACCCAACAAACCACCTTTACAATAGGAATACCACATGTGCCATCCCACAATCCCCAACTAGCACAAAAAACTCCCATATTAGTCCCCACGCTTGTGGCCAACTCTGCATCACAAACCCTATCAGGAGTCAACGTCGCTTGGAGCCTCAGCCAAGCATAAATGAATGCCATGGGTATACCCACACATGAGCAACTTTACCAAAGGGCTCATTAGCAACAAATCTTCCCACAAGCAGCACCTCCACCTGCATTTAACAACTATTTGTCTATGCCATCCATCGCTCTGTAAACCAAACTTCCATAGTCACAACAACTCAACACTACCCATCCCACTAACTCCCTTATGCAACCACCTATAGTGCACACCCAAGCCACCATCCCCACTCTCAACAATGTGGGTATGCACCCATCTTATATTGGTCAAGCTCATCACCAACCCCAACCACAACCATTCT
Organism: Chamaecyparis obtusa; assembly: GCA_027943335.1. Lineage (NCBI taxonomy): Eukaryota > Viridiplantae > Streptophyta > Pinopsida > Cupressales > Cupressaceae > Chamaecyparis > Chamaecyparis obtusa. Next base: position 667,771 of record BSBK01005600.1, on the reverse strand, counting down.
ACCAACCTCCCTAGTAGCAGCCATACTTCCCAACTGCGCAAGCCAATCCCCTCATCCTGCAGTAGCAAGCCTTGCCACAACCTATGCTCACCTTGCACTAGTAATACATCACTCAGAAAGCCATCCAAAACCCCTTTTAGATGGCCTTTTCAGCTGGACAATCCATGTTCCCTAGCTCGCCATATCTTCCACACATCCCTCCATATTCACCCGCACCATCTGACCCATTCTTGCTGGGAGTACCTGCTCCAGCACCTACCAAGTCAGAATGGGAAGAAATGAGAAATGCCATCAAAGAGCTTAAAATTGGTACTGAGACTAAGACATTCAAGTTCAAGGAGGTTTTTTCATATCCATTCAATAGATCGATCACAGCAATCCCCTTCCCTAAATATTTTGAAACACCAAAGTTTGACAAGTATCGAGGGAAGGATGATCCAGTTAACCATGTCAAAGAGTTTTACATGGCATGCCAGGAGGTGGCATTTAATGACATATTTATCATGTGACTCTTCCCCAAGAGCTTAGGAGGACCCACCCTTGAATGGTTTTACAAAATACCTTATGGGTCTGTTTCCACATTTCCAAAACTTTTGAAAAAGTTCATTGCTCAATATGCGCACAACATCAAGAATGAGCTCACCCTGTTGGACTTGTACAATACCAAATAGAAGGGAGTTGAAACTTTGGCCGATTACTTACAACAATGGCAGAATCTCACCATGAGATTGTCATACCAACCACCAGAAAAACATCTTGCCAAGATATTCATTGATAATCTGCACCTGAATCTATCCCATTCTATGAAAATGAACTACATTTAGACCTACCAAGACATTACAGGGAAAGGCATGGATATTGAGCGAGCTCTTTTGGATGATGGTAGCATCAAACACTATAAAGAAAGCTCTCAGGATAGACCAAACAATGACCGTTCTTGATATTCGAACAAGAATAAGAATGTGGTCATTGACAGAGCCACTAACACTAGGAATGTCCAAGTTGTGGTTGCAGGTCCTAATCCCACTCCTCCAGCATATCAACAACAAACACCCATGTATCAGCAACTAGCACCCGTATACCAATAACAAGCACCTACCTATCAACAACCACCTTGTCAACCTCCTGTGAATCAAACCAATGCTATATCTGTTACCCAAGGATGAAATAAGCCCTGTGTTTAGAATGACCCAAAGTGCATCTTCACACCCCTTGGAGAACCCTTGGATGCCATTTTTCACAAGATGGTGAGTGCCAACCTAGTTGTGTATCTGCAAACCCAACCCTATGATGACTCAACACCCAATCCGGCCTGGTACAAAGACAATGAATACTGCGAATACCACCATGTTCAGGGACACACTACCACTAAGTGCATGAAGCTCAAGAACTATGTCCAAGACCTTATAGATAAATAGGAGATCACAGTCGATGCTCCTAACCAAGCATCACCCAATGCTAACCTGCAAATTTACCAAAATGTGTTTCCTAAACACAATGCTGGAAAGGCCCAAGTTAACGCTACCCCTCCCATTGGCCAAGATAAGGGTGAACAAGGTGACCATGGTGATGGAAAATTCTATACCACTACCTACATAAACTATGATAAATTTGTTGGTTGTATCTCCCAGGTTGAGCCTACTGTGAATGCAATCCATGTCAAAGGTGCTGACAATCAATGTGCTATTACTACTCAAAGAGGCCGAATATCTATAGCTGGTGCCAATACTACCACCATCCCTAATGCACAATATAACCTCTTGGAACACCTTGAGAACACAACCACACAAATATCCATCCTTGATCTCCTTCTCATATCGCCCCTTGATCAAGAGGTCCTTAACAAAGCCCTCCAAGAGGCCCATGTCCCTATAGACATCAATGCCATCCAATTCAAGAACCTTGTGGGGCACCTATCCACACCATCCACCCTCTCTTTTCAGCTATTTGACATGTCATTTGTTGAACCAAATCATAATCTCCCACTCTGCATCACCGTCATGATCAATGACTTTGCCATCAAATGGGTCATGATAGATAATGGTTCAGCCCTCAATCTTTGGACATTAAAATTTGTTCAGTAGATTGGCCTCACAGAAGCAGACATCTCCCATGAGGTGATCACCATCAAGGCCTATGATAATCTAGAGCATACCTCCAAAGGTACCATTTTGTTGCCAATCAAAATTGGTCCTATCACATAGGACATAGTGTGCCACGTTGTTGATCTTGATCTCCCTTACAACATCCTCTTGGGTCATCCCTGGATCCACTCCATCCAAGTAGTCCCTTCCACCTATCATCAGTGCATCAAATTCCCTTATCAAGTCTTTGAGATCAACATCCATGTAGATCCCTAACCTTTTGCATACTATCATGCGATTGAGGCCTCATTTCCCCACTCCACTCATTGTCTCAGAATTGACATTGGCATGACTGTCGCTAGCTCTTCCCAATCCCACTATGACCCAGAAGCAACCCTCACCTCCACCTTCTCCTCTATCAAGATCAACAACAAGGGCTATGGAGAATACAGTCTCACTGATGCTTTTGTAGTAGGGGCTCTTCCCCTGGATCCACACACACAAGGATGACCCTCCCACCAAACCAAGGCCCCTCAGGAGGGTCCCAAAATAACAACCATGGGAACATCTTCTTTTGTTTCCAATGGAATCCTAAATGGTTAGGAGTTGGCCCTAGATATCAACCAATGGTTGTATAAAGATCCTCCACCTCCAGATACTCAAGTCCTCTGATACTTCAAGGATAAATATCCCATACCGCACAAATGGGCAACTAAACAATGAGACTATCAAGGAGGAGGTCTAGGACCCAATGAGGCTAGAATGATAGACCCCATGGAGGCCTCTAAAAATCTAGAGACTCGAGGCCTCGGCTTTAATCCCCCTCATCTGCACATACGAGGACCCGACGCCGTAACTGGGGGCACCAATTCACCCAATGTAACCCTTTTGAGAATCGAAGATGAACTCGTGGAAGTCGAAGATGTTTTGAAAGAGGAAGAAAAATGGTCCTACGATGATATCTTTGATGACGAAACCTTCCTAGGAAATCTTGTCCTTCACCAACTCGCCATCAACTTCATTGACGTCCCCCTCATTCACCCCAACCTCATAGATTGGGACCAACTGAGTGTAGTACATATTGATGAGTTCCAAAGTGAGGAAGTGCTCCTAAGATTCATGGGTGCCATAGATCAGCAATTAGAATGGGGGTAGGAATTGACTGAAGTATACCAACTCAACCCAAAGGGGTACTTTGGGGAAGAGGAAGTCTCTAACTGCAAAAATAAAAACAAAAAAGAAAATAAAGAGTCCTCATGTGGAAACCCCTCTGGGGCACATCTCGATTCAAAAATAGTAAAAACAAAGGGCATATCCAATAGTGAAAACCTCTCTGAGGCACTGGAGGATGGAGACTTGCCTCTTCCTCTTATTCAGGATTATCGGTTAGGGAAATCATCCATAGTCATTGAAGAGACCAAGCCGATCAATCTAGGAATAGAGGAAATCCCCCAAATCACATACATTGCAGTAGCTCTAAGTGAAGCAGAAGAGATAGCCCTGGAAGCCCTCCTTTGGGAATCAATAGGAAACTTTGCATGGTCATATGCCCATATGCCTAGATTCGATCCTGATCTCATTGTTCATCATCTGGCAGTCAATCCTGATGCCAAACCAGTCAAGAAAAAGTTAAGGAGAATGCACCCAAAAGTAGCCTTGCTGGTTAAAGCAGAGCTTGAGAAGCTCCTTCAGGCTAAGATCATCAGAGCCATTGATTATTCAAACTAGATCTCTAACATGGTGCCTGTCGTCAAACCCTCAGGTGACATAAGAATTTGTACTGACTTTCAAGATCTCAACAAGGCATGTCCAAAAGATGATTTTCCACTGCCCAACATAGACATGATCATAGACCTCACTACAGGGCATGAGATGCTATCACTCATGGATGGATTCTTAGGGTATAATCAGATCAGAATTGCAGAAGTAGACTAGCACAAAACTACCTTCACCACACCATGGGGCACATTCTGCTATAACATGATGCCATTTGGGCTCAAAAATGCAGGAGCTACCTATCAAAGAATGATGACCGCAATTTTTCATGACATGATTCATAAGATCCTCGAGGACTACGTTGATGACATTCTAGCAAAATACAGAACACACTACAAACACCTTGATGTCCTCGAAGATGTGTTCAATCGCCTGTGCAAGTACGACTTGAAATTGAATCCAAAGAAATTTGTATTTGGTGTGACATCCGGAAAACTTCTGGTGTTCATTGTGTCCAGGTGTGGCATAGAGATTGATCCCAAAAAGTTGAAGGCCATCATGGAAATGCCTCCTCCCAAAATGCTCAGACAGTTAAGAAGCTTACAAGGAAAGTTGCAGTCAGTTTGATGATTCATCTCCCAACTAGGAGATAAGTGCCAACCATTCACACATCTTTTGTGAAAGGATACCTCCTTCAAGTGGGATCCCATCTGTCAGCGCACCTTTGAAAAACTCAAGGAATATCTAGCGAATGCACCTATTCTTGTTCCACCAATGCCAGGAAGGCCTCTCATTTTGTACATATCTGTAACTACTACAGCACTAGGGGCACTCTTAGCACAACTCGATGATGATGGAAAAGAGTGGGCTGTTTATTATATCAGTCGTACACTAGTTGGTTACGAGCTAAACTATTCTCCAATGGAAAAAGCCTACTTGGTAGTGGTTTTTGCCACTCAAAAAATTTGCCACTATATGCTCAGTCACACAATAAATTTAATCTCCAAGGTTGACCTACTCAAATACTTGCTATCAAAGGCCACACTTACAAGGCAAATGGAAAAATGGGTTATGCTTCTTAGTGAATTCGACATCCAATATGTTGATCAAAAAGCCATCAAGGGACAAGTTATTGTTGATCAGCTTGTAGAAGCCCCCTTAGTCGACACATACCCTCTCGAAATGGAGTTCCCAAATGAGCACCTTTGTATGATTGAAGAACAACCCCAGTGGAAATTATATTTTGATGGCTCGTATACATCACATGGATCAGGGGTAGGCATATTGTTTGTGACCCCTCAAGGAGACTATATCCCCAAATCCTTCAAGCTAGGATTTATGTTTACAAATAACATCTCAGAATATGAAGCCCTTGTGGCAGGTCTTAAAACTGCCATTCACTGGAATATCATGGAACTCCAAGTTTTCAAAGATTCCCAATTGATCATTAAGTAGGTCCTTGACGAATATCAAATAAAGGATGACAAGCTATTACCCTACAAAGAGCTTGTAGATAAACTCAAAGAACATTTTGTCAGCATACAATTCACACAAGTACCAAGACTTCAAAATAAGGTAGCAGATGCCATGGCCACCATCGGTTCACTCTTGGAAATCCCTCATGACGCCGCACAATATGAGTTTCTAGTTGAGTAGTTACACATGCCTGCTTACGAGAATGCTGACACTGATATGGTATGCATCTTGGTTGGTCCCCAGTCCCCATGGTACCATGACATTCATGCTTATCTAAAGAATGGTATCATATCTCCTCACCTCACAAACACCCAACGCCATAACTTTATTCCAGAGCATCCTGCTACACTCTTGTAGCCAACACCCTATATCATTATGGGTATCACAATGTCCTCTCCTGATGTCTAGACTCAAACAAGGCCGTCGTGGCTTTACAAGAGGTTCACACTGGTATTTGCGCTACTCACATGAGTGGTATCATCCTTGCAAAGAAACTACTTAGAGTTGGGTATTATTGGCCGAACATGGAGCATGATGCCTGCGAGTTCGTGAAGAAGTGCCTACAGTGCCAACAACATGCCAATTTGATCCATGCACCCATGCAAGACTTACAGCCCATTGCACCTCTGTGGCCTTTCTCATGTTGGGGTTTTGACCTTGTTGGCATGATCCACCCTCATTCTTTGGATGAACACAAGTATATCATTATAGCCACAAAGTACTTTACAAAGTGGGTAGAAGCAATTCCACTTAACTTAACTATTGGTGCCCAGATCTCCAAATTCATCCTCTACCACATCATTTTTCATTTTGGCATTCCCTCCACCATTTTCATAGATCACGACTCTCCATTTGAAAACCAACATGTTATAGAGCTCTATGACCGATTCCACATCCACTAATGCTTTTCTAGCCCATACTTTCCACAAGGGAATGGCCAGGCTGAGGCAACTAACAAAACTATCCTCAAAATCCTACAGAAAGTTGTCAATGATTCTGGTCATGACTGGCATTTGCAAATCAATCCTACCCTCTAGGCCTATCGCACCTCATTCTGTACTCCCATAGGCACCACCCCATACTCCCTGATATATGGTGTTGAAGCTATTATGTCAATCGAGGTCGAAATCCCTTCACTCTGAGTGTCCATGAAGAACTACATCACAAATGAAGACTACCGCGTGGCGCGCTTGACACAGCTAGATGAAAAGAGGCAATGGGCCTATGATCACCTGATCATGTACCAAAACCATCTCAAAAGGAGCTTCAATAAAAAGGTGCACCCTCGATAGTTCCAAGTGGGAGACCTTGTCCTGAAAGAAAACTAGAAAGTACAAGCAAACCGTGAAAAGAAAGGGAAGTTTTAGCCCACCTGGTTAGGTCCCTACGTGGTGACAGCTTGCTTTAGTTCTAGAGCTTATCAGCTATCTACACCTGAGGGGGAGCCTCTTAATGATCCTATTAATATCATACATTTGAAGTGGTTCTATGCTTGAATCATGATATGATCCTAAAAAAATCCTCCAAAAAAAATTAAATCTGATCCTGAATATATATATATATATATATATATATATATATATATATATATATATATATATATATATATATATATTGTAAAATGTCCTAAAAAAATCATCATCTTGGTGAAAACCTGGTAAATAGGCGCCTTGATGAATTAAAAAAAATTTTAAAAATGGAAAAGAGTAAAGAGAAAAATCCTGTCCATTGGTGAAAACTTGGTAATTTAAGCACCTTGGGAAAGTATGTTGGTGAAAACCTGGTAAATAGGCACCATACATAGTGGACCGTATCATTATCTATCAAAATCCCCCCCCTGCATCCATTCACCACTTTTCATTTCTGACTCACCCATCCCTTGTTCCCAAGGTGTCATCCCCATTGCGCTGGCACACAAGGTTCATTATCCCATTTCTTGCAATGTTTTACATATCTGCTATATATAGTGTCTCCATCTTGTACATACCACCATGGCAATGCCCTTTTCTCACAACACCCATGACCCGAACGATCTCAAATCAGTAATGTTCTCTTAGCAAGTATCCTGCGTCACTGTGATTCTCTGAAAGTTGTTTTTTTTCCTAGCCATAATTCCCAATGCAGTCAATACCCATCAACCATGTCCTTGTAGGATGCACCCTTCCTCCATGTCTGATCTAATCTTAACATCCATAGTCAGTCGATCTCTTTTGGCAAAGGACATCTTTTGGTCTTATCGCATTGATTTCAGTTTGCTTATTTTATCATTTTAGCTGATTTTGTGATCTCAGTTGACTACTCCCATTAAGGCCGCCATGATCCTTTATATCATGGTGTGTTGCAATAGGAGGTGTTATTCTGGGGCATGGTCTTTTGTGATCTTTTGGCTTCTTCCTGTGAGTCAGTCGAACATGACCCTTGTGCGTTCCATGTCTGATCTTTTGGGTTACTTGGTGCGCTTGGGATATGTTGTTTGTCTATGGGTTCACTAGCATCAATCCCACCATGTGTCCTTCGAGATGCATGTGTGATGCTGGGGCAATCCTTGCATGTCTTTTTCACATCAGTCTTATGCAATGCTCATGACATGACCTTATGTTCCTAGTAACTGTGGTTCATCTCTTATGTTGCTATATCAAAATAAGTGCTAAAATCTACACGTTGGTGTTCCCTCGGAACATCCCACGCTCAAGCTTCATGAAACATCCTCGGCCCTATCAAACATTTGAACAAAGCTCCCATCATCTCCATCCCATATCAAAGCATCATCCCTATCAAAGTATCATCCCAAACAACAAACTCCTCCCCACTGAGCTTCTCTCTTGCATCCCTCTCACGTTCTTGACCTTTGGATTGTGATTGTGCATATATCCCTCTTCAACCGTTGTCCCCTCCCTCTCTCAGCGAGGGTGCAATCAGGTAGTGATATGTTGTGACCATTCCATATACCCTCACCCTCACACTCTCATCTACATTCATGTCTGCATGTCATCTTCCACTCCTACCCTCAGTTGCACTATGTCATCTCATCCTAGATTCATTTTAATCTTGCATTGTTAAGATTCATTCTTAGGTGCATTCATATCATTTAGATTCATTTTAATCTTGCATTGTTAAGATTCATTCTTAGATGCATTCATATCATTTACCATCTCATTTCATATCATTTAGATTCATTTTAATCTTGCATCGTTAAGATTCATTTTTAGGTGCATTCATCTCATTAAGATTCATTTTAATCTTGCATTGTTAGAATTCATTTTAGGTGCATTCTTCCCATTTACCATCTCATTTCATATAATTTAGATTCATTTTAATCTTGCATTGTTAAGATTCATTCTTATGTGCATTCATCGCATTTAGATTCATTTTAATCTTCCATTATTAAGATTCATTCTTAGATGCATTCATATCATTTACCATCTCATTTCATATCATTTAGATTCATTTTAATCTTGCATTGTTAGAATTCATTTTAGGTGCATTCTTCCCATTTACCATCTCATTTCATCTCATTTAGGTTCATTTTTAATCTTGCATTATTAAGTAGTTCTTTATCTTGCATAGTTAACACATGTTACATATCCATAACCATATGCATTCCATCATAATATACATGCATCAAATAACAAAAGCATTTACATCACATCCTGCATCCACAAATTGTTAGCACACACATCTCATAATAAATATCTTATAAAGCACATCATATAGAACTCACATCACATCATGCATCACACACATGTCAGTCTCACAGCATATAGAAATCACATCACATCCAGTATCATCCATGTTAGTACATCATAAGCATCGATACATTCATCCATAACACATCATATCCCACCCAGCTCATCATATATATACCAAAAATCATCGCCAAGAATAAAAGTACATGTCCCAACCCAAAATCATGAAACAATAAATGTCTATCTAAGTTCATAATAGCATAATAGTATATATATGAATATACAATCAGAACTATGCCCTCCATCAATAAATGAATCATACACAATCAAAACTACAGCATATCATTACCTATTTGCCTCTCCTGAGGGAGGCTGCATATCAAAATCCCCAGCTAGTGGGTCTACCTCTGGTGGTACCTATAGGATGGGTGGCCGACTCACTGCACCCTGTGTCCCTATGTCCTGTACATCTACCACGTGCACCACTCAGGATATCACAACCGCACCTAGATCCATGTCCATTCCTACCCCTGACTTCGATCCCCCCACCTCCACCATCTGTATCGAACCATGAGCCAACTGTTGCTGACTCTATGTGTGGCCCGACTGATGGCTCCTCTCACCTGCCCTATGGCTCCTACTAGCCACTGATCTATGACTCCCACTAGACCCTATCCTCCTACTACCACTTGAGCCTATCAGTAATGATTGGCTCAGCTCTTTGTAATGTTGTACCCACTCACATGGCACAAATGTAAGATACAACCCCAGGTAGAAGCCAATCTACTCCCCCAACCTCATCAGCTACTGCTGCAGGCACGATACCTCTCCTGATTGCTCATGGGATCCCCATGTGGTGGTATCCCTATCTCCCAACAATCGATCTCACTTTGACCACAAGCCATCCCTCTCTGCTCGCAGACCATCTCTCTCTGCAATCAAGGCATCCCTCTCCCTCCTCAGCTGCTCCCTCTCATCCACTGTCATCAACCCATCCTATATGGCTTGCGCTAGGAATGCAATCAAGCTATCCCTCTCTGTCTATAGCTGATCCCTCTCTGCTCTCAGAGCATCCCGCTCCAACTGTGTGTCTCAGAGCATCTATGTAGTGGTATCATGTACAGACTATAGTGAGGCTAGGCGCACCGCTGCAGCATCCCCCCCACCCCTAGATGATCCAGATCCTATTGTTGGTGGTTGTCCTACTAGTGGTGGTGGCCCTAGTGGTGGTGGACCTACTGGTATTTGTAGCCCATCCCCTCCCCCTCCATCCACATCCATCCTATCTCCATCTCCATATCTGTCTCCATCCCCATCTCCTCCTCTCCCTCCTCTATCCATCCCTCCAATCCTCGCCCTATCTCCCCCTCCTCTCCCCCCTCCTCTCTAACCTCTATACATAGTTGGTGCCCCTCCTACACCATTTGGTAGCCCTGATCTCCCTACTACCCTAGGTGGCTGGAACTAGGCATCATATGCTGGTGAAGTCCCTGGATCCGCCACCCCTCCTGTCTAATCCCAAAAAAATGGCTACATGGCCTAATAGGTGGCCAATAGTCCCCCCTATCCATTGGTGGTCCAAACTCTGATATCCTCTTATAGGTGGCCCACTGGTACCATCACTCTCCCTGTGGCACATCCTGCCTAAATCCAAACTGATGAGATGTCCTGTCTGGTCTGTACTGCTCCATAATATAGTCCCATTGCCTTGTAAGGTGTGTGGGCATCATAGTGAATGATTTCTCTTGTGCATCCTCAGCCCATGGCACCTGTCCAAGGTATGGACACCATGTGATCCCATCCCTGATCCCATCTAGCATCTCCCGCCAGAATTCTATGTCCCTAGCATCATGATATGTCACTAGGTTTCCCCAGCTATATGCTACAGGCTCCTCTGCTTGTTTGTCCACTTGGCCTAAAGGTCATAGCATTTTCTATGTGCTCCTAAGCCCAAACCTATAGGAGGGAAGTAAATCCAAAGATCCTTCCCATCATCCCCACTCCATGATAGACTATCTGATGCAGGTCACGGTACATCTCTACCAACATCAGTGTACCCCATGTTGTTGGTACCCCTGCATCCACAATCTACACAATCATGGGAATCAGTGATAGTGTGACACTCCTCCCACCCATGTTTGGGGAGAGATACCCCGACACTAATCCCAAAACATAGTAATGGACCTATCATCCTGCTAGTGTTGTTGTGGCATGATCTGCTAATGCTAGCTACCCATGTGACAAGATCGACACTACTCCTGGCCCTAGTAGTGGGGCCACTACCTATGCCTGTGTGTATACACTGGCTACCACTGGTACCCCTCGCACCAGTAATTGAAAGATGTGATATACATCCTCCAAAGTCACCGTCATCTCCCTAGTGGGTAGATGAAATGTCCTCATCTCCGAATATCAGTGCTCACACAACGCTGTCACTAGTGCCATGTACGTCTATCTGTGCGGCATCCACGCTAGATACCCCAAGCTCAATCATCCACTTGAGCCCAGTCTGCCACCGTGAACTACTCCAAGATAATCAGAATCACTACTCGTCTCTCTTGACTCGTCAGTCGATCCACCAGCCACTACATCCAAGCCAAATCAGCATGTCAGTTACTTGACCTCGCTAAGCCTATAAAATATTTTTCTCCCCGCATTCCCGCCAAGCCTTTTGTCCCTACGTTCCCGTAGGCCCAACCCTCCTCGCATTCCCGCCAACCCATAGTAGCTATGGGAATGCATTCCCATGACACTTACCTTTTTTCCCCTCCCCTCGTGGGAACGCCATTTTTTGGCATCCTGCTACCAGCACGTGAGAACGCGATCCCGCAAGATATCCTTGCTGGACCGCGGTCCCGCAACCGCTCCCAGGATTTTCACAATCCCGCAAAAAACCCAAGACCCTCCTGAAATTTAGCCCCCTCCCAACTTTTGCGGGAACATGTTCCCGCCATGGCAGGAGCATTCCTGCTAGGCGCACACTCTACGGGAATGTGCTTTTCTACACTAAAACATGCATTAAATGTGTGAAAAACATAATGAAAAGTTTAGTTTTTCGATTCTACTTGTGGGTCGGCCCCCCACTACATGCCATGCATCTCAGAATGTTCATCTGGTGTGTCGGTTGCCCTCACTATGCCATCTTGTCCTCGCATATCAAAGCTCTATAGTCACAATTTCTAGGCTCTCGGTGCGCTAATGAATTGATTTTGACCCCTCTGGCCCTTATATAGGCCTCCTCAAACTCCCATTTTCACCCTTGGATGCCCTGATTCCTCCCGTTTCTTCCCATCTTCGTTCCTCATGGCCTTTTTCACCCTTCTTTCCTTTATTCATGTGCCTCCTTAGCCTACAACACTCTCCCTTTCTTTCACCCCTTTTTCCTTTCGAGCCACCGCCGGGGCCCCTCTTTTCTTTCCCTACCATCCTCTCAAGGGGCACCATCGCCACATCTCTACCCATAACTGGGGCAACTTTTTTTACCTAGTCTATTCTTCATGCCATCTCTTTTGTTAAAAACATCTTCGAAGTAGTGTTATTTTAACACTACGTCGAAGAGGGGCAAAATGTAGACACCTAAATTTGCTTACATAATTTAGTAATCATATTTAGTCTTTTCCTAGGACATCTTATTAATTAAATATTATTTATTTAATTAATTTATGTCATCCCCTAGTTAATTAATTTAATTAATTAACTATAGTCTAATTAATTATCTAAATGACAAACCTATAGTTTGATAATTAATTAAATCCCCATTCCTCTATTAATTTAATGGATACTTTTATCTACATAAATTAATTCATAAATCCCCTTTTCCTCCCACTTGGAATTAAATAAAATATTTAATTCTAAATCCCCCTTATTAGCTAATAATCCATGCTTAGCTAATGAATCCTCCACTCATTCTCTCTCCTCCCATCACATCTCCCTAAACCTCCACTTACCAAGCCTAATCACCTCCTAAGCATGTGCACAATCATAATCCAAGATTAAAGAATGCTAATCCACCCCAAAGTCAACCCCTTATGACATCAACTCCACATCCTCCACATCCTCCACATCCTCCAATGAGAAATCAAAAGCCTCTTACACCTCTTACACACTTGTCCCCTCTCACACCTTCCAAAGGTGCCTCTCCTTCCATCCTCCCCCATTGTGACAATTGTCAAAATGCTATGCATTTGAGAAAGCACAATCCATGTGCTCTCCCTTGGATGCATCTCCACCATTTCTCATATCCCTTTTTCCCCTTAATCTCCATCATCTGTTTCACCCATCTTTCTATAAAAGAGAAGCTCTCCTCCTTCATTTTCATCCACCATTGAAGCAAAGTTATCATGCCATTTTCTCTATTGAAGCTTGAGCATAGCATTTGAGCACACATGCAAATCTTTGGACAAATCTTCTACATCTTGGAGGTTTGCTTAAGGGTTTTTATATTGCTTTTGAGTTTGTTTGCTTCCATTTTGTAGGTCTTAGCATAAGTGTTTATCTCATTTTTTTTGTTGAATGTTTAGTTTACTTTGCATTCTTTAGCACTACATTTTAGGTATTACAAGTACAAATCATATTTCATGCATGATTTAGTCCACATCAAGTGGTTCATCTCACTCTCAAATAACATTTAATATTCTCTCATGGTCATCAGTATCAAGCCTCCACTTACAAATGCCACGTCCTACCACTGGATGAAGAGATAGGAAAGTGGAAATTACAAGATGGGTATATTGATAAACCTTCTTGTTAGGTTGATAATCAATAAAATGAATCCCATATTTAAGTATTTTGATTTTCTTCAAATATGTTCCCTGCACAACAATGAACTTGCATAGACAAGTTCAACATCATATCTATAGATGTGAAATTAACCATAAACACACGTATAACTTCATCGCAAGTTGGACATCAATCAAGTTTAATAGGTAAAACATAAATACACTACTAACCTATGGGAAACATAATTTCATCACTTGTTTCATTATTTTTTAGCCTCATCTTCTCCTTGGTGTAACGTAATAAATAGTAACTAACACCTTATGCATTTTTAGGCTCTGCTATTACTGCAACAATATGTTTTTAATTTGACCTGTAAATATAAATTAAATAGACTTTATTTATAGATTAAGTTTATGAATCCTTTATATATATATATATATATATATATATATATATATATATATATATATATATATATATATAGACACACACACACACACACACGTACCAATTTTGATCAAACTTTAAATATGGTCATAATTAGTATAAATCAATGGAATGTCGTCAAAGATTTCATCCTCAACTTCATCATTTGTATTTGTAACATCAAGTGGAACCAAATTCCTTTCACTAACATATCCACATTTTTGGTTGATACATTCAACATAGTTTTCAGAAATATAGTCTTAGCAAAAGAATGAGTGATCTCTAGTGTACAATGACTACACATTACTATCTGTACTCATAACTAAATTTAGGGATCTTGTTTTCTCTACTCTCTTTCATCCATGGATTGATCTTCTATCAACACCTAAACAAGACACTCATGTAAAAATGGAAGACAAGTTAAAATCACATATATATCTATGTACATGTTCTTCAATGATCAATAAATTTAAAGTGTACATAAATTTAAACTAAAATAAGTGATGTTGTAAATTTATACCTGATATCTCCCAGAATACTCTGAATGGTATGACTTGATCCGATTGTGATGATGTGTTATCCTGATTTGGCACCACAAAATGCATCTTTCACCACTCAACTACGTCATGAGCATTATTTATATGATATCCTTGATAGTCTAGTTGAAACTTTCTTAAAGTACATTTGATACAAGCTCCTCCACCATCATGCTCTCCCTTTCCATGTCCACTCTCAAAGAAACTCTGAATATGTGGTATCTTTTGGTATTGATGATATCTACATAGTGCATTAAATGGCTTTGCTGATTTAAATTGTTCTGCGTATCCATCCGACCAAGAAAAATGTTTTTCAATTTTGATGCCTTTTTTTCCAAATATCTAAAAATTGTCTTAAAGTAATGCTCAACAAAATGTATGTCATGATATTTATCATCGCTAATGTAAAAGGGATATTTTTTCTTTATGCCCCATTCTTGATATGTAATTTCAACACCATCCAAACCTAATTGTTCATGTCGATAATACACATGTACCATGATAGTGACTTGCTTTGTATAGTATTATTATACTTGAAGTTGTTTTTGAGAAACAAAAGAGTAATTCTTTGCAAATTCAACAACTGATAAAATTATTCCAACTAGAAAAGTTTCTTTTAGTATTTGGAACTATTTTGTTTTCCATTTACAAAAAAGAAACATGACGTATATATGGTTGAATCTATTTATGAAAATTATCCATAAATGTTGAAACAAGTATCTCCTCCTCTACATATTCCAACCTTGTTGATTCTTTCCCAACTTTTATTTCATACTTTATGTACTTGTAACTCTTACATTTTACCATCCTCATCATGTTAGTATTTTCAAGTCTCAAAGGAAATTTAGCCAAATCCACACATGTTTAACAAGTTACTCTTATGCTAATATTTTCTTCTGGCTAGTTTTGCAGAATAAAATCCTTACTATAGATAACCTCCAGAAATGGGGCATGAATTTGAGCAATAGATGTTTCTTATGTAAAAAATCTGAGGAATCAGTCTTTCATCTTGCTATAGACTATTATTATGCTTGGGAAGTTTGGAACCTTTTATTACAATGTTGAAAGATTAACTGGTTTTTTCCCAACAACATGGAGAGTTTCTGTAGGCAGTGAAGAAAAGTGGAGGTCCCTATAGATCAGCATCTGTGGAACATCATAGCCCCCCATGTGATATGGTGGTTATGGAGAGAACACAATGACAAAGTTTTCAGAAATATAGAACTTCCGCCAAAGGTGATTGCTGAGAAGATTAAAAGAAGTATCAAGGAAAACTATAAACTGTTGACTAGTAGGATGTTGGACTTCAATGCTGGTGATTTGAGTGCGGGGACTACTAATAAAAACCAAAATCTTAGGGAGAATGCCATCTCACTTTCTCCTTCGCCAAGATGGATAAAAATAAATTTTGATGGAACTACGAAGGGAAACCCGAGCCCAGCGGGTTGTGGTGGTCTTGTTCGCAATGACATGGCTAACTGCTTGGCTATGGTGGCGATGCCTATAGGGGTGCAAAGCAACCATGTGGTGGAGGCCATGGCCCTTCTTCAAACTCTTAAAATTTTCAAGAAGAATATGGCATAGAATGTTTGGATTGAGGGAGATTTAATGAATATATTAAAATGCATCAATGACTTGACTACACCATCATGGTCCATTAAGGAGATAATCGAGGAAGCTAGGGTTATCATTAGATCCTTTAATAAAGTCATTATATCTCATGTTTATCAGGAAGCAAATTGTATTGCTGATGAGTTGGCTAACTTTGCAGTGAAATCCAAGGATATCATGATTTGGCACGGTAGCGGCAATCTCACTATTGATATGCAAGCCAAGTTGGCCTTTGACAGGTCCCAAAGCAAAAGGGTGGATTGGGTGTATCTTAAGAAGTTATGATGATTAGACACATATTAGAGAAATAGGGTAATATGATTACGAAAAGTGGTGCCTTTCCCAAGAGAACTAATTACAGACACGAGTTAACTTTTGTTAATATCAAAGTTGCCTGTAACCTCAACATTTGGTTTTTCTTTGCTATTACGACTATCACTGTTAGCTTAGAGATCATGGGCGGAGGGCTTAATCATAAAGAGCCTAAGGACTGTGTAAAATGGAAAAACATGTTGGAGGTCTGGGATATTCTTACTAAGGGGGGTCTTACCACTTACATGGAGCGGCTGCATGGGACTAAAGATAGTGCCATGAAGCTATTTGTTGATTCCTGGAAAGATGGGGCTATCACTATTGCTGGTATCACTGTGAAAATTATGGAGGAGCTCATTGTCAAGGTGGTAAGGCTGAGTACTAAGGGAATTAAATTTTACCGTGACAAGAAAATCTCACAAAAGGCCATTTGGCACTTTCCCAAAAGCAAGGAGGAAAAGAAAAGTCTTGTGAAAGAGTCTAGCAGGTGCTATGATATTGTTGCATTCAAAGAAATATAGGCGAGGGTTATGATGGTGATTATGGAATACATTTCCTTGGACGGTAGCTTCAAACACACCCATTCCTACCATTTTGTGCTGCTATGTCATTTCCGTCACAAAATTAGGGTGTCCCTACCTTACTATATTCTTCAGTCCCTCTGTCTTAGTATTTCTTAACATAGGAAGAAGGAGAAGAAACCCATTCTTCATGAAGGGTTAATTCTTCTAATTGTTGAACATATTAAGAAGACTACCAGTGCCAGTCCTATCATTTCTTCACCCAAAACTGGTTCGGGTAAGAAAAGAATTAGGGAGATGGTCACTAAAGAGGAAAGTCCTTTAGGTAAAAAGATAGAAAGGATAAGGAGGTTGGTATGGAAATGGAAACCTCTGCTGATAGTGTGGAAGGTTATGATGATATGGCTGATTCCACTGAGGAAGATAGTTATTCTTTGACCTTAGTCTCGAATACAACTTTGGGGGATAATGATAACACTGGAGGGTAAAAGCACAATCAGGTGTCACCTTTTAGGCTAACTTATTAGCACAACTAAATTTTAGTATTTCTAACTAAAAATTAATTTTGGTCAAACATATGGTCTAGCTAGATTCATTCAAACTAAGTTAGATAAGTTCTTTAACTTTTCCAATTGGAAATATCTGTTAAATGCATGTTTTATACCACTTTGGGTCCAATTAGCATAAAAATAAAATCATTTCAGAAAAGTGGCATTTCAATAACTCCTAATCTTTTTAATGATATTTTTTTAAAAATAAAAAATTACCCTTTTTGTAGAGATCAGAGTCAAGAATATCCTCATATAGATTTTATAGTGTTTTAATTAGACATAGTTTATTGTAATTAAAAAATATTGCAAGTAGGTATTTTAACAGTCAATGAGATGTTGATTCAGAGAAAGAAAAAATAAGTAAATCATATTAAATAAATTTGAAAAACATATGGTGCACTAGAGGAGAGAGACCTCTTCAAGAATATATATTTCTTTTTTTTATTGGGATATATTTGTTATGAAAAATATGTTGTGAGATGAAAACTGTCGATTTCAATGAGTTACAATTTGAATTGTTATAAAAGAGAAAATATAGGTCACAAACCAATTTTTATTTCTTCTTGTAGTAGCTATATATGTCATCTATGACATAGTTAGAAATTAGGGGAAAAAATGTTTATTTACATATAATTTTTTGGTGGAAACTAGACCCCTAATTTTTAGCATTTTTTAGCAACTGAAAAATCATCTTTAAACATTAAAGAAACTTATCAATTCTTATTCAAAAAAATTATTAAAAATATTAATCAAAAAATTCATCCATTTTATCATATTTAATTAGTTTACATCATCTTCAAACTCCAAACATAAATGTCATTTTTATACTATTGAAGTTGAACAACTTTGATTTTGTTAGCCTTTTCCTTTGTAAAAGGGTGACAAATTATTGTGCTTTTACCTTGAAGAGGAAGCCACTAGTACTATGGAGATTGGTAACACCTCTAGAACCAAGAGTAAAAATGAGGAAGATAAAAATGAGGAGGATGTTGGAGGTCAATAGGTGCCCATTTTAGTGGACTATGACAGTTTCGAAGATCATGATGTGCCCATCTCCCCTAATCTAGAAGTGGTCATGGAGGTTGGGTCAGATATTCAGAAAGATGCCATGGATGCGGAGAAAAATTCCCCTTATGCGAAGACGGCTTCACCTGGTACGGAGAAAATGAAAGTTCCTGACAACTCTCAGAACATTCCCTTCACTAAAATGGTGAATATGTAGGAATGAAATGTTCAACTACTTAAGGAAGACATGGACAATAAAATTGATCCACCCTTTGGGGTTCTCTAAACTGCTAAGGCTGCTTCCATGTATTCTTTTCATCTTCTGAAATGGGTTTTTCAAGAAATCAAGAATTTAAACTTAAAATATCACTCCATTTCTGCTAAGGTGGATTCCCTATAGGAGAAGCTGGACTCTGGTTCAAAAACTGTGGAAGGCAACATGAACATTGATGGGAATAAAAAGGTGTAGGAAATACAAGCTAGAATGGAAACGATGGAGAACACCATGAAAAAACACATGCATGACAACAACAAATTTATGGGTTCGGCCATGGACTACTTCATGACCATTAAAGTGGAGCTGGCTGCTGGATCCCTAGTAAGAAACCTGATGAGAACACTGAGGATATGGAAGAGGAAGGCCCTGGAAAATGCACTAGGTCTATGAAAAGGAGGAAGATTCAAGAAAGAATCTAGGAGCACTCTGACTTTAACACTGCAATAAAGAAGATATCTGAGGCAAAGCAGGAAGTTGAAGAAACTCGCAAGGAGTTTGTCTAGTGACCTGGGTCCCTGGTGCTGGCCTTTTGTTGGTTTTTTGCTGGTTTTTGGTTTTCTTAGGTTTTTTTGCTAGTTTTGGTTATGGCGGACTGGTCCTCAGTCCCGTTTCTCTTTAGTTTCCTTTAAATGCTAAAACTTTATTTCTAGCTTGTATGGGGTTTTGGGTCCCCTTTAAAACCTATTTTTTCTTGCAATAAAAAACAAGTTACTCTTATGCAATCTATTTCAAGTATTTCATGATCAATTGATTTGGTACATAAGATTGATGCTATGAATTAGCTTGGACGTATAGGAAAATCATTTTGAGAGCTACCACTTTCTTCAATCATCTTTTGAAACCCTTGGTAGCAGAGATGGAATTCAATATGATATAAAAAATAATAAATTTCAAAACATTTATTTATCGGGTATGTGCAGGATCATGATATGCCAAAAAGTGGCGATTGGAAAAAATAAACTTTTCACTTTTCCAAAAGCGCACTAATCCATTTGTTGACTTTTTAGTAGGCCTGGGTGTTAGTACACCTGGCCAAGCCAAAAGCCAAAGCACATGCCTAATTGGATATCCGTTAATATCGAATATCTGATAATATCAGATATCTAATTTTTGGCAATAATTTATATTTACATAGCTCAGTCGCGTTCAACATTTTCATTCTAAAAATGTTGAATGCAGCTTAGGACTTTCAAATATCCGATCAAATCCCATATCCAATTTTCTTAAGATCACAAGGTAAGTTTAGTTTTTATGTTTTCAGTGTTTTAATTATTTTTTAATAGAAATTTATAGTTTTTTATATAAAAATTAGGGTTTAAATGATTTTTTAAATTTTTTAAAAAATTGATTATAATTATCTATTTGTGTTCTAATTGTAATCAGACATGGACTCAAATCAATCAAAAAACCCTCCCAATGATCCCACAAATAATTTAGAACCACGTCCCAACAAACCCCCACTTTCAGAAGATGAACTAGTCTCAAGCCCTCACCATTTAGAAGATCTCATAGCAAACACTCTAAATTATCTTAGAGGGTTTCAAACCACATATGCCAATATCCGCACATTGCACCCCATGTTTTCCACATTGAACTCCATTATTGAAAACATGGAGAAACTTACAAAACAACATAATGTTGCACTTATTTGACGCGATTCCATGCATGCCCAGTTTGATGATGGGATTGACTATGATCAAGTCATGAACCTAAACATACTAAAACATGACATATGTAATCTTTTTGTGCATCCCAAAATTGGTCTAAAAGTGGACCCTAAAAAACCCATGTTGTCAATTAAATGGTGCACAAATGGTGCAATACGTGACAACTTTTGGGACCGATGGTGGATGGTTTTTGATAGAGCACCTCACAACAATTTGGATGTCCCATTTTATATCATTAAAAAATTATATGTTGAATTTGTGCTCAGTCACAAGGTCAATTATTGGAGTATGAGACCGAACTAAGGTGTAGGCTTAGGCACTCCTGAGGACAGGCCATGGGCACACTAGGTAAAATCCCGCACATATGTCCCCCCTCCCGAGATTTCACCACCTCCTACAGTGCAACATCCTAATATTATTGTTGAGGCCGGCCCATAGACTATTTGATCCATTCACACGTTGAGTGATCTACTACTTATGTAGAGCATGACATTGTTGCCTCCTCATCTTGATGCTTTTGGCCCTTCCACATCCTCCATGAGCTCACATGTTTGTGTGCCTCACACTTTCATTATGTGAAAGAATATGTGCTTAGGTCTCCTAAATGATAATGATTCATATAACTACGTCTTCAAGGTGGATGATACTACTCAACATACTACAAGAATTAAAGCACCTCATGAAGATGTGCATCAGGGGTATATAGAGCCATGGACTCCTATTGTTATGGTAAGGATAAATAGTTCACTTTTTACATTGTATTTAATTTTAAACGTTGGTATTTTTAATAGAATTTTCTTATAATAATTTTCCACTTATATTTTTTTATGTGTTACATTTATGTTCAGTTGATGATAGAGGAGGAGATGGCATAGGTGGAGGGGTCCACGCTTGAATGACCATATCATTTGGCCTTGACACTTCCACGGTACATATGTTTTAATGTACTCATTGGTTTCCTTAAATTATTATAATAGTATATGTACATGTGTTTTCTAATTTTTACGATTGAATCTTATTACATATTGATGCAGGTGTCACCAGTTGCCACTGGGGGGAATGTGAGGGGTGCAGGCTTCAGGCATTGACAAGGGGAAGGTAATTAAGTAATTTAGTTTATTTATGCATACATGTATACTTGTCAGTTGTGCATACTCATTTTTTATTTACATGGTTTATTTGATAGAGAGTGGTGTATGATGATGTCGTGGGACCCTTTCACCATGATAGAGTCACATGCATCTCAATTCGTAGTGATAACCCTACGGTACATATGTTTATAAAGTTATTTATGTGTATTTTACTATCAAGTATATACAATTTGATCAAGTTATGATAGTATAAAGTATCTGTTTGATTTTTGTAGGTCACCCCTAGTTTGAGGGAGGTAGAACACCAATGGTTTGTATCATTGATGGCTCGGTCAACATTTCCTCAAGAAATTTCAACACAAGTTTTAATGTTAATTCAGTTATTTGTAAACATATATTTTCTACCAAGGATTTAACATCAAATAGTATAACTCATAGATGAATCTCATGTTCGCAAATATATACAAGTTAGATTCAACATTTGTGGCATTGTTCCTTTGCTACCAAGGACATATATTTGGTCTCTTGTCCGCATGAGGAGACAAAGAGGCGAGGTACATAAGATTTCAATTTTAGTGTCAATTTTATTTATTATTGTTGACTATGATTTAGAATTTTTATTTTTTATCTGTAGAAACCATATAAATTAAGTAATCTAACTTGGGGTTTTACTTTTTTGTTTGATTGAAAGATCCATCAGAGCCAAAGAATACTTCAAAGAGGCTACATTTTGATGATCCACCAATAGAATAGGATTTCCTAGAAACATTTGTAGTTGAAATTCTTATTTTGACATGTCATATGACACATTTTGAGATGGTGTATGCCACATTGTATCTAGATATGTTGACATGTAAATATGTACATAATTCTTGTTCATTTTGATATATATGAAACTTGATATTCGATCAGATTTTTTAATTGTGTGTTAATTTATTCATTGTTAGTATGTAAATATGCTTGTGTGTATGTACTCATGCGTATAATTTATACCTTGAGTATATTCATGTATATTCAAGTACATTCTTCATAACCTAAATTCACATGTATGGGCTACGTGCATGACTTAAGTGAATTCATGTGGTATGCTTTATAATCTATGTTCTACATGTATGCTTCATGACTTAAGAACATTTATGTGTACGCTTTATGTGCTACATGTGTTCACATGTGTAATTCATGATTTAAGTGAATTTTAAATTTATGTACTACATTGTATTCAAGTGTATCTAATGCTCTCAACCAAGAAAATATGATGCAGAGCCCTCCACTATCCCCTCATGGAACCCAAATCAACTTGAGGATTCTACAAGCATCTTGGAATCTAATCAAGGGTCAAATAGAGTGCTCTTACTTTAGAGAACCAAAAGATCTAACATTTTGAACAAGTTCACTTCCTCTAACCTCTCATCCAAACTTCTCTTGGCACCAACTCCATTCTAGGCCTTTCAATGCACCTAGAGCCTCCATCTTGTAAAAAATTGAAATAGGTCTTCCACCTTGATTGTAACACCATATAACATCTTAATATGGTCCATCTAATATGTTCCACCAATCTACCAATTCTAGTTAACTCATCTTCTACCAATCCACTCTAATAGCCCTTCTAGGCTTGTAGCCTTCACTAGTCATAAATCGGTCTTTTTCTCCAAAATTCTCCAAAACACTCAAGAAACTAATGGTTGATCTAGATACCCTTTTGGATTCCTTAAATCTTGTTGGAGTAATATTGTCTTACCTATTTACTCCTTATCTTAAGTTTAATTAGGTCCACTCATAAATGAGTGGATAGTCCATTATGGATTCAGAGGATAAGATATCATATCCTAGAGGATATTATGGTCCTCTAGATTGAGACACTTGTCTCAATCCTATTAGCTATTTCTCAAGCTCTTGCCTATTTAAGTAGAGCTCTTGTATGTTTATACACACCTCAATCAATACAATTCTAGTATTGATAACAACTCTCTTTTGGTGGATGTCTGTAGACTGGGTTTTGGGTATAGGATAATCTATCCTAACATGGTATCAGAGCTTGAAGTCTCACAGCTCCTTCTAGTGTTTGAGTTTTTTTGTTGAGGTCCTTGGTTTGTCTTTATAGTATTGTGTATTTTTGTGGGTACTCCTTTTTTTTGGGATACCTGTATTTAATAGTCATTGATCTATAGACTTCCCTAAGCTAGTAGTGATTGGTTGTCTTGTACAACCATTTGTAGAGGTCATCCTCATTTTATATTTGAAAGCTGCTCCCAATATACAAATGGGATTGTGATTTACATTTAGATCATCTATGATCGGCTTTTGATGACCTATTTTTTTACAAGCTTGTGTGGCCTTTAGGTTTGGCATTTGACTATGCTTTGGATTCTCCATCTCATCCCTTCGTAAGATGGGATGATGTGCTTGTTTGGATAGCCTCTCTTTGATTAAAGATTTCCCAAATTGGTGAGGAGAATTTTGAAGACATCTGATGAGGATTTCTCCCTTCTATACTTTGCATGCTACCACTAACTATCGGGCTTGAGATCTCCATTATGTTGTAGCAAATCCTCAAAGCACAATCACTTTTGATTTATTTTTTAGTTGATGTCCCATATGCTCGTGCTCAGTATTTATTGGTTGCTACATCTTTTTCCATTGTGAGAGGAGTCTATCACATGTTGGCTATTGGCATTTTGATTGGCCGTTTGTATTCTCCATGCCTAGTCTATTTTTGGGGTCTTCTTTGGGGCAGTCGACACCCATTTTAGACTATTGTAGTCATCAACTTTCATTTATTTTTAGAAGCATGCGGTTGATGTCTTTATCAAGGTGGTCTTACTCAAGAATCCAAGCATGCATATGTTGTACTAGTACCAAGTAGATCAGCCCCTTTGGCTATTTTGCTTGAAGACATGAAGTGCTACATTCACTACTCCATTGGATCGAAACACTAAGGAGAACCAAGGAAAATGCCAAGCCAATATTAGCAATATTGTGCATTTCTCACCCAGGTAAACGTGGTAAGATTTTTTTTGAAAACTTAGAGCTCTTTTGCAGCTTCTTTTTTGTTGTGATTGGACTGGTCTGCGTAGTTGGTGAATTAGTGGAGTGCAGTGCTACTATTGTTGCCATAGTTTATGAAGTGGTCATGTGGAACATTCATCTAGAAGCTATCTAGTGTGAAATCACTGATCGTGTATGTTAGGTTACGCTCACAATAGCCAAAATGAGGATGCCTTAAAGTTATTTTATTAGGTGTTAATGACAAGAGGTGACTGAAAGCTTTAGGAGCCGAGCCCAGCCTATGCACCACCACTACTCTGCTCAGCTTTTTGGCCAGTGATTGATGGTTTGGTGACTTCTTTTTTGGTGTGCACTTGTATTCTCCTATAGGGCTATCATGATATCACAAGGATCCGAATGGACACCAAGTGTTTAGCTCATCAGGGTGTGCAACATTTGCATTGGAGGGCTTGCATTTCCTTTATGACTGTCGGCCATTTTCTATCCCATATAGGTGATTGTGCAAATATGGTCATGGTAGAGATTGCACTGTATCGAATCTTTGCAACCTGATTTAATGCTTGGGCCATGAAAATCCTTTAATGAGCATGGATTAGTGTAGAACAAGACTTCACAGGCCATGTGGAGAATAATGATTGTAGGCCTACTTTGATTGACTTTCTCTTTTTGGGTGAGGCTAGCATTATTTTTTATGCTGCTTCATTAACGTAGGGTTGGTACCCTCAATATTTCTATCTTTGTCTTTATTAATGCTGGTATTTTATTAAAGCTTGTGGTTTTATGGAGGCACACCTTTTGGAGACTGGTTGACACTTTCAATGCTCTATGGACCGTTGGTGGCCCATTTTTTTGTGTTGGAACCTTCAATGAAGGTTGTGGTGCATCAGAGTCAATTGGCGTACTAAATCTCTCTTGGGTCACCTCGATCTATTCTCAGATTTGGTGACATTTACTTGTTTGGGAGGCCCACAATAGAACACCTTCTACATTGCAATAATTTCTTTTTGGTTAATCACATGTCATCCATGTTGTCATTAATCCTACCATGGAGGAGGTACTTTTCTAAAAAAATTGTCACTAATGCTACCTTTACTACTTTGAAGTTACAAGTTGTTGAGGTTGTCTCTGGGTAAAATTATCATCCAAGAAATTGTAAAATCAATTTGTATCTATTCAAGGGGGGGGGTGGTGTATCTTGCATATTTATCCTTTATGTACCCTTGTACAACATGTCAGACCCTAGGATTGAGTTGCTCACCCCACATCACTATCACACATGGAAGCTCAAGATGATATAATTGTTGCAATCTCGAGGCCTCTAGCAATTACTACAAGCTAACCAACCCAAGTTCACAAAGGCATTTGAGTAGTTTGTTCATAGAAACAAAATGGATGAGGCAAAAGGACTCATTGGCCTTCATGTGTTAGATAATTTTTTGTTTCACATTGCTGAGTGTACAACACCAAAAGAAGTATGGGATAAGCTTTCAGGGTTGTATGGTAAAGTCAACCAATTCAAAATCTTGTGGTTAGAAGCTGATCTTACTTCTCTTTCCCCATATGTATTTCCCTCTATTCAGGATTTCCTTGCATAGTTCAAGTCAATTTTGTCTTAGTTGAAAGGTTGTGGTCATGCCAAAGAAGATATGGAGTGTATTTTCTTGATCTTGTCTAAGCTTAGAGGTCCTTTCCAAGTGTTTGCCTCTACCTTCTATTCTACTACTGATGTTATGGGAGATGATCATAAGATGCCCTCATTTAAGGAATTATGTGATAGATTAACTAGGGAGAAAGCCAAGTTAATTCAGATGGATGCTCTTCCTAAGAGTCATGTATTGATGGCTCAATCTCCTAAAGGCACGGGTAAGTATTGTGTGCTATAAATGTGTCACACTTCTATGAATCATTACATGCAAGGAAACTCAAGAATGAGCCCTCACAAATCGATCCATAGCTCCCTAGGCATGGAGTGCAAGGGTTTTTAAGAATGCTCTCAGCTAGAGCTATTTAGCCTATAACCTTGCTAGTAAACCATGCAATGGGAGATTCAATGAAGACAAGGGCAAGAATGCCAATATCCTCAAGAATCAAGAATGCAAATGCAATGCAATGCTATGCTAGAATGGAAATGCAAGCTAAGCTATGAAAGGAAATATGAAAGTGTTACAACCCAAGCTAATTAATCTATGTGAGCTAATCTAGAGCATAGAAATGAAGCTAATCTAAGAAAGCATAAATATGAAGCTAAGCTAATAATGCAAGAATGAGATGTAGAATGCAAGAATGCTCAAAATCTCCAAAAGCTCCAAATGTACCTAGAAAACCTGCAGCATAACATTAGCATAAAAAGTTAAGGCTCTAGAATGAAGAAGAGAGCTTTTCTTTTAAAGGAAATGAGGAGGAATGGACCATGGAGATTAAGAGGCAAAAGATTTAATCAACGGTGGAGCTTAAAAGAGGAGCAATCCATGTGCACAAATATCCTCCAATGAGAAAATAAGAGTTGACTTTTGTGTCCATATGAGACAAAAAGTACTTATTCTCTTTTTATAAATAAGAATAATGCTTTATTTGTGCAACTTAGGATAAGAGGAAAAGTGGGGGATTTTTATTTATTAAAAGGGGAGGAAATATTCCTTTTAAATAAATAAAGACTTAGGATAAAATGGTTAGCCCATAGAAAATAATCGAATAAATGATAGAACTAGGATTTGATCAAGAATAAACAATTGATGATTTAGCAAAAGGGGGCTAATAGTCTAGGTGACCATTTTTAGGTGTATACAAGTATAAGAAGAATCCACAGATAGATTCATCTTCATGAGGTAAGCCTCCTTATAGGCCTCCCTATAAGCCTAAGGTGAATAATGATCAGAAGTCTAAGCCTCCTTCTCCTTCTCCTCCTCCTAACTTAGGAGGGTCATCTTCTAAGTTTAAGAAGAGACAAGAGAATACTTCATTTCAGGGTAAACCTAGGCATAATAACATACCATATTCCCAAAGGATAGTAGCATTAGAAGAAGCTATGAAAAGGTGCAACATTATAGTTCCTAATTCTTCTTCCTCAGGAAAAGGACAACCCTTCTCAGCTAAGGTTTCACCATCTACAAGTTCCAGTTGGATTCTTGATTCTGGTGCTTCACATCACATGACTCATTCTGTTGATCTTCTTGATTCTCTTTTTGATAGTTCTACTTCACCTATTATAGTTGGGAACTCATCACAAATTCTAGTTCTAGGGATGGGCTTAGTTAAGATGCACGATGGTAGCATTGATGATGTTCTTTTTGTTCCTAATATTTCACAAAATAGTCTTTCCATCTATCAAATTTGCAATCACGGTGATGGAAAAATTGTTGAGTTTTTTCCTAATAATGTGACTATTACAAAGATGGAGAATCCTGAAAAGATTATTGCTACAGGCATAGTTGATCATGTAGCCCACTTGTATAGGCTTGATAGATCTGATTCTTCATCAGGATCATCCCTTATTTCTCATGCAGATTCTACAAGAAAAATTTGGCATGAAAGGTTTGGACACCTGAATTAAAGATATCTTCAATAGTTGAGCACAAAGAACTTGGTCATTGGTCTACCTCAGATCTCTTGTTTAGATGTATTTTGTTGAGGTTATCCTTTTGGAATGCATCATCGAGATCCCTTTCCTAAGGGTATGGCCACATGAGCTTTGGCTCCCCTTGAGTTGGTTCATAGTGACCTCATGTCATTTCTAGCTCCTTCATTTTTAGGGGCCAAGTATGTGCTCATATTCATTGATGACTTCTCTAGGTGTACATGGGTGTACTTTTTAAAGTACAAGAATGAGGTCCTTCAACACTTCATGACCTTTCTTTCATTTGTGAAGAAACAATTAGGATATTCCCTCCAAAAGATCTGCATAGATAATGGGAGGAGTATGTCAATCAATCATTCAAGGAATTTTTTTGTACTCAAGGTATTATTCATCAGCATATGGTGCCATACACTCTTCAACAAAATGGTGTGGTCGAGAAGAAGACTAGAACCTTGTAGGAAATGGCCAATTGCATGCTTCAATCTCAGTCCATGGCTCCCACATTTTGGGCAGAGGCTATCAATTGTGCCAATTACATTCAGAATCGTATGCCTCACAAGGAAGTACTAAATAAGACTCCCAAAGAGGCTTGGTCTCATGTCAAGCCGAGAGTATCCTATTTTAGAGTATTTGGCAATGATGCATGGACATTCATTCTTGATAATTAGCGCAAAGCAATGGAGAAGAAAAGTCAGTGCTTCATATTTGTTGGCTATTGTGAGGATGTGAAAGGGTATCACTTATTTGATCCTGTCACTCAAGAGGTGCATTTTCATCATGATGTTTAGTTTGCTGAATCCTTTACTCAACATGATTCTCTATCACAATCCTCTCACTATCTTCTTCCATGTTCTTCTTCTAAAGATTTTTTGCCTTCAGATGATGATGATAATGCTCCAATTTCTACCATTCCCAAAGATGGTATTGATCTAGTTGTTGACATTAGTCCAACTTCTCCTTCACCTACACCTAGTAGACCTTTATGGGCTCAAACAATTTTTGAGGATGTTGGTCCTCTTGTAGGTGATCTGACTACCACTCATCACACATTTTCCCAAACTTTTGGTATCAGTCTTTTGAATAATGCAGTCTCTATTGATCCTCAAAAGTTTTCAGATGCTTTAGGTATACCAGAATGGGATAATGCTATGGACAAGGAGTATTCTTATTTGATGAAGAATCATACTTGGGATTTGGTTCCTCTTCCTAAGGGAAGAAAGATAGATTGATGCAAATGGGTGTATCATACTAAATTGGCAGTTGATGGTTCTATTGATAAGTATAAGGCCCATCTAGTGGCTAAAGGGTTTTCTTAGGTTGAAGGTATTGACTATACTGAGACCTTTTCTCCTATTGCCAAGATGGATTCCATTCATCTTTTACTTTCTATTGCTGCATCAAAGGGTTGGTCAGTGTATCAGATGGATGTGAAGAGTGCTTTCCTGCATGGTGATATTCAAGAGGAGATCTATATGGAGCAACCACCAATCATTCAGGGAATATGGTCTCAAACAAGCTCCTAGAGATTGGTATGAGAAGATGGATAGTTTTTTTCTTGCTTCTGGATTCACTAGATGTCATTCCAATCCTACAGTTTACATTCAATAGAATGGGAAACATCTTCTAATTCTTGTTCTTTATGTGGGTGACTTGATACTCATAGGAAGTTCTCATGCCATGATTGAGAAAACTCAAAGAGCTTTGATGAAGCAATTTGATATGATTGACCTTGGTTTACTGCATTACTTCCTTGGTCTACAAATACATCAATCTTCTGCGGGTATTTCAATCTTCCAACAAAAATATGCTCTTGATTTACTTCAAATATTTGGAATGGTTGATTGTAAGCTAGCCCCTACTCCTTTTCAATTAGGTGTTGTGTTGTCTACAAACTGCACTACTCCATCAGTGGATTCTACCTTGTATAGGTAGTTAGTTGGTAGCCTTTTGTACTTGACACATAGTCATCCTGATATTTCCTTTGTAGTTAGTCTTGTCTCTCAGTTCTCTCAAGATCCTCGTGAGAGCCATTTTCAGGAAACTAAGCACATTCTATGGTACATTCAGGGTACTCTATAGTTTGGCATTCACTATACATCAGGTGCTACTAAGATTGTGGTTTTCACTGACTCAGATTGGGCTGGTGATGTTGATGATAGAAGGTCTACCTCTAGCTTTGTTTTCTACCTTGGTTCTGGTCCAGTTGCTTGGTCTTGTAAAAATAAAATTGCTATTGCATTATCCTCAACTGAAGCTGAATATCAAGGAGTTGTCTTAGCTAGTCAACAAATTCTTTGGCTTCAACAATTGATGATAGAGTTTGGCTTCCTAGTTTATCATCCGACTACTCTTTGGTGTGACAATCAGAGTGCCATACATATTTCTTGCAATCCTATGGAACATCAACACACCAAACACATTGAAATCCACATGTACTTCATTCAGCAACTCATTCAAGAGGGTGTTTTATCTTTGGAGTATTTGCCTATGGAGTAGCAGGTTGTAGATATATTCACCAAACCTTTAGCATCTCCTCGCTATCTTCAGTTGTGACCGATGTTAGGGGTACAGGAAGTAGTCCTTGGGGAGTCTTGAGGAGTCCTCCTTCCTTCCTTTTCCATTACTTTTCAGCATTTGTTTTTTTTTCTCTTTTTTAGAGAGGAGTTTTGTCCCATTGGGTTTTCTCCTTTTCTCTAGTTATGAGATATTTCTTTGTAGTTGTACATGGGTACCTAACATGGCCTAGTTGCCAGGACCCATAAAGATTTTCTACTACATTGTTGTACTCCCTAAGTTGCACTTAAGGGGGGGTGTTGGAGTAATATTGTCTTACCTATTTACTCCTTATCTTAAGTTTACTTAGGTCCACTCATAAATGAGTGGATAGTCCATTATGGATTTAGAGGATATCCTAGAGGATATTATAGTCCTATAGATTTAGACACTTGTCTCAATCCTATCAGCTATTTCTCAAGCTCTTGCCTATTTAAGTAGAGCTCTTGTATTTTTATACATACCTCAATCAATACAATTCTAGTATTGATAACAACTCTCTTCCTATGGATGTCTGGAGACTGGGTTCTGGGTATAGGATAATCTATCCTAACAAATCCTCCCCAAGATTCAGGGTAGAATCCTTTGGACCAAATGCCAGATTTACTACCCTAGCACCCACAAACTAGGCCTAATTTCCTCCAAATAACAAAGACACTTATATATGCACTTACTTCATGCACCCTAAAGCATGAAACAGTCTTTCTTAAAGTTTAAAAACACAAGGTTTTCAAGTTTATAATGTTTCACCACTCACCAAATTTGCTAGCCACCAAACCCTTATTTCTAGGGTCATATATCTAGGGTCTACTCAAAAAGACCTTGGTAGCTTTCTCATAGACAATCCAATTGGCCTAACACATTATTATGGATCTAAAAATTCATATTCCATCATAATAACAACTCTTATCAAGGGTATTCAACTTCCATAATGATTGGTGTGAAGACGGGCTCTCCTTCAGTCAGTAAACTCCCTCAATTAGTGTTCTCTCAACCATCACTTCACATATCCCTGCATAAAAAATTTATAATACAAGGATATAATACATCAGTGACTTCTCCCACCAATTACATTGGTCTTAGTGGGTGGGAGATTCAATCCCTTAAGGAAACTACAATCCCTATACACTGATTGTACCCTTCAACTAGTCATAGTCACAAAACAACAGTCACTTTCTTTGCTTTAAGAACAATAAAAAAATTGAAAGTAATGCATGGAAGATGTAAACAATAATCAAAGCAATGTATTTACTTTATTACCCAACCCAAATCATGTCCAAGTCAAGAATATTAATTTTTTGTTGCACTGATTGTTCCACGGGATAGTTAACAACATGCAAAGAAAATCTTTATTTATTGATTGTAAAACATTACATTTTTTCTTCCTTACACTCCCAACTCAACATCCCCCATTAACTCATGTAGATCCCCTACAAAAAAGACTCAAAACTCCTTCAAAACCTAACTGCAACCTCTATCTAATTGTCTAACTACTTGGTAACAGTCCCAAACTGACTATCATAACCAAAGTATGATTTAAAGATGTTGTCAAGTTGACAACTAATGCTGTCAACTCGACAAATTGAATCTAATACCCCTTCTTATAACTTTTTAAAAGTTTTAAAACAACCTTTGTAATCCAAACTAACCTATAACCCCATATGAGCCTTATAGGCTTATTTTGAATTCCATATTTTAGCACTTCAAGTGATTTTACATAATTTGATTGACTCTATTGACCATTTTATATCCATTATAGACCTTATAGGTCTTTAGATTAATCCAACTAACCTAGGATTAACTTAATCACCCCTAGTGAACCCTAGGTACATTTAGCCCATCCCAATGCCATTTAATGGCTTATAATTCATTATCCTATACAAAGGATTATCAATCAATAAAAAACATTAGAACACTCACCTCTTGACACACCAATCAAAGGATCCATTTAAAGGATTACTTTTCCTCTTGACACACCAGAACACTCGCCAACATACGCAACGGTTCTTAGTGGACCTTAGGAACACTTTGGTATGGGATGTTCATGAATGTTCTACTGAATTCATGTTCCAAACAAGGTTGTCACTAGTGTTTACCCACCCAACAAGAACTAATGGCATAGACCATTCGGTGCCAGGGCAAATGGTTTGGAAGAAACCTAGTGGAGCAACTTTCAACTGACCCTCACTATAAGTTTTCACATCAAGAGAGACTGAGATAGGTTATTTTAGGCCTCAAAAACATGGTCCTATAGCATTTCATGGATCATTGATAGCTCTCATGGGGTCTGAGATACAAGCCTCAAAAGATTGTTGCCCAATCGTGCTTAGTGTACCTTGGGTACACTTTGGTCTGGCATGGTTGCAAACATTCAACTAACTCAGTGGTCAAAATGGGGTTGTCACTAGCATTTACCCGCCCAACCAGAGCTAGTACTGCATTCCATTTGGTGCTAGGATGAATGGTTTTGAAGAAATCTAGTGGTGCAACATTCAACTAACCCTCACTACAAGTTTTGGCATCAAGCGAGATTGGCATGGAAAATTAAGAAAAAAATGAATCTCCCAGAATGGAGAGAGGTTATTCTAGGCCTCAGAAACATGGTGTTGTAGAATCTCATGGTTTTTCTATATCTCTTATGGGGTCTAAGATACGAGCTTCAAAAGATCACTACCCAATCATTTTTAGTGCACCTTGGGGACACTTTGGTCTGTCATGGTCGTGAATGTTATACTAACTCAATGGTCAAAATGGGGTTGTCACTAGTGTTTACCCACCCAAAAAAAGATAATGGTGTGTTCCATTCGATGCTAGGATGAACGGTTTGGAAGAAATCCAATGGTTGAACTTTCAGCTGACCCTCACTACAAGTTTTGGCATCAAGCGAGATTGGCGTGCCAAATTAAAAAAAAATGAATCTCCCAAAATGGAGAGAGGTTATTGTAGGCCTCAAAAACATAGTCCTATAGCATCTCACAATTTGTCAATACCTCTCACAGGGTCTGAGATACAAGCCTCGAAAGATCACTGCCCAATAGTGCTTAGTGCACCTTGGGGACACTTTGGTCCGGCATGGTCACAAACATTCTAGTGACTTAGTGGTCAAAACAAGGTTGTCACTAGAGTTTACCCACCCAAGTAGAGCTAATGGTGTAGTCCATTCGGTATGAGGATGAATGGTTCAGAAGAAACCCAGTGGTGCAACTTTCAACTAACCCTCACTACAAGTTTTTCCATCCAGAAAGATTTCTGTGCCAAATTCAAACAAATTTGAATCTCCTAGAATGGAGAGAGGTTATTGTAGGCCTTAGAAACATGGTCTTGTAGCATCTCATGGTTGTTTGATACCTCTCATAGGGTCTAAGATATGAGACTCAAGAGATCACTGCCCAATCGTGCTTAGTGCACCTTGGGGACACTTTGGTCTGGCATGTTTGCAAATGTTCTAGTGACTTAGTGGTCAAAATGGGGTTGTCACTAGCATTTAAATGCCCAAAAAGAGCTAATGGTGACTCCATTCAGTGCTGGGATGAATGGTTTGGAATAAAACCAATGGTACAACTTTCAACTGACCCTCATTGCAAGTTTTGGCATCAAGGGAGATTGACATGCCAAATTCAAAAAAAATTGAATCTCCCAGAACTAAGAAAGGTTATTGTAGGCATAAAAAACAAAGTCCTATAGCATCTTATGGTTAGCTAATACATCTCATGGGGTTTGAGATACGATCCTCAAAAGATTATTACCTGATCGTGCTTAGTGCACCTTGGGGACACATTGGTCTGGCATGGTCACGAACATTCTAGTGACTCAGTAGTCAAAATAGGGTTGTCACTAGCATTTGGCCACCCAACTAAAACTAATGGCATAGTCCTTTTGGTGCCAGGATGAACAATTTGGAAGAAACCCACTGGTGCAACTTTCAATTGACCCCCACTGTAAGTTTTGGCATCAAGCGAGATTGGCATACCGAATTCAAAAAAATTTGAATCTCCAAGAAAAAAGAGAGGTTATTGTAGAACTTAGAAACATAGTCTTGTAACAACTTATGATTTTTCGATACCTCTCATGAGGTCCAAGATACGAGTCTTGAAAGATTGCTGCCCAATCATGTTTAGTGCACCTTGGGGACACTTTGGTCCAGCATGGTCACAGACATTCTAGTGACTCAGTAGTTGAAATAGGGTTGTCACTAGCATTTACCTGCCCAAATGGAGCTAATGGCATAGTACATTTGGTGCCAGGATGAATGATTTGGAAGAAATCCAGTGATACAACTTTGAACTGACCCTCACTACAAGTTTTGGCATTAAGCGAGATTGGCGTGCCAAATTCAAACAAATTTGAATCTCCCAGAATGGAGAGAGGCTATTGTAAGAATTAGAAACATAGTCTTATAGAATCTCATTATTCACTAATACCTCTCACGCGGTCTGAGATACGAGCCTCAAAAGATCACTGCCCAATTGTGCTTAGTGCACCTTGGGGACACTTTAGTTTGACATAGTCTCAAATGTTCTAGTGACTCAGTGGTTGAAACCGGGTTGTCACTAGCATTTACTTACCCAAATAGAGCTAATGGTGTAGTCCATTCAGTGCCAGGATGAACGTTTTGGAAGAAACCCAGTGGTGTAACTTTTAATTGACACTCACTACAAGTTTTGGCATCAAGCGAGACTTGCATGCCAAATTCAAAAAAAAAAGAATCTCCTAGAATGAAGAGAGGTTATTGTAGACCTCATAAAAATGGTGTTGTATCATCTCATGATTCACCAATACCTCTCATGAGGTCTGAGATACAAGCCTTGAAATATCACTTTCCAATCGTGCTTACTACACGTTAGGGACACTTTGGTCTGGCATGGTCACGAATGTTCCACTAACTTAGTTGTCAAAATGGGGTTGTCACTAGCATTTAACCACCCAATCAGAGTTAATGGCACTATCCATTCGATGTCGAGATGAATAATTTGGAAGAAACCCAGTGGTGCAACTTTTAATTGACCCTCACTATAAGTTTTGGCATCAAGCTAGACTGGCGTGCCAAATTCAAACAAGTTTGAATCTCCCAAAATAGAGAGGTTATTATAGGCCTCAAAAAAATGGTCTTGTAGCATCTCACGATTCACCGATACCTCTCAAGGGGTCCAAGATACCCCAGGGAATCACCATTTTACTTTGGACAAATTTGACCAATTTTGACTCAATGAATCCAACTATTAATGGAATTAAGATAATACAAATGTAAGGATACGAAATTAAGATGATACAAATATAAGGATACAACATTCATAGTAAGGAAACACAATTTTTTTACTTTACATGGCATTAAGATGATACAAATGTTGGCTCTTAATATTTGCAAATCAACCCCATGGGCTCTTTTATATTTCAAATTTTGCATCAAATTTTTTATATACAAAATTTGACATCTAAATATGCACGTTGCATTCAATTTTTGTTTTTATATATACAAAATTTTGTATCTAAATATGCACATTACAGTCGATTGTTGTTTTTATATACAAAATTTGACATCTAAATATGCACATTAAATTCAATTGTTGTTTTTATATACAAAATCTTAGATACACAACTATATATTAAAAAATAAGTGTCATTTTCGCTCCTAAAGTGTACAAGTTTAACACATGAAACTCGATGAAATCTTCATTCCAATCCCTACTTTTGGAAGGAAGAAGAAAAGTTAATAGAGAATATAAGAAGTTTATATAGGTTGACAAAATGATTATGAATGTATAAGTAACTAAATAAACTAAAAAACATGACTAGCCAATGCATAGTGAAGTTTACCATCATAAAAGATGGGCTAATCAAATGCACACCTCGATCTTCTATATCTATCATATATGTATATAGCTGCATTTACAATCCACATACAAAACTAAGTTTATTGGATCAAACAAATAAATAAAAAAAATACAATTTATTTATTGAATGTAATTGTAATAAACATGGAAAACCTTGCAACTTGAGTTAAACTTTCCTACTGAAGTGTTCCTAAAGGGTCAACTCTCCACTTGAGGGTATTCAATATTGCTTCATGATCAACATTACTAATAGTCCAAAGTTCCTTTGTTTTTGGTTTTCCTTGATGTTTCAACAACTTAACATTGGCTGCTATAACAAGGTGTGAATACATGAGAATGGTTTTGTGCTTCTCATAGTCTTCAAACATAGGAATGCCTTTATTTCTAATCATATTGTGTGCAACCATGTTCCCACAACAACATGTAATCCTGTTGGATATGTGAACATATCATCATCTATCATCAATTGTGCAAGTTTCTATTTTCCTCATACACAATGTGCTAACTAGTAATATGATCTCGCATTATTCCCTTGTAGTGCAACCAATGCAAAAACATGTCCTGGCTATGGAAGATCTGAAAGATGGTCCTAGTCAAGTGAACAATCTATGTCATCATTTGTTATAGAGACTATGATAGATAAAGGAGTTAGATAATGTGGAACCCACGTATCAACCCAATCACTTGACTCACATTGATCCCAATCACATTGAAGACACCTCAAAAAATAAAAAGCCAACTATCATATCCAAATGGTCTATGTACTAGCATCTGAGCTTCTAAATGAATGTATTTTTGAATAATCTTTCATAGTTCAACAATCCAACCTATCTCCTATTGTTCCCAACTCAACCAACCAAAAGAATATGTGCATCGTTGAATCAAGAGTCCTCCCTTGTGACAATGCTAAAGTACACTAATCAAAAATATAACAAGCATGAAGGAGTTCTGCACCTGAAATCCTCAGTTTCTCCTTAACTAGAGCTCTCTTTACACAAGTACCTACTCTATCATGCTCCCCCTTTCCATGATTGGCCTAAAAAAAACTCCAAATATGATGTACACCTCTCTCTACATGTATTCTACATAACCAATAAAACATACAAGCATTTTTTAATTGACCTGTACAGTTATCTAACCAAATGAGAAGTCTATCCATAGCAATATTATTTTTGGCCGCACCCACTCAAAATAATTCTCAAATAAATGTTAGACATACTCAGATGAGTGAGATCTATCATCGCTCATATAAAAATGGTACTCTATGATTATCTTCGAGTCATCTTCTGTACTATTAGGGGAATGTTTATATGTTATATGCACAAAAATAGCAACTTGAATAGAATTGTAATAATGAGCTTGCAACTCATTTTGGGGATGCAATGTATATTTCTCTGCAAATTCAACAATAGATATAATAGTGCCAATCAGGAAAGTGTCCTTACACATCCTAAATTGTTTATCCAACCACTGAGACCTATTACTATGCCTTGCATACTTGTAAAAAAGATTCTTCCTGAAATTTGAAATAAAATCAGCTACATTGCATTCTTTTGTAACCAACTAACATCTAGAGCCTTCACCTCCACTTTTCAATGTATATTTAATGGTTTCATATACCTTTTTGTGGACAATTGTCTTTCCAAAATCATGTTCGCAGCCCTCATGAAAACATTCAACAAACTTCACTAGCCCAACACACTCTGAGCACTTGTCATTTAAGCAATCTTTTCTATAAAAGAAACATCCATCATCTCTAGGACATAAAAAATGATCTACCAAGTCTCTTGATTATTTTAGAAGAGTGCTTCCACCACACTCCTCTAGCATTTCACTAGTATGCAAAGTAGAATTAAGGGATTGTAAAAATTCATGGTGCATTGAAAACTCCAGATGATATTTTTAATAAAGAGTATTTCGAATCTTAAGAGGCACACAAAAAAAAGGCTTGAGGGCTTCAAAAGCTCTTTGTGATATTTGCAATGTTGGATGTGTCTCACAAAATTTTTTGAACAACATTGTTTGACTCACCTCTAAATAATGTTTGGGATGTGGGGTGTGGTCTCGAATGCCAATTCTCAACTTCAAGACATCCTTCACATTTGGTGACACTCTTGAGTTATATTGCCCAAATAGTTGAATTTTATCTTTCACACCATCAGTAATCTTCTTATCACAACGTGAAAGTCTCCCACCATAAGCCCATTTATCATGTTGAAGAGGATCATCAAGTCTTTCTCTTCTTGCAAGTGCTCTATCCAAAGTTTTATGATTTAGGTTCAAGTCAACACAAGTTTGTCTCATCAAATGAGCCTTTCTCAAATGATGAATTTCTAAGGAGGTTTTAATAACCCTCCTAGTGGCTCTCTTATCTTTTTCCTTGGTAGTATTCCCAATGGAATTGAGAGCACTAAAATATTTCTCATAATAATAGCATTCCTCTCATTTTTCTTGTTCACACTAATCTTCAATTTGACTAGTATATGTCTCATCTTCTACGTCTTTAACAATTGCACAAATATTTGACATTGCTCAACCAATGTCTTGTGGCTAAAAAATTGATCAATTTTTTTTGAAACCCACAACCAAATGGTTCTTTCTAATCTCTTGCCATCAAAATTAGTCATTATGTTCTCATTAATTTCAAGTAACCATTTAGTTGTTCTTTAAGGTCTCAATTTTGAAGTTTATCTTTCTTCCTCCCAAGGGACTTCATTTCTCATATAATTTGGAGATGTGTTAAATTGATTGGGTTCTTGTGTACCATTATCATTGTCAATTCCTTCATATTCAATTGGTGGATTGTCATTGTCAATGTCCACACTTCCATTGTCCACATCTACATGTTCATTTTCAAAACCTACATTTTCATCTTCAATCCCTACATTCTCATTTTCAATATTATTGTCATAAATCATTTCAAATTCATGTTCTTCTTCACTTGAAATCACATTTACGGGTGGGCCTATGCCCACATCTTCATTAATATTTAACATACCTTGTCTCTTGTTCTGTTGGGAAACCCTATCCATTTCTGTATACACTTCAATATCTTCATTTGTTAGTTTCCTCTTCCTTTTATGCTTTCGATGACTACTACTCCCCATAGTGAGACCAAAAGGGTGATGCAAAAACCTTTGGTAATAGACAAATTCCAACCAAGAAACTGAGGAAAAGTGGATTTTTGTCTTACTAAAACTGCAATCTCATGAATCTATGCTGAAAAATGTGTGTCTCGAACAGGGACCTAGAGAATAAACTTTTTACTTTTTAGTGCCAGTAAAAAGAATCTGATATCCAAAAATATCCGATATCTGATATTATCGAATACTCAAAATTTCTTGCCCAATTTTTTCCTCTCTCTCCCTCATCTCTTTGAGGTGAATATGCATTTTGGGTCTTTCCCTTTAAGACTATTTTTTTTTTTGTGTACATGTAGCCTTTGATGAAGAAAATGTTGGACAAGGGGCATCTCTCTCTCTCTCTCTCTCTCTCTCTCTCTCTCACACACACACACACACACACACACACACACACATCTCTTTGAGGTGAATATGCATTTTGGGTCTTTCCCATTAAGACTGTTGTTTTTCTTTTGTGTACATGTAGCCTTTGATGAAGAAAATGTTGGACAAGGGGCATCCCAAGTTGAAGTAATGGACTTTCAAGAAGGGGCAACCAAAGATAAAATAAGTATGTGTTTTTCTCATTATTTTATTAATTATTACCTTTGACATGAGCTTGTTTCTACTTATTTCATCAAGGTCTCCTTAAAGTGATCTATTAAGAGATTTTTTAGCTTTTGTTTGTAGTCAAAGTGCAAGAAACCTATGAGAATGTTAGTCTACCCAAACAGTTGAAGAGAAACATTAATTGTAAAAGCATAGGTCATATTAGGTCTAATTATGTCTAATTAGGTCATTTTAGATCTAATCAGGTCTAATTAGGCATCCGAGTGTAACTAATTGGTCCTAATAGGTCTAATTTGGTACTAATAGACCTCTAATTAGGTCATAATCTAGGTCTAATTATGCTTAAGGGGTCCTATTATTCATATGATGTCTAATTGTTCTAATTAGGTTTAATTAGGTATTAAAGTATAACCAATTGGTCCTAATATGTCTAATTAGGTCTAATTAAGTCCAAATAGGTCATATTGGTCTAATTAGATATTAATAGACCTCTAGTTAGGTCATAATCTAGGTCTAATTATGCTTAGGGGGTCGTATTGATCATATGATCTATCTAATTGGTCTAATTAAGTCATATTGGATCTAATTAGGTCATATTAGGTCTAATTAGGTCATTTCAAGTATAATTAGGTCTAATTAGGCATCAAATTGTAACTAATTTGTCCTAATAGGTCTAATTGGGTCTAATTAGATCTTAATAGGTCTAATATGTCTTATTAGGTACTAATAGACCTCTAATTATGTCTAATTAGGTCATAATCTAGGTCTATTATGCTTAAGGGGTCTTATTGTTCATATGATGTCGAATAGGTCTAATTGGGTCTAATTAGGCATTGAAGTGTAACTAATTGGTCCTAACACATCTAATTTGGTCTAATGAAGTCCTAATAGGTCATATTGGTCTAATTAGGTACCAATAGACCTCTAATTAGTTCATAATCTAGGTCTAATTATGCTTAAGTGGTCCTATTGTTCATATGATGTCTATTTGGTCTAATTATGTCTAACTAGGCATGAAAGTGTAAGGAATTGATCCTAATAGGTCTAATTGGGTCTAATTAAGTCCTAATAGGTCATATTTGTATAATTAGGTACTAATATACCTCTAATTAGGTCTAGTTAGGTCATAATCTAGGTCTAACTATGCTTAAGGGGTCCTATTGTTCATATAATGTCTAATAGGTCTAATTAGGTCTAATTAGGCATCAAAGTGTAACTAATTTGTCCTAATAGGTCTAATTGGGTCTAACTAATAAGTAATATTGGTCTAATTATGTACTAGTAGACCTCTGATTAGGTCTATTTAGGTCGTAATCTAGGTCTAATTATGCTTAAGGCGTCCTATTGTTCATATGATGTCTAATTGGTCTAATTAAGTCCTACTAGGTCTAATTAGATCTAATTAGGTCTAATGAGGTCATATTGGGTCTAATTAGGTCATATTATGTTAGGTAATATTAGGTCTAATTGGGTCTAATTAGGCATCAAAGTATAACTAATTGGTCCTAATAGGTTTAATTGGGTCTAGTTAAGTCTTAATAGGTCTAATAGGTCTAATTAGGTACTAATAGACCTCCAATTAAATTCAAATGGTCCTTTATTGAACTTATAAACTCAAATAATGACAAAACCCTTAATCCCCACATTTAGCCTTTTAGGCCACAACTTGCCTATATGGGCAACTATTACAACTTTAGCATTTTGTTTGCATTATAATACACTAGAGGGTACTAATGACCCAATTACAATGCCTTAGGACCTTTATGGTCATTACCAACTCTATCACTCATGGATCCTTCATTGCACTCCATCTATGGTTTGGAACCTTGATGCTTTGCCAGGGTGCTCCTGTACCATACTCCCAAACTT
This sequence comes from Chamaecyparis obtusa, assembly GCA_027943335.1. NCBI lineage: Eukaryota > Viridiplantae > Streptophyta > Pinopsida > Cupressales > Cupressaceae > Chamaecyparis > Chamaecyparis obtusa. The sequence goes on along the minus strand of BSBK01005600.1, from coordinate 625,568 downwards.
TGAAAATTTTCCAAGTCCTCTTGGAAACCTAGAAACACAACATGTCAGCAATAAAAACATCTTGATCTTCACCTTTGGTTTATAAAGATCCACATGAAGGATCCATGGCATCCTTGCATAGTGTTCCTCCAAAACATATGCAAGCCTTGTCAAAATTTGATTGTCTCCAATGGGAAAAATGTAAACCACATTCTGATCCTCATTCCCCATTTCATCCTTAGCCTCAAACCAAGAGACTACTACTGCAACCTTTAACTCATCCTTGTTTTCAAAGTTGGAGTCTCCTCTCCTAGAGACCAATTCATCTTGCAAATCATACCTCTCTTCTAGGCATTCCAAACTTTCTTTAGTGTTCATGGCTTCTTCTTTAGCCACACTCATGACCCCATAGGCAGGTTCTTTCACTCTTACTACCACCTCTTGTTGGTATTCCTCCTCATGCCTTTGTCCTTGGCATACCAACAACTAACTGGTCATCTTGGCTCCCTCTCCAATAATTAAATCATGCTCCTGATCATCATTCATCACCAAAGGACATAACATTTCCCCTACCTACAAATTTTTTTTAGTTTCAAGCCCTTCATGACTTGATCTAATGATGCCTTTATCAACAACTTCATCTTCAATCTTTGATTTAGCCTCTAGAACCTCTTTGCTCCTAGGTTCCTATACCTCTTCATGGACAATCTTTTCTATCCTCTCCCACTTCTTAATACTCTTATCCAAATCCTCACTAAGTTTCTTCAACTTTTCTTCTTCTTCTTCTTCTTCTTCTCTCTTCTTGGCTTCTTCTCTTTCCCTCTTTCTCTTTTCTTCTCTTTCTCTTCTCTTTCTTCCATCCTCCAAGTACTCCTTGTAAGCATTATATGCCTCTCTCTCTGACCTTGTCAAGAGCACCTTCCCCATCCTAGGATTCTTCTAGTTTCCAACCACCACTTTGGAACACACAAGGAGGATACTTCAACTCCAAGGGTTCAACAAAGGACCTTCAACCTTCCAAATCCTAGAACTTACTCACTCTGATACCACTTGATGCAGAGGCTAGTGCTCTGCAACAATATTTTCTTCTACTAGACTCCACATCTTAAGTCCACACTCACTCAACTTACCCATCCATGCATATCAAACTAGATCATGATCTAACTGTCCCAACCACTAATACCCCATTATTCTTTAATAACACAATATCCAAACAATAGATCTTCAAGTTGGAGACATTTAGACCATAAAAGAATGCTATGGATTTGACTGTTATCACTGTCAACAAGATTAATATGCAGGAAACTCTAGTTTATTATATCAAAAACTATCTTACATCGACTCTCCTCCCATTATCAAGTTGTTCCATGCCTTTATAGATAAACACCATACATTTTAACTTGACAACCAACTATAACTACCCTTGAACCGACTGTAAACCATTTGTTTATTCAATCTCTTACATTATTTTTATGTTATTAAGTTGACAAAAAAGTTGTCAACTCAACAAATTCCATGTCCTTTGCATTTTAGTACCATTCTATTACATTCAAATGGTCCTTTATTAACCTTACAAAATCAAATAATGACAAAACCTTTAATCTCCACATTTAGCCTTTTAGGCCACAACTTGCCTATATGGACAACTATTACAACTTTAGCATTTTGTTTGCATTTTAATACACTAGAGGGTACTAATGACCCAATTACAATGCCTTAGGACCTTTATGGTCATTACCAAGTCTATCACCCATGAATCCTTCATTGCACTCCATTTATGGTCTGGAACCTTGATGCTTTTCCAGGGCTGTGTGTGTGTGTGTGTGTACATAGATATACATATATATATATATACATACATACATACATATATATATATATATATATATATATAGACACACACACACACACACACATATATATATGTATATGTATATATATATATATATATATATATATATATATATATATATATATATATATATATATATATATATATATATATATATATATATATATATATATATATATATATATATATATATATATACTTGATGAAGGGTGCTCCCCTTAATACCACAAGCACATAACAGAAATAGAGAAACAACAGCAATAATATGCAAGAACAAAAAATTGGCTTCTTATTATCTCCACAAATGTGGAATTACAAACTTTCAAAATTATAAAATGCAAAGCCACATGGGCATTCCCTTACAATATTCTGTAGGACAAAGCCTCGAATCAATACCCAGATCTACTACCCAAAACTATTCTGAACTGCCTAAGATAATAATTCAGCCTTCCTTATATAGACAATTTTCCACCGCCTGGGAAGGTTCCAGAATTTTAGCCAATAAGGCCGACCAAACTTAGAATTATTTTATTTTACATTTGATTACATCATCATCAGCTCAAGATAACCTTTGAAACCCGAACAGAAATTTTGAAGAAAATTATTTTTCACCATTTCAGGTGGTCCAACTTCCGAAGACCATAAGTCATCACCAGTTGACCTGATCAGCTATTATAACCCCATTTTAGAAATGCCACAAAGTGCTCTACAAGCTTGACCGGCGCATGCACCTATCACCCAAATTTTTGACCTCATTCGGGGCCTCTAAAGCCTTCAAAACTGAGCTCAAAGTTTCTGTACCCTGCTGCCAATACCGAAAATCTTCAATATCTTCCAATATACACTTGATCTGGCAATGAAACTTTACTGGTAGACTTATATGACCAAAATGAACCTCCAAGAAAGAAATCAGATCATTCTGAGCACATACAAAAATTACCAGAAATAGTAACTTTCCATAAATAGCAGCTCTGCACAAAATAGCCCTTATTGAATATAAAAATAGAAATATTTTTTTGGGTGATGCAAGATTGCTCTTACACCTAGGATGCTCCTGCATCAGACACCCAGGGTAATTTGAGAAGTGACCCTGTCACGACTCAGGTGTACAGAGGAAAACCAAGATGGCTAACCTCCTCCTTTGTCAGCCATGATGAATCTTCAATAGGTCATCCTTTCCACTTGACCAGATATTTTTCATATGTCTCGTTCCTTGTGCTTCTACGAACATGACTGTCCAGTATATCTTCGATCTCCTTAGTGTTTGAACTAGTTGCTGGAATACTCCACTATGCTGCTGTGATCTCATCTTCAACACCTCCTTCATGATACTCTGTCAGATCTAAAATGTTAAAAACTGGTGAAATATTTAGCTCAGTAGGCAATTCTACCTCATATGCGTTTCCTAAATCATGTTTCTTCAATATCCTACATGGTCCAAACTTCTTCATTTTCAGCTTGTTATATGTACCAATTGGAAACCGCTCCTTCCGCAAATGAACCATGACTTCATCACCAACCTGAAATTTCTTATGCCTCTTTTTTTCATCTACCTTAGCCTTATGCTATGCATTCATCTTGGTAATATGCTTCCTCACCTCCCCATGGATGTTCTTCAAGTGTTCTGCAAATTCTTCAGCTTCAGCACTACTTATTTCTCCTTTATCTATCTTCCTCAATTCAGATGCATTTCTCAGACTACTTCCATATACAATCTGGAATGGTGATTTACTAGTGCTCCTGTTGATAGAATTATTGTATGCAAATTCTACCTGTGGTAAAATCAAATCCCATCCTGTTGGCTTATCTCCAACCAAACATCTCAGCAAATTTCCCAAACTTCTATTCACCACCTCTGTCTATCCATCAGTCTGTGGATGATGTGATGAACTAAACTTTAAATCTATCTTCAACTTCTTCCATAATGTACACCAGAAATATCCAACAAACTTAGTGTCCCGATCTAAAACTATGGTCTTTGGCCAACCATGAAGTCTCACTGCTTCTCTGAAAAATAATTCTGCTACATGAACAACATCATTAGTCTTCTTGCAAGGAATGAAATGTGCCATCTTTGAAAATCTATCAACCAACACAAAAATTGAATCATGTGCCCGTTGAGTCCGTGGTAAACCAAGAACAAAGTCCATGCTGATATCCTCCCAAGGCTTCTCTGGTACAGGCAATGGATGATACAACCCTGTATTCTACTTCACTCCTTTCACCATCTGACATACTCTACAACTCTGTACAAACTTCTTCACATCTTGCTGCAACTATGGCCAATAATAATTCTCACTAACCAAAGAAAGGGTTTTATCACAACCAAAATATCCAACCAATCCTCCGCTATGCTTCTCCTTGATAAGATTCTCCCTCATAGAACTTCATGGAATGCACAATTGACTCCCTCTGAATAGCATATCATCTTAGATGATAAAATCTAGCCATTTCGTCCTGTCTAGAGTAATAGGTTCTGTACAAGCTTTCCAAGCTTCACCAAAATCAGGATCCTCTGGATACAAATTCTTGAGTTCCTTGAACCCAACCACTTCAATCTACATCTCTGTTAGCAATAGTTGCCTTCTGCTAAGAGCATCTGCAACCTTGTTAGACTTTCCACTTTTGTGTTTCAAAATAAATGTATAACTCTGCAAAAACTCAACCCATTTCAAATGCCTTTGATTCAACTTTCCTTGACTATTCAAATATTGTAAAGCTTGATGATCAGTATACAAAACAAACTCCTTAGGAAGCAGATAGTGTCTCCACTTCTTCAATGCTTGAACTATAGCATAAAATTCCTAATCATAAAAAAAATATTTTCTCTTGGCATCATTTAACTTCTCACTGAAATAAGCAATAGGTTTACCTTCTTGGCTCATAACAGCTCCTACTACAGTACCACTAGCATCACAATCTACTTGAAACACCTTATTAAAATTTGGAAGTGCTAAAATAGGTTAATCTGTAAATTTTTGTTTCAACAATTGAAAGCTCTTTTCTGCCCCATTAGTCCACTTAAACTCTTTTCTATCCCCTCTCATTATTTCAGTCAAGAGACCACAAATACTGCTAAAATTTTTGATAAACTTTCTGTAAAAGGTAGCTAAACCATGAAAAGATCTTACCTCGGTAGCACTCCTTGGAGTAGGCCATTCAAGGATAGCCTGTACCTTCTCTGGGTCCATTTTTAGACCTTCTGTTGAAACTACAAATCCCAAATACACTAACTCTTTCTTCACAAAACTGCACTTCTTCAAATTAATCAACAATTTCTCATCTCTCAACTTCTCAAACACCATACGAATATGCATCATATGCTCCTCCAATGTCTTACTAAAGATCAAAATATCATCTAGGTAAACAATGACAAACTTACCCAGAAATTCTTTCAAAACCTCGTTCATGAGCCGCATGAAAGTGCTCAGTGCATTGGTTAGCCCAAAAGGCATGACTAACCACTCATACAGTCCTTCCTTTATCTTGAAGGTAGTCTTCCATTCATCTCCTTCTCTGATCTGAATCTGGTGATATCCACTCTTCAGATCTATCTTTGAGAAATACACAGCTCCACTCAAACAATCCATAATATCATCCATTCGTGGCAATGGAAACTTATACTTGATTGTGATCTTGTTTATTGCTTTGGAATCTGTACACATCCTCCACTCTCCATTCTTCTTTGGTGCTAATACCGCTGGTACAACACAGGGACTCAGACTCTCACGGATCAA
>BSBK01005600.1:597500-615000 GCA_027943335.1 Chamaecyparis obtusa | reverse complement strand
AGATTGAATAGAGAAACCTTAAAATTCTAGAAATCTGGATGGTACCAATGAATTGTATGATCATGTATGGTCTAGTTATGACTTATTAATGGTTGGTTGAATTTAGAAGAGTGATTAGTGTTTGAATGAACTTGGTCTGAAGTCATTTGGAGTTGGCAAATGGAAGTTGTGTTCATTTTGGTTTGGATAGGTTTGAACAGCCCTAGTTTTACGTGTTTTACAGAGATGGCTCCCTAACTTCCCATTCCACTAGTGGATCCTCATGAAACTGAGGGGAATACAAGTTAGGGGCATGGTTTTGATGATTCTAGAGACTAGAGGTGAGAGGAGAAGGTTTGAACCTTCAACAAGCCAGCCCTAGGTCAAACATCTCTATGTGTTTAGCTAAGAAGGAAGTGGCAAAGTGGGGACAGTTGAGGTATGAGACCAATGGGACCCTATAAATTGCAAAAAGGGGTTGAATAGTGTGAGTTAAGGATATCCAAGGGTTTTGGGAGTCTTGAGAACCCATTCTTTCAATTCCAAGTAGAGTTCCTAGTCTAATTTGGCCAATTAGGCTTGTGAACCTAGTCAGGGTTGGAGGGTGCTGGATCACGATCAACCTAAGGAATTTTGGGATCTTTAAGGGGATCCAAAAGGGTGTTTGGATTAGTGATTAGTTTCCTAGGTTTTTTGGGACTTTTGGGAACTAAAGACCAAAATTAAGGTACAAAAGGCTACAAGGATTGTAGGCCTCATTTGAAGAATCAGTATTGTGGGTGATTGGGATTCCTTTTGATGGTGAATCCTTGTTTGTTTAGGTCCCATATATTTGTTTCCATCATAGTTGGAAGTGGAGTATCGATATAGGGTGAAGTTCCCTTGTAGGGCTCATCACCTAGGAGTGGGTATAGGATTAAGAATTGGTCTTAGAATCAATTAGGGAGTGGACTAGGGTGTTGAAGGCCCTAGTTTTAGTTGGTGGTTGCATAGCTTTGCATCAAGTGGTATCAGAGCCACCAAGATCCTGATTGGATAGCAGAGTGAAGACAAGATGTCAAAAAATGAAGAAGGGGAGAGAGAGATTCCCTTGAGAATCACTAACGTGGAGTTGGCCAAGTTGGTCAAGGAGAAGATGGCAGAGAGTAGGACCATCAGAGAAGATAATAGAAACCTAAAGAGGGAGATGGATAAGTTTAAAGTAAAAATGGGTAGAGAAACCCGATGAGGGACTCTAAAGAAGGAGATGATGAGGAAGAGGGAGAAGAGCCTTGGATGAATAGGCTAGAAATTGATGTAGATCAGAGGGTGTTTTAGAGGTCCTCGAAAAGATGGGGAGGAGAGACACCAAGGTAGATATACCTACCTTTTATGGAAAACTAGATCCTGAAGATTGTGTGGACTAGATAGAGACTTTGGACAATCATTTTGATTATGAAAGTGTGTCAAAAAGCCAAAAGGTGAAGTTGGAAATATCCAAGATGAAGGGCCCTGCCCTTAGCTGGTGGAACTACCTTCAAAATGAAAGGGAAGATGTGGGAAAGAAACAAATAGCCATGTGGAGGAGGATGAAGTCTTAAATCTAGAGACAATTCATACCAGAGGACTATGAGGTCATTGTACACAAAATGTTGTAGAGCCTTAGGAAAAAGGCCTTGGATGTAGGTGTATATACAAAGGAATTTCAAAAACTCTCTCTAAGGGCCAAGGTGACTAAGAGTGAGAAGAAAAAGTTGGCTAGATACTTGAATGGTCTCAAGTATATAATCCAATATGAACTAATTTTTTTCAATCCAAAATGAGTACGCTCTTGTTTCCATATGGCACAAAAGATTGAGGAAAGAAAAAGGAGGAAGGGTGATTCCCAAAACAAAGCAAGGGGAACCAGTAATAGAGGTAGAGAAAGATTCAATGGAAGAGGATCTTTCAATAGACCCGAGGGGGAATCTAGTAATTAGGAAAACCAAGAAGGTGATGCCAGCCCTAAAAGAGGCTATAGGTGAAGAAGAATTATAGTAGAGGGAGATCAGGAGGAAGGACTCCAAGAGTGTTCACTGGGAGATGCTTCAACTACAACCAAGTAGGACACCAAGCCTCAAGGTGCCCTGATAAAAATGGGAACAATCATCAAGGAGGAGATAAGAGGGTACACCTAGCCCAAGAAAATGACACACAAAGTGTGCAAGGAGAAATAGGGAATGCAGATCCAGAGCAAGGGGAGTTCCTCATGTTCAATAGGACCTTGTTGAAGAATCCTCTAGCCAAGGATCCACCACAAAGGAAGACTCTATTTAGGATGACATGTAAGGTGAAAGGTAAAGTGTGCAAGGTGATAGTAGATTCTGGCTCTACTGATAATCTATCATCTATTTCCATGGTAGATAAGCTTGGCTTAAAGAAGATACCTCATCCTAACACATAAAAAGTGTCATGGATAAATAAGGAGCAACAAGCTTTGGTGAATGAGAAGGTACATGTGGAGTTCTGGATAGGAGGACTATCATGACAACATCCTATGTGATATGACTGATATGGATTCTTGTCATCTACTGCTAGGGAGACCTTGGAAGTATGATGTGAGTGCACATCATGATGGAAATACCAACATCTATGAGATTTCTAAGGGTGGAAGGTAGTTAACCATGAGACCCCTGCCAGATCCAGGAAAGGAGACTCCTAAAGCCAACAACATGCTAGTTATAGGAGAGAAGGAGTTCTTGAAGACACTCAAGAAGAAGGATACTCCATGCTATGCCATTGTGGTGAGGACCAAGGAAGAGAGGAAGGGGTACAGTATAGGAGATGAAGAACCACTAAGGAAAGTGGGACCCAAGGAAGTGTAGGAAATTTTAGGGAGGTCTAAGGTTGTGATTGCAGATGGAAAGATAGAGACACTACCCACTATCATAGATGTAAGTCATTGCATTGACTTCATAGCTAGTTCCACACTTCCTAACAAGGTAGCACATAGGCTTACCCCTAGTCAGAATGAATAGATTTTGAGCAAGGGATTATAAGAAGGAGCATAAGTCCTTGTGTAGTGCTAGCCATACTAGCCCCAAAGAAGGAGGGTACATGGAATTTATGTATTGACTCTTGGGCTATAAATAAGATAACTATCAGATACCAGTTTCCCATGACAAGGATAGAAGATTTTATGGATTTCCTAGGAGGGGGAAAATTATTATTCCAAGATGGACTTGAAAAGTGGATACCACCAGATTAGGGTGAGGGCAGGAGATGAGTGGAAGACATTATTCAAGACCAATGAAGGGCTATTTGAGTGGATGGTGATTCCCTTTGGTCTCTCAAATGTACCAAGAACATTCATGAGCCTCATGAATGAGGTTCTTAAGCCATTAATCAACCACTTTGTGGTTGTCTACCTTGATGACATTCTCATCTATAGTAAGAGAAAAGGAGAACACCTAGAGCATGTAGAGCAAGTCTTGAGAAGATTGCTAGAGGAAAAGTTGAGGATTAACTTGGACAAGTGTGTTTTCTTGTAGGAGGAATTGATATTCCTAGGTTTTTGTCATCTCAAAGGGAAATCTCAAATGGATCCATCTAAGGTGAATGCCATAGTAGACTAGCCCACTCCAAGGACAACAAGTGAGGTAAAGAGATTTCATGGCCCACTCAAATTTTATATAGCAAGCCAACTTGTAAGACCTAGTCACCCTCAGTGTGGTTATAAACCATGGGTTTTTGGACTATGGTCCAAAGGAACTTTGATGCAAGAGCATCCTGGGTGTAAAAGCAATCTTGCATCACCCAAAAATATTTCTATTTTCTTTTCAATAAGGGCTATCTTGTGCAGAGCTGCTATTTATGGAATTACTATTTTTAGTAAGTTGGTCATATGATCTCAGAATGTTTTGATTTCACAGTTGGAGGTTCATCCTAGTCATTTCAGCCTACCAGTTGAGTTTCATTGCCACATCATCAATATTGGTGAAGTTATTGATGTTTTTGGGTATGAAATCTTTCAGGTGAATTTTGAAGGCCTTAGAGGCTCTGGATCGCGATCGACCCCTAGGTGACTAGTGCTAGCACATGTCAGGCACTGTAGATCTCATCATGGCATTTTTGAAAAGTGGTTACAATAGAAAAACAAAGCTACGATTAAAAAGTTATGGCCTCCAAAAGTTGGGTTACCTAAAATCATATTTGTATTTCTTTTGAGCCGACCCTATTGTAATAATTGTGAAAAATAAATAATTCTATGTTTAGTTGGCCTAAAGGGCTAAATTTTTGGAACCTTCTCGGGCGCTGGAAATTGCCTATATAAAGAAGGCCCGTAGTGTTGTCTTAGGAGTTTGGGATAGTTCTAGGTAGTAGATCTGGGTATTGATTCAAGGCTTTGTCCTATAGAATATTGTAAGGGAATGCCCATGTGGCTTTGCACATTGTAATTCTGAAAGTTTGTAATTCCACATTTGTGGAGATAATAAGAAGTCAATTTTCTATTCTTGCATTATTGTTGTTGTTTCTCTATTTTTGTTATGTGTTTGTGGTATTAAGGGAAGCTCCCTTCATCAAGTGGTATCAGAGTAGGAGTTCTTGAGTGTGTAAAAAAATCACCAATTGTGAGGAAGTTTTGCACCAGGACCGTGGGTTAGGGTTTCTATTTAAACAATGTTAGGAATAAGGCATCTCAACCTTGGATAATTCCTATTCTTATTATTTGTTTTGTAAAATATATTTCTTGCAAATAATGTAATTAAGTGTGAGTGTACATGTCTAGTTGGCATGTTGATGTGTCACTCCACTTGATGTGTTGACATCTTGAATTGTGTGTAAGGAGATCATGGTTGAAATGGTTATGATGGATTCCTATGACATGGAAGAGCTATATCTAGAAGATTCAATAATAGGTGAAGACATGTGGCAAATGATAAAATTGAGTACTATACACTTTTTGGGTTCCTATTTTCTCAGAGAATGGTAAAACCCTAATATGGCTATCTTTGGAGGTTGCCCTAAAAGAGGAAGCGCATGATATAAGCATTTTTAGGGTTGCGAAGATAGGAGAAGTAAGTGTATTGTTGAAACATTTTATGCTGTCATGATTTGTCTTCAAGGGTTGGGAAAATCTTCTGAAAGAACTTGCATTGCAAGTGTATTGTAAATTGTAATAGTTTTGATTAATACACTGTGTAGGTTTTGGAGTGCTGGGGTTTTTACCGAAAGGTTTCCCCAGGGTAAATCATTGTGTCATTCTCTATTTTCTGTATGCATGGTATATGGTTGCAATATCATTGTTAAAGTAGTTAACAAATCTGTAATTGTAAGGATTTAAAAGAATTTGCACAATACTTTCCTTTAGAGATTAGTGTAGGAAGCTATTTCCTCACCTGAGTTTCCTTACAAGTGGTATCAGAGCCTGATCAACTTTTGATCCTAGTTGTTGGGTAGGGCTTTTTGAGCTAATCTCAAGTTGAATGGGAGTTTTTTGTGTAGAGCATTTTGAATCTTATTTGTAGATTAAGATGGCAAGTTCCTCATACAATAGAATGGAGGTGGAGAAATTTAATGGCACTAATTTCAAGTTGTGGAAACTCAAGATGGAAGACATGCTTGAAGACCATGATCTATGGGAGGCTACTTCACTTGATGTGAAACCTGGAGTGATATCTCAAGTGGATTGGGAGATCAAGGATCAGAAGGCTAAGGGTCTCATCAGACTCTATCTAGTAGATGCCATTCTTCTGAATGTTCTTGATGAGACTACTACAAATTCTTTGTGGAAATGGCTTGGGTCTATGTATCAGGCCAAATCTCTGGTGAATAAGTTGTTCCTAAGAAAGAAGTTGTATTCTTTAAGAATGGAGGAAGGAGGATCCATAACTGATCATCTCAATGTATTCAATTTATTGGTTGCATAGTTGGCATCATCAGGTGCCAAGATTGAGGAGGAGGATCATTGTATGACCCTACTTTGTTCCTTGCTAGATTCATGGGACCATGTTGTGATGGCTCTTGAAAGTACTATAGTCACATTCTGTATGGATGATGTGGTGTCTTCGCTGCTATCTGAGGAGATGCAAAGAAAGACTTCGGATTCATCTAAGGAAGCCATTGTTGTTCATGGGAGATCCAATGACAAAGGAAAGCAAAATGACAACAAGTCAAAGAAGGGTAGATCTAAATCCCATGGGAGTTCTAAGACTCCTAGAAAGTCCAAGGTGAAATGTTGGAACTATGATAAAACTGGACACTTTCGGAAGGACTGCAAAGAACTAAAGAAGAAGAAGAAAGGCTCAGATTTAGCTTCAAAAAAATCTCAAGAAGATGGAGATGCTTTTATTGCAGCTTTGGAAGCCCATGCATCTGATGATGTGTGGTTGGTAGACTCAGGTGCTTCTTTTCACATGACCTCTCATTGAAACTGGTTCTCAAAATATGAAGAGTTTGATGGTGGAAAGGTGTACTTGGGTGATGATTCTCACCTAAAGATAGTTGGATGTAGAAGGGTCACTATCAAATTTCCTGATGGACAAGTAAAGGGAATCAACGAAGTTATGCACATTTCGGGTTTGGCACGAAAACCTATTATTTGTAAGTATGCTGAATGATGTAGGTGTGTAGGTTGTTTTTTCAAAAGAAGGAAGCAAGATGATGAGAGGATCGATAGTGCTTGCAAGGGGTACTAGGAGAGGTACCTTATTTTAGCTAGATGCATGTATTCCTCTATCTAATAGTTCTTCATCCTCACCATTTGAATGAGTAGAGAAGTCTGTGGTTATTGGTTCTGATGGCAGTGCAAACACTTTGGAAAGTAAGCTTCCTGCAAAAAAGATAATGTTGTGGCATATGAGATTTGGCCACATTGGTGAAAGGGGTCTCAGAACCCTGAAAAATAAAAACCTCATTGAGGGGTTAAATGATTGCAATCTCAAGCTCAACTTCTGGGAACACTATGTCTATGGTAAACAAAATCATGTTCAATTTTACTCTAGTTCTCACAAATCTTCTGATGTTTTGGATCTTAATCATTCTGATGTATTTGGTCCTATAAAAGCTCCTTCAATCTCTAAGTCTATATTTTTTGTATCTTTCATAGATGATTATAGTAGAAGGACATGGATTTATTTCCTTAAAAGTAAGACACAAGTCTTTAGTCCGTTCAAGGAATTTAAAGCTCTTGTAGAGAATCAGACTAGTAAGAAGATTAAGTGTATGAGAACTGACAATGGTGGTGAGTTTTTCTTAGCAAAGTTTGAACAGTTCTGTAAAGAACAAGGTATCGAGAGGCATAAGGAAACTTCTTATACCCCACAACAAAATTGAGTTGTAGAGGGAATGAATAGGACACTGATGGAGAAGGCTAGGAGTATGCTTAGTGGAGGTGGTTTAGAACAAAGTTTTTGGGCCGAAGCTATGGCCACTGCTTGCTATCTGGTTAACAGATCTCCTACATCAGCTCTTGTTAGTAAGACACCCATGGAGGTGTGGTTTGGTAAGAAGCCTTCAATTAGACATCTTCATGTTTTTTGTTGTGAAACTTATGCACATGTTCCAAAGGAGAAAAGATCTAAGTTGGAAAAAAAATCTGTCAAATGTATTTTCATTGGATATAGTGTTGGTGTGAAAGGATACAAGCTTTGGGATCCTATGACTAGTAAGGTGTTGTATAGTAGAAATGTTATTTTTAGAGAGCTAACATCTTCTCCTATTGTGCTACAACCAAATGAAAAAGAAAAAGATGTTGTTCAGTTGCCTCCTACTCCTGAGAAGACTGAACAGAGAGACCATGTTGGGCCTAATGATGAGGAGAGCTCTAGCAGCTCTAATAGTTAGGAAGAAGAGGAAGAATAACCTCAACCTCTACCCTTGAGGAGATCCACAAGAGAAAGAAAGCAACTAGAAAGGTTTGGTTATTCTATGTTAGATTCTAGTTGTGCTTTTTCTTTGATTACTAACACTGATGAGCCTAGATCTGTGAAAGAGGCTTTGGGCATGGAAGATGCAGGTTCCTAGATTGAGGCTATAGATGATGAGATGGCTTCATTAGAGAAAAAAAAAACTTGGGACCTTGTACCTTTGCCTAAAGGGAGAAAATTTGTTAGCTATAAATGGGTGTTCAAGAAGAAAATCTATGCAGATGGCAGTATTGAAAGGTACAAAGCTAGATTGGTTGCAAAGGGGTATTCATAGGTAGAGGGAATAGATTATGTTGAAATATTCTCTCCTGTTGCAAAGTTGACATTCATTAGATTTCTATTATCTCTTGTTGCATCATATGATTTAGAGATAAAACAAATGGATGTGAAGACAACTTTACTTCATGGTGATTTGGAGGAAGAGATTTATATGTCATAGCCCGACCACTACATTGTTAAAGGTAAAGAATCCTTAGTTTGCAGATTAAAGAAATCTCTATATGGTTTGAAGTAATCTCCTAGGATGTGGTACCTTAAGTTTAATGCCTTTTTGTTATCAATTGGATTTATAAGATCGAAATCAGATCATTGTGTTTATTTCAAAGTTGAAAATGATCACCTTCTTATTGTTGCATTATATGTTGATGATATATTTCTATTTGGGAAGGGTAAGGGTATGATTTCTAATTTTAAATCTCAGTTGTCAGCACAGTTTGAGATGAAAGATCTTGGGGTAGAAAGGTACATCTTGGGTATGGAAATTAGTAGAGACAGGTCTAACAAAAAACTTTGGTTGAGTCAGAGTAAGTATGTGAAGTCTGTGTTGGATAGGTTCAGCATGGCAGAGTGTAGACCACTATGTGTTCCTATTTCTATGGGAACAAATTTATCTGTAGATGATTGTCCAAAATCTCCTAGTGAGGTGGAGGACATGAGTAGAGTACCTTATGCTAGTGCAGTTGGTAGTCTTATGTATACTATGGTCTATAATAGACCAGACATTGCCCAAGTAGTGGGAGTCCTGAGTCAGTTTATGGCTAACCCTAGATAGGTACATTGGGTTGTAGTTAAGCGAGCATTTAGATATTTGAGGGGTACATCAGATTACTCCATATGTTATCATGGTAACTCTTCTAGATCTCCACATTCAATTTGTATTTGTGGGTTTGTGGATACAGATTAGGCAGGTGATATTGATAGCAACAGATCCACCAGTGCTTATGTGTTCACTATGTTTGGTGGTGCCATTAGTTGGATGAGTAAGCAACAACCTATGGTTGCTTTGTCCACTATAGAAGCTGAGTACATGGCTGCTACTCATGCTTGTAAGGAAGCCATTTGGCTTAGGCAATTATGTTTTGATGTTGGTGTTGATGCAAAATAGATTATTATTTGGTGTGACAGTCAAAGCGCTATTTGCCTTGTGAAGAATCCTACTTTTCATGCCAGAACAAAGCACATTGATGTGCAGTTTCACTTTGTGAGAGATATGGTGGAAGATGGAAAGGTAAATCTGGAGAAGGTAAATATAGTGAAGAATGTTGCAGATGCATTAACGAAACTAGTGGGCACTAAGAAGTTTAGATGGTGTTCGGAGTCTATGGGCCTTTTGGCCTATAGTAGTTAGTTCCTGTTATGTTCCTGTTGCTCTTACAAGGTGTTCGACAAGTGGGAGAATGTTAGGAATAAGGTGTCTCAACCTTGGATAATTCCTATTCTTATTATTTGTTTTGTAAAATGTATTTCTTGCAAATAATGTAATTAAGTGTGAGTGTACATGTCTAGTTGGCATGTTGATGTGTCACTCCACTTGATGTGTCGACATCTTAAATTGTGTGTAAGGAGATCATGGCTGAAACAGTTATGATGGATTCCTATGAGTTATAAGAGCTATATCTAGAAGATTCAATGACAGGTGAAGACATGTGGCAAATGATAAAATTGAGTACTGTACACTTTTTGGGTTCCTATTTTCTTGGAGAATGGTAAAACCCTAATACGATTATCTTTGGAGGTTACCCTACAAGAGGAAGCGCATGATATAAGCATTTTTAGGGTTGTGAAGATAGGAGAAGTAAGTCTATTGTTGGAACATTTTATGTTGCCGTGATTTTTCTTCAAGGGTTGGAAAAATCTTTTGAAAGAACTTGCATTGCAAGTGTATTGTAAACTATTATAGTTTTGATTAATACACTGTGTAGGTTTTGGAGTGCTAGGGTTTTTACCAAAAGGTTTCCCCAGGGTAAATCATTGTGTCATTCTCTATTTTCTATATGCATGGTATATGGTTGCAATATCATTGTTAAAGTAGTTAACGAATTTATAATTGTAAGGATTTAAAAGAATTTTCACAATACTTTCCTTTAGAGATTACTGTAGGAAGTTGTTTCTGCACCTAAGTTTCCTTACAAACAGGTCACTGACTATGAGGCAATTTGCACTAGGACTGTGGTTAAGGTTTCAGCGTGAAGCATGAAAATGCCTCCACGAAGGGAACATGGTGGAAGAGCTAGTGTTGTAACACCTAAGGTTAGGGAACTTCAGAGACAAGTGCGAGCATTGCAAGAGGAGATTCGTAGAGGAATGAATCTTAATGTCAGAGAGAAAAGAAAGGATGAAGCTGAAGAAGAACTTCAAGAAGGAGAAGTTGAAGTTGTGAACCAGGAGGAAGAAAGACTTTTCTGAGCTATCTCAAAGATCAGGAAGAGACCTAAGATTGAGGTCCCGACATTTTCTAGAAATCTTAACCCAGAAGAGTTGATCGACTAGATCAATGAATGTGAAGAATATTTTGAGTATGAAGATATTGAGAATCCTGATCGGGTCAAGTTTGCGAAGGCCAGACTAAAGGGTCATGTGAAGATCTAGTGGGAAGAGATTCAGTTGGAGTGAAATTGAAGAGGAAAAGATAAAATCACAAGATGGGGACAGATGGTGGATAAATTGAAGTGACAGTTCATCCTTATTGATTATGAGCTTGACCTACTAAAGAAAATGCAAAGTTTGAAGAAAGTAGGAAGATCTGTTTAGGAGTATACAGAGGAGTTCTATCAAATTCTCATCAGAACAGGCCATGCAGAAGCTGACAAGGAGAAAGTTTCCTATTACCTTAATTGGTTGAGGCTGAGCATTCAGGAGGAGCTGAATCTGGTTCAAATTAATAGTATTGAAGAGGCATAACAATTTTCCCTAAAAGTAGAGGAAAATCTGAACAAGAAGATTGAGAGCAGACAAAGCGAAAGAGGCCATGATGGAAGATCTAGTGGATGGTCATATGGAGATTGAAATGAAGATCTGAAAAAGTAGGATGAGGCCAGTAATAGTCAGAATCAAAGAGGAGATAATTTCAGTCATTTCCAAGATCAGAACAATAGAAATCAGAGAGGAAGAGGAAGAGGACAAGGTTTAGGAAGAGGAGGTTTCTGTGGAACATGTTTTCACTATGGAGAAGAAGGTCATAGGGCATTTGAATGTCCTCAAAACCAAGGAGGGACATATAGGAGGAATGAAGGCTAGACCAGAGTTACATATGTAGATGAAGAAGTCAGATCATCACATTCTGAAGATGCTGAAAGAGGAGAAACACTGATTAACAAAAGAGTCTTGTTGAGTGGTGAAATGAACTCGAGCAAAGAAGGAGCCTATTTCACACTAGGTGCAAGTGTGAAGGTAAATGCTGTGATGTGATTATTGATAGTGGTAGTACTGATAATTTGGTGTCAGAAGAGATGGTGACAAAGTTGAAGCTTAAGAGGTAGAAACATCCACATCCATATCGGGTTGCTTGGGTACAGGATGACCACAAGGTCATGGTTAGTGAACAGTGCCTAGTGAAGTTCAAGATTGGTGGGTAGAAAGATAAGGTACTATGTGATATCATATCTATGGATGTATGTCATATGTTGTTGGGTAGACCTTGGCAGTTTGACAGATGTGTTGTACATGATGGTCATGCAAATACCTATTCCCTGACAAAGGATGGAGTGCGACATAAACTAAAACCATTGAAAGAAACATAAGAAAAGGTATGTGGTAATGCAAGAATAACTTTTGTTGATAGAGGAAATTTCTTAGATGGTATGAGGCATGAGCATATGTCTTTTACTTTAATTCCAAAGGCTGAGAAAGAGGAAGTAGAAGATGTACTTGTAGAAGTTGTAGAATTATTGAATGAGTTTTAGGATATTGTATCCGATAATGTTCCTGATGGATTACCACCAGTAAGAAAGATCAGTCATCAGATGGACTTGATTCCAAGAGCTAGTTTTCTAAATAAGGAAACACATAGAATGACACTAGTAGAAAGTGAAGAGTTGAAGATAGATTTGAAGTTTAGTTCATCACATCATCCACAGATTGTATATGGAAGTAGTCCTAGAAATGCATCTAAGTTGAAGAAGATAGATAAAGGAGAAATAAGTAGTGCTGAAGCTGAGGATTTTGCAGAACATTTGAAGAACATCCATGAGGAGGTGAGGAAACATATTACCAAGATGAATATGCAGTATGAGGCTAAGGTAGATGATAAAAGTAGGCATAAAGAATTTTAGGTTGGAGATGAAGTCATGGTTCATTAGTGGAAGGAAAGATTTTTGGTTGGTACATATAACAAGTTGAAAATGAAGAAGTTTGGGCCATGTAAGATACTGAAGAAGCATGATTCAGGAAATGCATATGAGGTTGAGTTGCCTACTAAGCTAAATATTTCACTAGTATTTAATGTTTTAGATGTGACAAAGTATCATGAAGGAGGTGTTGAAGATGAGGTTACAACAACACAATGGAGTATTCCAGCAACCAATTCAGATATCAAGGAGATTGAAGACATACTAGATAGTTGTGTCGGCATAAGCACAAGGAATAGGAAATATGAAGAGTATTTGGTCAAATGGAAAGGATGATCTGTTGAAGATTCATCATGGCTAACAAAGGAGGAGGTTAACCATCTTTGTTTTCCTCTACACACCTGAGTCGTGATAGGGTCACTTATCAAATTACCCCGGGTGTCTAATGCAGGAGCATCCTGGGTGTAAGAGCAATCTTGCATCGCCCAAAAATATTTATGTTTTCTTTTCAATAAGGGCTATCTTGTGTAGAGCTGCTATTTATGGAAACTTACTATTTTTAGTAAGTTGGTTATATGATCTCAAAATGTTTTGATTTCATAGTTGGAGGTTCATCCTAGTCATTTCAGCCTACCAGTTGAGTTTCATTGCCACATCATCAGTATTGGTGAAGTTATTGAGGTTTTTGGGTACAAAATCTTTCAGGTGAATTTTGAAGGCCTTAGAGGTTCCAGATCGTGATTGATCCCTTGCTGACTGGCGCTAGCACCTATCAAACACTGTAGATCTCGTCATGGCATTTTTGAAAAGTGGTTACAATAAAAAAATAGAGCAATGGTTAAAAAGTTATGGCCTCTAGAAGTTGGGTTACCTAAAATCATATTTTGTATTTCTTTTGAGCCGACCCTATTGTAATAATTGTGGAAAATAAATAATTCTATGTTTAGTTGGCCTAAAGGGCGAAATTTTTGGAACCTTCTCAGGTGGTGGAAATTGCCTATATAAAGAAGGTCTGTAGTGTTGTCTTAGGAGTTTGGGACAGTTCTGGGTAGTAGATCTAGGTATTGATTTGAGGCTTTGTCCTATAGAATATTGTAAGGGAATGCCCATGTGGCTTTGCATATTGTAATTTTGAAAGTTTGTAATTCCACATTTGTGGAGATAATAAGAATCCAATTTTCTGTTCTTGCATATTGTTGTTGTTTCTCTATTTCTATTATGTGTTTGTGGTATTAAGGGGAGCTCTCTTCATCAAAATATTAGGTTTTCAGATTAATTTTAATGTTTCAAGTAATTTTTGGGATCATTAGGATCCATATCTTAGGCCTATAGGCTCTTTAGGAGGAAGAATGCAATATTTTGCAAAAGTTGCAAAATGCAAGAAATGTTGCTCGACAACTTCTTTGGAAAGTTGCTACCAACTTGTAAAACCACCTCCCAAAGGTCACAACCTTTGAAAAATAGTTGGATCCATTGGGGAAGGTCTTCAAATAGCCCTTATAGGCAGGTGGAAAATGGTGGTGGAAGTAGATGATGAAACTTATGTAATTTTTCATTCAATCAATAAAAATCTCTATTTTTCTCTACGCTCTGGACTGCAACGGATTTCTATGGATGTGCAACGGAAGAAATTGTTCAATCCAACATCTGACATGTATTAGGGCTCCAATGCTTTTGGTTTGAGTTAGTTTGGACATTGGATTCGAGAGTTATAAGAGATTTTATACCTGGTTTTCAGGAAACCCTCGTGAAACCAGGGTTTCAAGAAAATAATGCCCTAACTTGCTTTTCCTTCATGGGATTCCCATATGAAGTGGGGAAAAGCAATTAGGGTCAATGTATTCTAGATCCTTATTAGCGCAGGAGATAGGGGATTGCCTTTAAAAGTATGTTTGCAGGCTCTAGGCCAATCATTACTATGTGCTTGGTGCACAAGATGGAAGAGTGAAGTGACAATAGCACTTCGGGGGTGGATAAAAGAAATCTGATAGAAGATTGTTTTCTCTTTGGGATTCCTAGTATCAATGCAATTAGTGTTTTTCCCTAGGTAATCGACTGGTGAACTTCTCCTTAAGTAACTTAGTTAATTAGCCCTATTAGGACTAGTGAGTTAGGAGTTGTTTGACATTGTCTGAGTTGTTTGTGATCTGAAGACTTGACTCAACTCGATAAAGGATATTCAAATCTAAAAATTTATCTTGTATTCTCTTTGTAAGAATCTAGAACCAAGTCCATAGAACCTTGTTTGAAAGGCTACAAGGTGGAAGGCTTAAACTAAGCACTGGATGCCCAAAAACTTATAAGTTGGGGAAATCATTCCCACATGAGGCATATAGATAGCAAGGAACCTTTCCATCCCCTTCCCAACACAAATGTTCCCATTCCAATTTTGAACTATTCAGGACACTTCATAGTAGGATTATTGAGTGTCAGTAATCTCCTCGATGAAGTTACTAAGTCACTCAGTTATCAAAGAAACCAAGTACTAACCAAGCTCAGCGAGTCAAGGACTCAACTAAGCATCAGTCAAGTTGGGGGGAGTAAAGCTAGTTAAAGGTACTAAACCCTCTAGTGAGGATAGTGTACTAGCACTTGTTATAGGATCTTCTAAAGGTGTAGAGTAGTCTCCTAAGCTTATTTTGGGTTCAGAGTAACACCGAAGGTCTCACCATTGACCGAGATACCTAAATAGGGGAGAGCTTTGCATCAAGTGGTATCAGAGCATCTAAGATCCTTCGGGTAAAAATATACCAGCACCATGGAAGGACAATATGAAGGAGGATTGTCATCAAGGATGACCAATGCATAGATAGTAAGATACCTGAGAGAGAAAAGGACACAGCATGATGACCGAAGAGACACTGAGATGCAGTAGATGAGGCAAGAAATGTATAGGCTTAGGAAAGAGCTTTAGAAGAGAAGTAGTGGAAAATTTGATGATGTCAAAGAAGGGAGTGATGAATAACCCCTTGAGTAGGAGGAAGAAGAATGTCCTGCATACTAAAGGCTACTTTTGAAGACTCTAAAATCTATGGAGAGGAGAACCATGGATGCTAAGCTTGAGTTGCCTACATACAATGGGAAGATGGACCCAAATGCTGCAATGGATTGGGTAGATTCTGTAAATAGTTTCTTTGATTGTGAAGAAACCCATGAGAATCAAAGGGTGAATATTTCTAAGTCAAAGCTCAAAGGCTCTGCACTCACATGGTGGAACTTCACTCAAGATGATAGGGTGAAGAATGGAAAGATTCCAGTCACCACTTGGAAGAAAATGATGGCCCTGCTTAGGGAAACTTATGTCCCTAAAGATTATGAAGTTCAACTTCATAAAAGGAGAATGAGTCTAAGAAAGAAAGAGATGGGAATATCTATTTATATCGATGAATTTCAGAGATTGGTGATGAAATCCAAGCTTGCTGAACTAGAATGTGTAAAGTTTTCTTGGTATATGCAAGGCCTAAGGGTCTCAATTCAAGATGAACTTAGTTTGACAAGCCCTACCACTGTGAACACATGCTATCAATTGGCATTGAAAGTTGAAGAAAATTTTAGAAGGAGGAATGAACAGAGTAGCAGAGGAAAAGCCAAGAATGAAAGAGGCAAAGGAAACTTTGGAGGAAGAGGACAGAATAATAGACCAAAAGGAGAATCTAATAAGGAGAACATCCAAGGAGAAAGTAGTTCAAGAGATAGATATAGAGGTAGAAGAGGAAACAACAGGGGTAGAAATGGAGGAAGAAACAATGGAAAAATCATATGTTATAACTACAATAAGATAGGGCACTACACCAATAGGTGTCAAGACAAACACAAGAAGAATAACCAAGGTGAAAGAAGAGCCAACCTAGTGCAAGAAGATGATGTTGACAGTGTGAGAGATTGTACTGGAGAAGATGGATTAAGCCTCATGATGAAGAGGACTTTGATTCAAGAACCCATTCTGGTGGAACCTCCTCAAAGAAAAAGTCTTTTTAGAACCAACTGCAAGAGCCATGAAATGGTAAGAAAGTTAGTAATTGATTTTGGTTCTACTGAAAATATTGTATCTAGAGAAATGGTAGATAAATTAAAATTGTAAAAGATACCCCACACAAACCCATCCCATGTATCTTGGTTGACAAAAGGGTAGTAGATCATCATAAATGAACAAGCTTGGTTAGATTTCTCTATTAAAGACTATAAGGATAGAGTCCTTTGTGATGTTGTAGATATGGATGTATGTCACCTTTTTTTAGGATGTCCATGGTAGTATGATCTATAGGCTAAACAAGATGGATTCACAAACAAATACCAAATTATTCAAAATGGTCACAAGTATAATCTTCTCCCTCTTCTTGATCCTCAACAAGAAAAACCAAGAGAAAAATTAGTCATTCTTGTAGGAGAACAAAAGATGATTATCACTATTCAAGATTCTGAGGTAGGATATGCCCTAGTCCTTAAAACAAAGGAGAAGATAGTGTACAATGAAGTACCAAAGGAAGTAGATAGTCTACTACAAAAGTACAAAGGAATAGTTGCAAGAGACACACTAAATGAACTCCCACCATTAAGGGACATTTTTCACAAAATAGCTTTCATCCCAGGTGCTTCCCTACCAAATAAGGCTTCTTATAAACTCACTCCTAATCAGAATGTAGAAGTCACTAGACAAATCATTGAAATGCTAACAAAAAGACTCATACAAAAAAGTCTCAACCCTTTTGTAGTCCCGAATGTTTTGGCCACTAAAGAGGATGGAAAATGGAGACTATGCACTGACTCCAGGGAATAAACAAAATAACAATCAGATATAGATTCCCCATACCTAGGATTGAGGATCTATTAGACCAACTTGGGTGAGCATGTTATTTTTCTAAAATTGACCTTAAATCTAGTTACCATCATATAAGAACAAGGCTAGGAGATGAGAGGAAGATTGCATTTAAAACACTAGAAGGATTATATGAATGGCTTGTGATTCCATTTGGTCGTAGCAATGCTTTGAGCACCTTCATGAGATTAATTAATGAATGAAGTGCTTCAATATTTCATAGGAAATTTTGTGGTTGTCTATTTAGATGACAT
>BSBK01005600.1:277500-592500 GCA_027943335.1 Chamaecyparis obtusa | reverse complement strand
CAATCCCTATCAAATACTTCATAAACATGGGGATAATGCTTATGAAAATTCTTTACCCCCTACTATTTCTATTTCTCCTATCTTTAACATTTTTGATCTCACTCCTTTTAAGGGTGATGTAGGATCTATTGACACTTTGCAAGATAATGAAGACACATAGGCAAAATGGATATTTGGACTTGCTACTGAGCCAACCTTTATAGTTGGAAAAGATTATTGATTCTAAAGTGGTCAAGAAAAATAGGAAGAAGACCTACAAATACTACTTGGTCAAATGGAAGGGGTTACGTGACATTGATGCTACATGGATGAGTGAAGAGTGTATATACAAGCATGGAACCTCAGTTCAAAAACTACTCTCAAGTGGGCCTTGAGTTTTAAAAAGATGGGAGTATGGTGTAGGAGCACCCCCTCCACTCTTCACAACATCCACACTTCTATGGTCTTCAAAGGATTCACCCAACGACATTCATGCCTAAGGGACTTTTTAGAATTTTCAAAATTTTTCTAGCAAGCCAACTTATAAGTGTGTGTGTGTGAATTTTGTACCTGATCTATAAACACAACACTTTAGTAAAACATTAGAGGTTAGCTATAATCAAAATTGTGCAAAATTGAAAACTATCTAACCAAGTGATTTACTGCCTTCTAGTAGGTGCGAGATTAATGTTCTCAGATTGTTATCGAGATCAATGACCTAGATGACACCTAAATGAAGGATTTGAATGCAATTGATCTAGATATGAAATATGAATGCAATTAATCTATATTTTTTGGATTTTCTATCCAATAAGAATGATAAAAACTGATATGAATCTATGCTAATATGGAAATTGATATGCTAAAATGATCTAACAATGATATGAAAAAGAATCTAAATGAATGTAAAAAAAATAAAAAATTGATCTCACAATAGCCTTGATTTGCAATAAGCTTTGATTCTCCCAATTCCAATTCTCCAACGTGATTGTGCAATTTGTAGATGACTTTGGCAAAGTAAGCTTGCAAAATTATGAGATGATTTGAGATGAGCTGAAGCCTTGATTTTATAGAAATCCAGGGCTTTGGAGGTGCATGGGAAAAAAAGCCATAAATCACTCAAATTAACTCAGCTTGATTTTTGAGTTATTTTTAAATAAAGGATAATTAACTCACAAAAACATGCAAAAGCTAAGTTTTAACTCAAAATAGAGTTTAGCTTTAATTGATAATTGATAGTTGTCTACTTTTATGATGGTGCATGTTTTATTTATGAATTAATTTAATAATAAAGTGATTTATGCTCAACTTAACTGCTTTTAAAAATAAAACAATTGATTTATGGGTTAATCAATTATTTAATCAAACTTTTATTAAAAACTATATTATTAAATAATGACAACTTGTTTTAATTAATTAAATAAGAATTTAATCAATTATTCATATGATATAAGATTTATTATCAAAATTAAATAATACAATTAATAATAGATAGAATTAAATTTAATTACACAATTAAGTGGCAAATATTAAATCTAATTAATTAAATATGAAAATATTCAATTAATCAAACTTTAGGATAAATGTGATTTATTGTCAAATAATTATAAAATTAAAGATAATTATGATGATTAGGAATATTACTAGGAATATTCCCTATTGCAGAATTTAAGATAATCAATTATGATTCGATGATGTTTAGATGTGCCTTAGATTAGGACTTTGATGTCGATTTCGTTCGAATTGAAGATGTAGGAGATTAATGAACTTATAGCCCATTTTTGGGGTATTACATTTTGCCCCTCTTTGAATTACTGTGTGAAGCGAAGTTGTTCAAAGATAGTCTATGTTTGATAAAGATATGAAACTGATGTTTGAAATTGATAATTGATATGAGACAAAAGCTGATTGATATTGAATTGATATGGAGATAATAGGTCCTGAATGACCAAAGATAATGTTCACTGTAATAGCAAATGAACCTACGATTGTGAAAAAGTGTCAAAACGCCTGATTCCAAACCTTAGGATTGCAAAGAAGTGAGTGACCCGTTCTAGACTCGATTGTCTTAGCAGAACTAGCAGGTATCACATCCAAACCCTTCAGTTGCCAAAGAACCAAGGAAAGAACACTATGATCTGATGGTTGCAAAAATTGATATAGTTTACAAGATTACGAGAATACTAGATTGATATGGATCTTGATGAATCTGATATGCCCCAAGTGATGATAGATTTGCCCCAAGTGATGAGGACTTTTTTTGATGAATCAATAACTAGATGTGGTTGTTGTCTTGATTACCGAGGAAAGATATTGATTTCCATAAAGACATGATTTCAAATTTGATTATAGACTTTGAATGATATGGAATACCATGCCCCCTTCAGGATTAAAATTGAAATCTGACAAGAAAAGTCAGCGTTGAGAGTTCAGAAGCATGTTAATTGATGTGAGAAGTGGTTAAACACATTTGGGAACACATTCTGCATTATTTAGAGGTCCAGGCGACCAAGTTTGACTAGGTGAAACTATGAGTTGACCATAGTTGACCAACTTGAAATTTTGATAGTTTGATGTAAGATAATCATTTAAGTTGAATTATGGATTTCTGTGATGATTGAAGGTTGATTATGCAAGTAGTGAATAATATGAATGATCTCAGATTTTGATTTTTGATCCTGAAAAAGGATTCTACTTGCTGTTTCATTGGAGGAACCTTCATGTGAGATTTAGCTCTTGTTAGATTTGAAGAGACAAGTGGAGAACTGTGTAAGCATTGAAGTCCATTTAGCCATTGTGAGATCATGCAAACATGCAAAATGCAAAGAGACATGCAAAATGAAATGCAACCTAAGACCTAGGACCTAGTCACTGATCATGTGTCGATTTGTTGTCATCATTAAACTTTTAGGTAATCGGATAAATCAATACAATGCCCACTAGCTATGAAACCATAGACATATGAATATCGATTTGTATGTGCAAGAATCAATACAACACCCATTGGCTAGGACACCATGGACATATGAATATTGATTTTATTTTCAGAATGTCGGATTAGATATAAGTACCAAGGCATAAATGATAGGATGACCTAAATATCATGTCCATTTTGATATAGAAATTTGTATAAGCATAAAAACATGAATGTGGTGATGACCTAAATATGCCTTCCATTGCAAACACATCAAACAGCTAAGAGATTATTCTAAATCCAATGTGAATTACCCTTAGTGACCCTTTATCATTCACATCCTTAGGTAAGATTGCATTTCACAGTAGGAGAAAGAACTCACTCAAAAAGACAATAGTTACTTCCTTGAATCATTCGGGTATCAATGGTCAAGGTACGCATGGCCATCCAATTCAAGATAGAGGCTCTTATAGTCAGACACCATTTCAATCCAGAATTTCCAAAGTTGTTAGATTTTCACATACAAGCAGAAGACAAAGAAAAGATTATGCCCCCAGTCATCATTCTCTAAATCTTGTAAAGGACATCATCGAAGAGCTCGAAGGGACACAATATGCAAAAATCTCAATGTGAATCAGTAAGCATACAAGGAGATAAAAGCATGTAAAAAAAGCATAGATTGTTTTTAGTTTAATGTATGATGTTGATTGCAGATGCAAAATCCTTTCTGGAGACAAGACAGAATGACAGACTCACATGAAGCCTCAAAGGACTCTGACTGGATATGATACATCTCAGATACATGGGAGACCATAGGATATGACATTGATTGCCCCCAAGTGTTAAACATTGATAGGATATAGACGCTTGAGCTGATTGGTGTACAGACCAACTTATTGAAAATTGGAAATGCAGAAACAAATCGGGAGATATGTACAAACTAAAGCAAGACTAAAAGCTAGGAAAGACCAAGATTGCACTGATAGATGGAGCATTTTGAAACAAGTGGCACCCATTTGCCGGGTTTTCACCATCTTGGCAGAGATTCTATTTTTGCTACCAAGGCGCCTATTTCTAGGTTTTCACCAAGGCACTTTTTCTTTTCTTTTCCTTTTTTTGTACTTTTTATTTTTTTTGATATTTTTTTATTTTTTTTGAATCATCAAGGCACCTATTGCTAGGTTTTCACCAAGATGTTCATTTTTTCAGGACTTTTTCTAATTTTTAGGATTTTTTCAGGACATTTTACCATAGACTGAATGCCTTAGGCATAGAATTTCTTCAGATGGAGAACGTTGATTGGTTCTCAGAGCTGTTCTCCTTCAGTCATTGAGAGTTGATAGGCACTAGAGCCAAAAGTAGTAGTGATGACAAAGGGACCTAGCCAGTTGGGTTCAAACTTCCCTTTGCATTCTCATTGGGATTGATTTTTAGGATTTTCTCTCAAGACTAGATCGCCAACTTGAAATTCTTGGTGTCTAACTTTTTTGTTGTAGCCTCTAGACATTCTCTTCTAATATACTCTAAGATGATCATACGCTGCTTGTCTGCACTCATCTAGTAGTTCCAGTTCTTGTAACCTAGACACTCTGTAGTCATCATCAGTTACTAGACCATGCATTCTGATTCTTAGTGATGGGATTTCAACCTCAATAGGTAGTACCGCTTCAGACCCATAAACTAAAGTGAAAGGCGTAGCCCTTGTAGGTGTTCTGATACTTGTTCTATAGGCCCATAGAGCTAGATTAATCATGAGATGCCAGTCTCTACCGGTTTTGTTTACTGTTCTATTCAAGATCTTCAATAGATTTTTATTAGAAGCCTCTACTTGGCCATTCCCTTGTGGATAGTAGATAGAAGACTAATGTTGGGTGATCTTGAATTTGGCACATAGATCATCGAGGTCTTTATTCCTGAATTGCCAACCATTATCTATGATTATGGAATGAGGGATCCCATATCTGCATATGATATAGTTCAATATGAACATAGATATTTGTTTCCCCATTTCTTGTGTCAGAGGGACTGCCTTGACCCATTTTGTAAAATAATCTGTAGCAGTGATTATATGGGTATGTCCATTAGAAGAGTGAGGATGAATCATCCTGATAAGATCAAATGCCCATTGATGGAAAGGCCATTGTGTTGTAAAGGGGATTAGATCCCTCCCTAGAGCATGAATTAAGTTGCCATGCACTTGGCACTTTTGACAATTCTTAGCAAATTTGATAGCCTCTTTCTCCATTTCAGGCCAATAGTACCCAGCCCTAATAAGTTTTCGAGCTAGTGTTAAACCGTTTGAGTGTGACCCACAAATACCATCATGGACTTCCTCTAATGTACATTCTAGAAATGTGTGTGTGAATTTTGTACCTGATCTGTAAACAAAACACTTTAGTAAAACATTAGAGGTTAGCTATAATCGAAATCGTGCAAAATTGAAAACTATCTAACCAAGCGATTTACTACCTTCTAGTAGGTGCGAGATTAATGTTCTCAGATTGTTATCAAGATCAGTGACCTAGACGACACCTAAATGAAGGATTTGAATGTAATTGATCTAGATATGAAATATGAATGCAATTAATCTATATTTTTTGGATTTTCTATCCAATAAGAATGATAAAAACTGATATGAATCTATGCTAATATGGAAATTGATATGCTAAAATGATCTAACAATGATATGAAAAAGAATCTAAATGAATGTAAAAAAAAAACAAATTGATCTCACAATAGCCTTGATTCGCAATAAGCTTTGATTCTCCCAATTCCAATTCTCCAACATGATTGTGCAATTTGTAGATGACTTTGGCAAAGTAAGCTTGCAAAATTATGAGATGATTTGAGATGAGCTGAAGCCTTGATTTTATAGAAATCCAGGGCTTTGGAGGTGCATGGGAAAAAAAGCCATAAATCACTCAAATTAACTCAGCTTGATTTTTGAGTTATTTTTAAATAAAGGATAATTAACTCACAAAAACATGCAAAAGCTAAGTTTTAACTCAAAATAGAGTTTAGCTTTAATTGATAATTGATAGTTGTCTGCTTTTATGATGGTGCATGTTTTATTTATGAATTAATTTAATAATAAAGTGATTTATGCTCAACTTAACTGCTTTTAAAAATAAAATAATTGATTTATGGGTTAATCAATTATTTAATCAAACTTTTATTAAAAACTATATTATTAAATAATGACAACTTGCTTTAATTAATTAAATAAGAATTTAATCAATTATTCATATGATATTAGATTTATTGTCAAAATTAAATAATACAATTAATAATAGATAGAATTAAATTTAATTACACAATTAAGTGGCAAATATTAAATCTAATTAATTAAATATGAAAATATTCAATTAATCAAACTTTAGGATAAATGTGATTTATTGCCAAATAATTTTAAAATTAAAGATAATTATGATGATTAGGAATATTACTAGGAATATTCCCTTATGCAGAATTTAAGATAATCAATTATGATTCGATGATGTTTAGATGTGCCTTAGATTAGGACTTTGATGTTGATTTCATTTGAATTGAAGATGTAGGAGATTAATGAGCTTATAGCCCATTTTTGGGGTATTACAATAAGACCTAGTCACCCTCGGTGTGGTTATAAACCATGGGTTTTTTACTACAGTCCAAACACACTTTTAGGTGTTTTGTTAATTTTAAATGTTTTTGTAATGTTTTGGATCATTAGGATCCATGTCTTAGGCCTATAGGCTCTCTAGGAGCAAGAATGCAACATTTTGCAAAAGTTGCAAAATGCAAGAAATGTTGTTTGACAATTTCTTTGAAAAGTTGCTATCGAATTATAAAACCACCTCCCAATGGTCACAATCTTTGAAAAATGGTTGGATCCATTGGGGAAGGTCTTCAAATAGCCCTTATAGGTAGGTGGATGATGATGGTGGTGCAAGGTGATGAAACTTATGTAATTTTACATTCAATCAATAAAAATCCCTATTTTTCTCTATGTTTTGGATTGTAAAACAATATGTCTACAGGTTGATACAGACGTAAGAAGAATAAAATTGTTCAATCCCACATCTAACATGTATTAGGGCTCCAATTATTGTGATTTGAATTAGTCTAGATGTTGGAGTCGAGAGTTAGAAGGTTTTGTGTTTTGGATTTCCAAGAAACACTCCTGAACCAGGGTTTCGAACAAATAATGCCCTAACTTGCTTTTCCTTTGTGGGATTCCCATGCAAAGTGGGGAAATTAAAGTATGATCAATGTATTATAGAACCTTACGAGTACAGGAGAAAGAGGATTTCCCTAAGAAGTATGTTTGCAAACTCTAGACCAAGCATCTCTATGTGCTTGGTGGAGGAAATGGAAGAGTGAAGTGACAACATCACTTTGGGGGTGGATAAAAGAAATTTGATAGAAGATTTTTGTCTCTTTGGGATTCCTAGTATTAGTGAAATTAGTGGTTTTCCTTGGGTCATCGATTGGTGAACATTCCCTTAAATAACCAAGTTAATTAGCCTTATTAGGACTTGTGGGTCAGGAGTTGTTTGACACTATCTGAGTTGTTTGAGATCCTATGATCTAGAGGCTAGACTCAACTCAAAAAAGGGTATCCAAATATACAATTGGTTTTCTAGACTCTTTGTAATAATCTAGAATTAAGTCCATAGAACCCTGTTCCAAAGGCTACAAGTCAGAAGGCGTAAACTGAGCATCGGATGCCCCAAAACTTATAAGTTGTGGAAATCATTTTCATAGGAGGCATATAAAGAGCATGGAACCTTTCCATCCCCTTTCCAACACAAAGGTTCCCATTCCAAGTTTGAACTAATCAGGACACTTCACAGTAGGATTACCAGGTGTTAGTAATCTACTCAGTGAAGTTAGCAAGTCACTTGGTTATCAAAGGAACTAAGTACTAACTAAGATCAGTCGGTCAAGGACTCAATTGAGCATCAGTCTAGCTGGAGGACTAAAGCTAGTTAAAGGCACTGATTCCTCTAGTGAGGATAGTGTACTAGCACTTGTTATAGGATCTTCTAAAGGTATAGAGTACTCCCCTAAGCCCACTTTGGGTTTAGAGTATCATCGAAGGTCTCACCATTTACCGAACTACCTAAATAGGGGAGAGCTCTACGTCACCAAGATTGAGGATCAATTAGACCAACATGTAGGAGCATGTTATTTCTCTAAAATTGACCTTAAATATGGTTACCATCATATAAGACTAAGGCTAGGAGATGAGTGGAAGATTTCATTTAAAACAACAAAAGGATTATATGAATGGCTTGTGATGCCATTTGGCCTTAGCAATGCTTCGAGCACCTTCATGAGATTAATGAATGAAGTACTTCAAGTTTCATAGGAAAGTTTGTGGTGTCTATTTAGATGACATCCTAATCTTTAGTGGAACTATGGGAGACCACATGAGACACTTGGAACAAGGTCTCCAAAGACTACATGAGAAGAAATTATCTATCAACTTAGAAAAGTGTACATTTATGCAACAAGAGTTGATATTCTTGGGTTTTGTTATCTCAAAGGGCACATTGAAAATGGATCTTGAAAAGGTAGAGGCTATCATTAATTGGCCTATACTAAAGACTCCAGGAGAAGTCAGGAGCTTTCATGGATTGGATACTTTTTATAGGAAGTTTATCAAAAATTTTAGTCACATTTGTGCATCTTTAGTTGATAGCATCAAGAGTGGTATAAAAACAAAATACTAGTGGACAACATAAGTGGGTGAAGCTTTCAAGTATTTGTAAGAGATAGTAGCACAATATCCCATTTTGGCACTACCTACCTTTGACAAATTATTCACAGTGGAGATCGATGCTAGTAATCTAGCCATAGGCATAGTCCTCAGTTAGGATGGAAGACCAATGGCTTTCTTCTTTGAAAAACTGAATGAAGCAAAGAAGAAATATAGTACATATGACTTGGAATTTTATGCTATGGTTCAAGCCCTCAAGAAATGGAGGGACTTCTTTCTTCCCAAGGAATTCATTGTCTTTACAGATAATCATGCTTTAAGTTTTCTAAATAGTTAAGATAAGTTAAGTTGTAGGCACATGAAATGGGTTGGACAACTCCAAGCATTCACATTTTCCAGAAAGCATAAGAAACTTGAACTTGTAAGGAGAAACTATCATTGGCCTCGATTACCCACTAATGTCAAAAAATTTATTGAATCATGCACTATTTGTCAAAGGGCTAAAGGAGTTAGGACCAATCAGGGTCTATACCATCCACTTCCTATTCCAACAAAGCCATGGGATACTATGAGTATGTATTTTGTCTTAAGACTTCTAAGAACTAAACAAGGATTTGATAGTATCTTTGTTATAGTTGAAAGATTTAGAAAAATGGAACACTTTGTTCCATTATCTCAGACAGGGATGTGAAATTCCAAGGGCACTTTTGGAGAACCCTTTGGAAAAAGTTGGGGACAAACCTGTCATTCAATTATGCATTCCATCCACAGACAAATAGGCAGACCAAAGTTGTAAATAGATCATTACAAAACCTTCTAAGGTGTCTAAAAAAACAATATGGGTAGACTTGGGATGCTATCCCTCCTCAAGTAGAATTTTCTTTCAATGATTCAGTAAACTGGTCAATAGGGAAGACACCATCCCAAGTGAATTATGGATTCCATCAAAGAGTAGTTATGGAATTGAGAGAGTTACCGACTAAATTTAAAGTCAATGCATAGGGAGAATAATTATCTACATAGATCAAACAAATCCATGGTCAAGTATGAGATACATTGAGTTAGAATACTACAAAGTACAAAGAATAGGTAGATAAGAAGAAAATACATGTTACTTTCAAAGAAGGATATCAAGTATGGGCTACTTGAATAAGGCAAGACTACCTAGGGGACACACCAAATTGTAGATGAGAAAGATCAATCCCTGTCAAATACTTCATAAATATGGGGATAATGCTTATGAAATTTCTTTACCCCCTACTATTTCTATTTCTCCTATCTTTAATATTTTTGATCTCACTCCTTTTTAGGGTGATGCAGGATCTAGTGACACTTTGTAAGATACTCAAGGCACACATGCATAATGCATAAAGCAATTTCCACCAAGCCAACATTTGTAATTGGAAAAGATTCTTGAATCTAAAGTGGTTAAGAAAACTAGGAAGAAGACCTACAAAGAATACTTGGTCAAATGGAAGGGATTACTTGACATTGATGCTACATGGATGAGTGAAGAGTGTATCAACAAGCATGGAACCTCAGTTCAAAAAATTATCTCAAGTGGTACTTGAGTTTTCAAAACAAGGCAGTATGGTGTAGGAGTACCCCCTCCACTCTTCACAACATCCACACTTCTATGGTCTTCAAAGGATTCACCCAAGAGCATTCACACCTAAGGGACTTTTTAGAATTTTCAAATTTTGTCTAGCAAGCCAACTTGTAAGACCTAGTCACCCTTAGTGAAGTTATAAACCATGGATTTTTGACTATGGTCCAAAGGAACTTTTAGGTGTTTAGATTATTTTTAATGTTTTAAGTAATTTTTTGGATCATTAGGATCCATGGATTAGGCCTATAGGCTCTTTAGGAGAAAGAATACAACATTTTGCAAAAGTTGCAAAATGCAAGAAATATTGCTCGGAAACTTCTTTGGAAAGTTGCTACCGACTTGTAAAACCACCTGCCAACAATCAAAACCTTTGAAAAATAGTTGGATCCATTGGGGAAGGTCTTCAAATATCCCTTACAGGTGGGTGGAAAATGGTGGTGGAAGTAGATGATGAAACCTATGTAATTTTGCATTCAATCAATAAAAATCCCTATTTTTCTCTACGTTCTGGACTGTAAAACAATATGTGTTCGGATTGGTATAGATGTGAGAAGAAGGAAATAGTTCAATACAACATATAAAATGTATTAGGGCTCCAATGATTTTGTCTATGTTAGTTTGGACATTGGAGTCGAGAGTTAGAAGTGATTCTGTATTGGGTTTTCAAGAAACCCTCCTGAAACTAGGGTTTCAAGAAAATAATGCTCTAACTTATCTTTCCTTCTTTGGATTCCCATGTGCAGTGGGGAAATCAAAGTAGGGGTCAATATATTCTAGATCCTCAATAGTGTAGGAGAAAGGGGATTTCCTTGAAAAGTATGTTTGTAGGCTCAAGGCCAAGCATCTCTATGTGCTTGTTGCAGAAGATGGAAGAGTGAAGTGACAACGTCACTTTCCAACTAGATAAAAGAAATCTGATAGCAGATTTTTGTCTCTTTTGGATTCCTGGTATTAGTGACATTAGTGGTTTTCCTTGGGTAATTGACTAGTGAACTTCTCCTTAAGTAACCAAGTTAATTATCCCTATTAGGACTAGTTGGTCAAGAGTTGTTTTGACACTGTTTGAGTTGTTTGAGATCTTGCGATCTGAAGGCTTGACTCAGCTCGATAAAGGGTATTGAAATCTACAAATTTATCTTGTAGTCTCTTTTTAAGAATATAGAACCAAGTTCGTAGAACCCTGTTTGAAATGCTACAAGCCGGAAGGCTTAAACTGAGCACTAGATGCCCCAAAACTTATAAGTTATGGAAACATTCCCACAAGAGGCATATACAAAGCATAGAACCTTTCCATCCCCTTTCCAACATGAAGGTTCCTATTCCAAGTTTAAACTAGTCATGACACTTCATAGTAGGATTATCGAGTGTCAGTAATCTACTCAGTGAAGTTACCGAGTCACTCGATTATCAAAGGAACTAAGTACTAACTGAGCCCAGTCGGTCAAGGACTCAATCGAGCATTAGTCAAGTTGAGGGAGTAAAGTTAGTTAAAGACACTAAACCCTCCAGTGAGGATAGTGGATTTTTTATTGTTATAGGATCTTATAAAGGTGTAGAGCACTCTCCTAATCCCACTTTGGGTTCAAAGAAACACCAAAGGTCTCACCACTTACTAAGCTACCTGAATAGAAGAGCTCTCTCTCCTCTCTCTCTCTCTCTCATCTCTCTCTTCTCTCCTCTCTCTCTCTCTTTCTCTCTCTCTCTCTCTCTCTCTCTCTCTCTCTCTCTCTCTCTCTCTCTCTCTCTCTCTCTCTCTCTCTCTCTCTCTCTCTCTCTCTCTCTCTCTCTCTCTCTCTCTTTCTAGTTTTGCATAGGGCACATGCGCTATAGCACACTTGTGCTATTTAAGAGTATGCATCACATTTTTTAGTTTTTCATAGGGTGCACATGCTATAGCGCACTTGCGCTATGGAAGACTAAAAGAAATGATCTTATATGTTAAAGATCTCGTGAAAGAGGACCACTTTTTTTGTATACTATCTGATTTCTTCATTTTAATCTAAAAATTATTCTCTTTTCATGGTGTTGAAAGTGACAAAGAAGCATATTATATAAATTTGCACCATCCTTTTGTTTAAAAATCAACATTGAATTGTGAAAGTCAATCATTATTCACCAAAATTTATCAATTGAGGTAAATTTTTTTTATATGTCAAATGTGAATAAAAAGTGTTTTGTTTTATAATTGGTATGATATAGACTTTTTCAATGTACATAATTTGATATAATTGTAATAAATTTATATTATAATTTTCATATTGTAAGAGATTTATATTATATTTTTAAAATTTTAATCAATTCATATGTAGAAATCATCATCATGCTGAGGAAATGAGAAAATACTTTAACACTGGAAGAGCATGAAAGAGACAAAGAGAAGAAAAGAGAAAGAATGAGACAATTTTGTGAACAAAAAAATTGGATACCATAGAAGAAGAATTTTCTTTGGATGAGGAACATGAAACATCAATACAAAGTAAGAGATAATTGGAATTGGAGAGAAAAAGACAACGAATGATAAACTTGTGTGCAACAAGACAATTGAATTATGAAGATGTAGGTACATCATCTATGAGTTCCAAAGTTGAAGAGATATCTCATCCAATGTTGGAGGCACACCATTGTATCATGTTGGAGGCACACCATTGTATCATGTTGAAGGTACACCATTGTCTACTTCCAAAGGTGTGGGCACACCCTTGTATCATGTTGAAGGAACACCATTGTCTACATCCCAAAGTGGAGGTACACAATTGTATCTTGTTGAAGGCACACCATTATCTATATCCCAATGTGTAGGCACAACATTGTCTCATGTTGAAGGCACTCAAGATGGTATGGAATTCACACATAATGTTTTTTATGCTCCTAGAATTATTTATAGAAAGCCAAAATATTTGATTGATATTGATACTAACATTTTTTAAGAAATGCTTGACAAGATTCCCAAGCGTACTTGTCAAAGAAATGCTAATCCTATTTGGAGATCACTTTTGAGAATTTAAACATGATGGGAAGATGTCAACTATTTGTTGAAATAATGTGAAATCTGAAATTTAGGCCCATCATGAAATTCTTGGTCTAAGAATGATGGATGAGTCAAGTGAAAAATCTATTGTAAAGAATATAATTACTACATATGAAAGTGTGGGTTCTACATCACGTACAAAAGATAGTAATGTCACACAACATGTACTTACATCAACAATAGTAAGCACTCGATTGAAGAAATCTTGACTCATTAGAAAGACAAGAAAAACATTGAAAATAAGTAGAAAGTCTCTAATGAGAGCCCTGGGAAGATGTCAAAGAGTGGAAGATCCAAATAGAAATGAGTTATGGGCATTTTCTGGTAGACTACGGTTGAAAGATAAAGAAATTGTTGAAGCTTTGAAATCCTTGATTGAATAATTTTGGAAGAATAACACATGGGTATCTCCTAATCAAAGAGATGTTGTAAGGAGGATTGGTAGTCGAATTCATGTTCCACATCCATAACATTTTTTGGATTCAACTCAGACACAATTCTTTGCAAAGTTTATGCATATGTA
This sequence comes from Chamaecyparis obtusa, assembly GCA_027943335.1. NCBI lineage: Eukaryota > Viridiplantae > Streptophyta > Pinopsida > Cupressales > Cupressaceae > Chamaecyparis > Chamaecyparis obtusa. The sequence goes on along the minus strand of BSBK01005600.1, from coordinate 578,743 downwards.
TCCTAAAATTAAAATTAGTCAGAGATATTTTGAAATGTGTAAACCTTTTTATGTGAAAATAAATCACACACACACACACACTTGTTGTCATAGGGTACATATTGAATTTTCTAACCATTTTAAAGTTTATAGGAATATATGTGTAGATTTGCACTCTAACAATGTTTTATAGGATTGTAACATAAATGTCCCACCCAGATCTTCAAGGGAATTAAGATCTACCATTTAATGTGAAAGAGTGGATGGTCAACAATTTTACAAGCTCTCATGCTTGAATGGTACATGCATAGATTGCAGATGTTTGTGAAATTTGCCAATTTGTCAACATATGGAGAGTACGCATGCAATCAGTAATGAAATAATGGAATTTGGAAAATATAAGACCATAACATACAATCTAAAAGATGGAAAAGAGGCTAAAAGATGTGATTTAGTAATTGAAAAAATTCCAGTGTATCAGTTCATGGACATTTTTTGTAAAAAAATTATTTATGAGTATGGAAGGCATACACATAGAGTGCAATGGTTGGATATGCAATTCAAATTGTGCAAGGACCCATTCCCACTTAATACCATTGTTTCAGTTGTGTAATTTGCAGAGAACTACACACTACAACCACAAAATGAGATGCAAGAAAAGTATTACAGCTCTCAATAGGTTTCTATATTTGTTCATATAGTATTCATGCATTCACCAGATAGTACAGAGGAGAACAGGAAGATATTGAGGGAGTATCATTTTTATATCAGTGATGATCACTCACATTCTACAAAGCTTTTACACATTTTCTTTCAACTATTTTATGGTCATTTGGCTAACGGGGGAATAAAATATCATCGACATATCATGTGGTCAGATAATTGTGCATCACAATTCAAGAATTCTCAGATGTTTTATTGGTTGTGCAGGATGCATAAGATTATTGTAATTCAATATATGTGGAATTTCATAGAGGTCGGTCATGGAAAGGGGGAGCACAATGGTTCAGGTGCATGTATTAAAAGATCCTTAGCACATGAAGAATTAAAGTACAAATAACAAGCAAGATTTTTAGATGTGAGATGTATTGTCTAGTGGTGTAATGCTACAATGGGTCCAGGTAATGAAGGTGAGTCTATGGTTCATAGATTTTTTTGGTTGATGGATGAAACTAACATTGCACCATATGAGGATTGTTGTACACTGACAGGATCAAGGGAACTACACTCTTTTAGAAGTTGTAATGCAAGTTCATGGAGTATCCAAACATGGCATATGGTGTACTTTTGTTCATCATGTGTAGATGAAGATTGGGATGGGTGCAAGTCAAAGGAATGGGTTGACAAATGGTATACATGTATTTTGAGTCCACTTGCCTCCTATCATCCCCATGAATCACTAGAACTGACAGAAATGGAATCATCCATTGACTTTGATCACTTATCAGCTCTAGTACAACCAGGTAAATTTTACACATACAAATTAATAATCTTAAATTAAGTGCATTATCATAAATATTCAGTAAACTAATCTCCTTATTATGTTTATATCATTACAAGCCATATTTTTGTTGTTATTGTATCTGAAGACAATAAAGAAGGGACAAATTATTATTTGTGCCATTGTGTTGAGGCAAAAAAGAAATTGGATCACTCGGTTATCAATGGTGAAGAATTAGAATACCCTATAAGAGCAGTGGTTGTAACTTGTACATGGCTTAGGTGGTATGCTATGAAGAACCCTAGGTTGTGGTTGTTCAAGGATTGGGAGACACACAGAAAGATTCTTCATTATTTGAACCTCTTCATTTCATCAAATGTCCACTTGATTAGATATGGAGGAAGACCACATAATAAAACTCTTTGGAAGGTTTGTGAGTTAGACCACGAGGCAATACTTGAGACAATCAAGGGTAGGGCATATCCAATTGGTTCATTGGACTAAATAGACCAACTGAACTTGAGGATTCTACAAGAAACTTGGAATCCACTCAAGGAATTAGTTTCACTCAAGGATCAAATAGAGTACTTTGACTTTTGTTTATCAATCCCACAACCACATTAAACAAGTTCACTTCTTCATTTCCTTTCCAACTTCTCTTGGCACTAACTCCATCCTAGGCCACTTAGTGCACCTAATGCCTCCATCATGTGAAAACTTCAACTAGGCATCTCACCTTGATCTTAACATCATATATCATCTTATCATGGTCTATTTACCATGTTTCAACATCCCACTCACTCTGGTCTACTCAACTTCCACTAATCCTCCCCTATAGCCCTTCTAGGCTTGTAGCCTTCACTAGTCTTAAATCAGTCCCTTATTCCCATATCTCCGAAGGAACTCCAAAAATAAAGGGTGATCTAGATACCCTTTTGGTGTTTATAACTAAATGTGGACCTCTTATTCAACCATAGATTTCAACATAGTCTTTACTCATCAGCCACATATGAAAATGAATATAAATTACTCATTTTGTGCACCCATATGAATCGACCCGTTGCCTCCTATTTAGGTGGGGTTTTGAGTAACTCTCAAAATTGAGAGTCCAACAACCATAGACCAAGCTCTAAAATAGAGGATTTAATGCTAGAAAATGAATGTAATTGAAATTAATCTAGAATGAGAATGCAATATTAATCTAAGAAACTTGTAATGAAAGAAGCATTAATCTAAGAACACGGTAAGAAAACTAAATTAAGCATGAAAATGCATCATTATACTAAGAAAGGAAATTACTCTACTATGCAATATAAAAATAGCTTAGAATGTAAGAGGCGAGACAATAATTCAACAGAGTTTTGATGCTCAAAAATTGTCTCCCCAAATAAGGAATGAGAGGGTTCTAATATAGAGAAGCCTAGGTGGAGATTGAAGAGTTTCTTGCAAAGAAACAGTTGACCCTTCATCTCCTTGGTTGGAGGTGAAACAATTTGGAGAGATTATTTAATTAAATAAATGAAATATGGCCACATGGGTGACTTTTCCAATTACTTGAATAATTAAATTCAAATGAGGATATTTCATTTAAAGAAGTAAATATTATTTAATTCCTCTTGATGTGTATTAGCTAAAAAGGGGTGGAATTAATTTAATTAAAGCACTAGGACTTTGTAATTAAATTAATTGATCATAGGGTTTATTTATCTAATAAATGTTGATATTTAGGAATTAAATATAGCATGTGATTAATAAAAATTTAGGGTTTTTTAACATTTGACATGAGGTCAAGTAAAGTCAATTAGGAGACAAAATTGCCTAGTATAATACGACTTTGATGATGTAGAAATTTGAAGAAATGAGACTAAATGCACCAAAATTGGTTAGGATCGCAAGATACCAATTTTGGGGTATTATATTTTTCCCCTCTTTGAATTGATGTGCGAGAAATGCATTGATTCAAAGAATAGTCTGATGTGATAGTTGATGAGGTTTTCAGGATTATCTCTAGAATGATACTTAATCCCCAGAAGGTGAGGCTAGATTGCCAAGACACCGATCAGATCGAGTTGCAAAACCATCTCTAGAATGAAGCCTGATTCTACAAAGGCTAAGTTAGATTGTGAAGACATCAGTTGGATTACCACTTTTAGTAAGACTGTCCCTAGAATGAGGCTTAGTCTTTAGGAGTTAGGGTTAGATTTCCCCAATACCTGTCGATTAAATGATAACTAATGCAGATTTTAGGACTATCACCAGAATGAAGCTTAGTCCTCCAAGACCTAGGTTAGATTGCCCAAATATCATTCAAAAGAGAGATTTTCGAGAGCCATCTCTAGAATGAAGCTTGACTTTCAGGAATTAGGGTAAGATTGCCCCAATACCTACTGAGATTTTAGGAACCATCTCCAGAACAAAGCTTGATCCTTGAGGATTTGAGTTAGATTGCTCAGATACCTAATAGATAGATGATAAGATAACAAGATGTGAGGCACAAAGATGCCCTTGTGATGAGATGCCTCAAGCGATGAGGACTTTTGATTTATATCAGATTGGTTTGAGACTGATTCAACAAGATTCAATGATGTAATCATCTTGCCCCCTTGGGAGTGAAATTGAAAGATGACATGTCATAAAGATGATTGACAGTAATAGGTTGTAGATAGAGATAGAATCAAAGATCCACAAGAACTCATAATAGATTACAGAAGAATCGAGAAGATGCAAAAGCAATCTAGAGCAATCTAGAGGTCCTGGAAGTCCTGATGACCAAGTTTGACCATGGTTGACTAGAGTTGACCTTTGATGAAAAAGATGAAGAATTCAAGAAAATGATGATGAGATATGATTCTGGCAAGAAAATGACATCAAAAGGTCGACTGCACAAGCATCTGATCATGTTGATCCTAGAAATTTAAAATGTGATTTTGAGTTATCTAGGAGTGTTGAATTTCAATTTTGATCTCAAAAATGGATTTAGAGTAGTCGATTTAGCCAAGGGTGAAGTTTTTATGCAAAATAGAGCACTTTTGAAAATTAGGTCAAAACCTATATAAGGCCCGGAAGGGTCATTTTCAATTCATTTGCAACCTTTGACTTTGATTGATTTAGAGAGCTCAGAGTGAGATGGAGAATGTGCCAGTGAGATGACATAGATTTGAGTGCTTCTGACGACACAACTGGTTGGTGGACTATCACGCACCTGTGATTAGTCAAAAACTCAGCTTGCATTTTAATTTTTATCACTTTTTAGGAGATTTAGGCTAGATTTTAGGGCATGTTAGGAAGTTTCTCACCATGTTCACGTGAGGAAATAGTTTCCTCACGTGGGTCTAGAATGCATCTCATGCAAGAAAATACCCAAAGAGGGCTTCCTCACATGGGGTACCTCTGTGGTCTTGCACAAGGTGGTTGTTAATGCCACATGAGAAACCTTCCTCAATGATGATTTCTCATGTGAACTAAGATAAAGTCTCACATGACAACTAAATCTCGCATGAGGATCTTACTTCCTCATGTGGGAAACTACTATAGATTTTTAGAGTGTTTTCCCAAATTTGCATAAGTTCAGCCAAGTAGAGCATCTGAGAGGCATGTTTAGGATAGGTGCATAGCTTAAAATTTAGGTTTTGCTTTGAAAATCATCATGATTGAGATACTGATCATGTGTCATCACTTACATTATAGGTTGGACATTGTATTTCAATCTCACCACCCAGTGATTGGTGAGCTAGTGTGACATCTAGATGATGTAGAGAGCACACACATCAACAGATTAGGACTATCCTATCTACATGATATACTCAACATCTAGGTAAATCATGGATTACTAGGTGCATTGGTTAGCTGTTTCCACTCGGAGATGAACACATTCCATTTTCCATAGGGGGAGATGACAGTGACCCCAGAGGATATTTATAGGATCCTAAGAGTATCATTCCATGGCTCATGCATGGAATACGACACTTAGTAGAGAGAAGGCACTTTGGCACTACGGGCCATATTACAGGATGAACTAGTGATGGGTCAGGCCATTGCCTAGGATGAATTGGTGAGTCAGTATGGTGCAGGGCATAGATTAGTCATTGTACTAGTAGCATTTTTGGGCTACTATCTAATGCCAAACAAGGGACAACATGGACTGGAGTGTGGCTAGGGCTGCATGCTACCGAGGATGTTGCATCAGCCAGCCGTGAGATTTGGATGGGGCCAGTGCATGCTGGCATAGATGTACTATGAGATGTATGAGATCGTGTATCAAGATACGTGGAGCATGGTAGTAGGTGTGTTTTTACTACAAATATGGGTCTGGGAGCACCTTCTCATGTGTAGGCTAGTTTTTCATGATACCAGGTACCCTTTGGAGCCCTATATATATAGGTACGAAGGTCCTATGACTCAACCAATGTTGGGTAAGAGGGAGCAATGGTGGGCTCAGATATATGACATGGTGGTGTAATACCCCAAAAATGGGCTATAAGCTCATTAATCTCCTACATCTTCAATTCGAATGAAATCGACATCAAAGTCCTAATCTAAGGCACATCTAAACATCATCGAATCATAATTGATTATCTTAAATTCTACATCGGAGAATATTCCTAGCAATATTCTTAATTATCTTAATTAAATTTAATTTTATAATTATTTGGCAATAAATCACATTTATCCTAAAGTTTGATTAATTGAATATTTTCATATTTAATTAATTAGATTTAATATCTTGCCACTTAATTGTGTAATAAAGTTTAATTCTATCTATTATTAATTGTATGATTTAATTTTGACAATAAATCTAATATCATATGAATAATTGATTAAATTCTTATTTAATTAATTAAAACAAGTTGTCATTATTTAATAATATAGTTTTTAATAAAAGTTTGATTAAATAATTGATTAACCCATAAATCAATTGTTTTATTTTTAAAAGCAGTTAAGTTGGGCATAAATCACTTTATTATTAAATTAATTCATAAATAAAACCTGCACAATCATAAAAGAAAACAACTATCAATTATCAATTAAAGCTAAACTCTATTTTGAGTTAAAGCTTAGCTTTTGCATGTTTTTGTGAGTTAATTATCTTTTATTTAAAAATAACTCAAAAATCAACCTGAGTTATTTGAGTGATTTATGGCTTTTATCCATGCACCTCCAAAGCCCTGGATTCCTATAAAAACAAGGCTTTAGATCATCTCTCATTCATCTCTCAATTGATCTCTCAAATTTGCATCCAAGCATCTCGCAAATTGCAAACTTACTCTACAGGAATCATAGCATATCAGATTTGGAGAATTTGCACAATTGGAGCTTGAAAGAATCAACTTGCGAATTCAAAGCTTTGTGAGATCAATTTCAATTGCATATTTTTCATATCATAGCATAGAATTTCATAGCTTTGCATATCATTGTTAGATAGATCAATTCATAGCATATCAATTTCATCTAGCATAGATTCATATCGGTTTTTATCATTCTTATTGCATAGAAAATATCAAAAATATAGATTAATTGCATTCAATTTTATATCCATCTTTTGCATTCAAATCCTTCATTTAGGTGTCGTCTAGGTCACTAATCTCGATTACAATCTGAGAACATCAATCTCCCACCTATTAGAAGGCAGTAAATCGCTTGGTTAGATAGCTTTCAATTTTGCATGATTTTGATTATAGCTAACCTCTAATGTTTTACTGAAGTGTTGTGTCTACAGATCAGGTACAATTTTCACACACACATTTCTGGCGCCCACTATTTTGTGAGCTATCTTATGATGATCTTGCTTTCATTCCTTCCATGTTTAGCCTTCATATCCATCTTCCTCCATTCATTTTCGCCTATCGCTATCCTTTTCCCCTTTGGTCTTGATCTAATAAAAAAAGAAAGAAAGAGTAAAACACAGTGCTATGAAGCCTCTTGACATGTCTACTCCTTTGGATTGCATTCTTTCCTACTCTTGCACTATGCTTTTGTGACTTATCCTATACTAGTCTTTCCCTACTTATCCAAATATGCTTTACATGACAATTTTTCCCTAGCTTGAGTATTCTTGAGGAGTTTTCCCTTGAGGATTTATTCCCTTTATTCTCCTTCATTCTCTTGTCTTCCATCTCTTCCACCAGCTTGCTAATCCCTCTTGTTCTCCACCTTGCTAGACATTGGGACTGCATGATATGATCTTGCTTGGGAGTTTGCAAATGGAAAAAGATGCTATCAAGTATACCAAGTATCAGAATAATTATCAGAATCATTATCAGAATCAGTATTAAAACTAGTATTAGAACAATTATCATAATCAATATCAGAATTAGTATCAGAACTAGTATCAGAACTAGTATCAGAACAATTATCAGAATCAGTATCAGAACCAGTATCAGCACAAGTATCATAAAAAGCATCTCATGATTAATCTAGCTCTATGGGCCTACAGAACAAGTATCAAAACACCTACAGGGGCTACACATTTTGCTTTAGTTTATGGGTCTGAAGTAGTACTACCTATTGAGGTCAAAATCCCATCACTCAGAATCAGAATGCATGGGCTTGTCACTGATGATGACTACAAAGTGTCTAGGTTACAAGAACTGAACTACTAGATGAGTGCAGGCAAGCAACGTATGATCATCTCAGAGTGTATCAGAAAAGAATGTCTAGAGGCTACAACAAGAAAGTCTGACATAGAGAATTTCAGGTTGGTGATCTAGTGTTGAGAGAAAATCCTAAAAATCAATCACATCAAGAAAACAAGGGGAAGTTTGAACCCAATTGGCTGGGTCCCTTTTTTATCACTGCTACTTTTGGCTCTAGTGCCTATCAACTCTCAACGATTGAAGGAGAACAACTCTGAGAACCAATCAACATTCTCCATCTGAAGAAATTCTATGCCTAAGGCATTCAGTGCTTGGTAAATATCCTAAAAAAATCCTAAAAATCAGAAAAAGTCCTAAAAAAATGAACATCTTGTTGAAAACCTAGCAATAGGCACCTTGATGATTCACAAAAAAAGTAAAAAATATCAAAAATTCAAAAAAATTAGAAAATATCAAAAGTACAAAAAAATTAAAAAAAATGAAAAATACAAAAAAGAAAAAAAGAAAAAGAAAAAGTGCCTTGGTGAAAACTTGGAAACAGGCGCCTTGGTAGCAAAAATAGAATCTCTACCAAGATGGTGAAAACCTGGCAAACAGGTGCCACTTGTTCCAAACGCTCCATCTATCAGCACAATCTTGGTCTTTCCCAGCTTTTAGTCTTGCTTTAGTTGTACATATCTCCCGGTTTGTTTCAACATTTCCAGTTTTCAATAAGTTAGTTTGTACACCAATCAGCTCAAGCATCTGTATCCTATCAATGGTTAACACTTGGGGGAAATCAATGTCATATCCTATCGTCTCCCATGTATCATACACAGATCATATCTAGTCAAATTCCTTTGAAGCTTCATGTGAGTCAGTCAGTCTGTCTTGTCTCCAGAAAGGATTTTGCATCTACAACAACGCAATCAAACATCAAAACTCAACTGAAAACAATCTATGTTTTTTACATGCTTTTATCTCCTTGTATGCTTACTGATTCGCATAGAGTTTTTTTTACATATTGTGTCCCTTCGAGCTCTTCGATGATGTCCTTTATAGGATTTAGAGAGTGATGACTGGGGGCATAATATTTTCTTGGTTTTCTACTTGTATGTGAAATCTAATAACTTTGAAAATTCTGGATTGAAATGGTGTCCGACTGTAAGAGCCTCTATCTCGAATTGGATGGCCATGTGTACCTCGACCATTGATACCCAGACAATTCAAGGAAGTTTGATCTAACTATTGTCTTTTTGAGTAAGTTCTTTCTCCTACTGTGAAACGCGATCTTGCCTAAGGATGTGAATGATAAAGGGTCACTACAGGTAATTCACATTGGATTTAGAATGATCTCTTGACTATTTGCAAATGCAAGGCGTACTCAGGTCATCATGATGTTTATGTTTTGATGCTTGTACAAATTGCTATATCAACATGGACATGATATTCAGGTCATCCTAGCATTTGTGCCTTGATGCTTATATCTAATCCGACATTCCAAAAATAAAATCAATATTCATATGTCCATGGTTGTTGACCAGTGGGTGTTGTATTGATTCTTGCGCATACAAATCGATATTCATATGTCTATGGTTTCATGGCTAGTGGGCATTGTATTGATTTATCTGGTCACCTAAAAGTTCAATGATGATAACAAATCGACACATGATCAGTGACTAGGTCCTAGGTCTTAGGTTGCATTTCATTTTGCATGTCTCATTTCATTTTGCATGTCTCATTGCATTTTGCATGTTTGCATGATCTCACAATGGCTAAACGAACTTCAATGCTTAAATGATTCTTCAAATCACATCTTCAAGTCTAACAAGAACTGAATCTCACACAAAGGTTCCTCCAATGAAATAGCAAGTAGAATCCTTTTTCGGGATCAAAATTCAAATCTGAGATCATTCATATTATTAATTGCTTGCATAATCAACCGTCAATCATCATAGAAATCCAGTATTCAACTTAACTGATTACCTAACATCAAACTATCAAAAATTCAACTTGGTCAACCATGGTCAACTCATGGTCAAACCTAGTCAAACTTGGTCTTTTGGACCTCCAAACGATGCAGAATGCGTTCTTAGATGTGTATAACCACTTTTCCTATCAATCAACATGCTTCTCAGCTCTCAACGCTGACTTTTCTTGTCAAATTTCAATTTTAATCCCGAAGGGGGCATGGTATTGCACATCATTCAAAGTCTGTAAATCAAATTCTATCAATATCTTTCATTAGTGATCAAGACAAACAATCACATCTAGTTGCTGATTCATCAAAAGTCCTCATCGCTCGGGGCAAATCTATCATCACTTGGGGCATATCAGATTCATCGATCCACATCAATCTGGTATTCTCCTAATCTTGTAAACTATATTAGTTTTTGCAACCATCAGATCATAGTGTTCTTTCCTTGGTTCTTCGGCAACTGAAGGATTCAGATGTGATACTTGCTAGTTCTACTAAGACAATCGAGTCTAGAACGGGTCACTCACTTCTTATCAATCCTAAGGTTCAAAATCAGGTATTTTGACACTTTTTCACAATCAGCGATTCATTGTTGCTATAGTAAACATTATCTCTGGTCATTCAGGACCTCCTATCTCAATATCTCTCAATCGATTTCTATCTTGAGATCGGTTTATCTTTTGAATCAGTTTCATATCTCTATCAAACACAGACTATCTTTGAACCACTGCACTTCGCCCAGTAATTCAAAGAGGGGCAAAATGTAATACCCCAAAAATGAGCTATAAGTTCATTAATCTCCTACATCTTCAATTCAAATGAAATCGACATCAAAGTCCTAATCTAAGGCACATCTAAACATCATCGAATCATAATTGATTATCTTAAATTCTGCATCGGGGAATATTCCTAGCAATATTCTTAATTATCTTAATTAAATTTAATTTTATAATAATTTGGCAATAAATCACATTTATCCTAAAGTTTGATTAATTGAATATTTTCATATTTAATTAATTAGATTTAATAGCTTGCCACTTAATTGTGTAATTAAGTTTAATTCTATCTATTATTAATTGTATTATTTAATTTTGACAATAAATCTAATATCATATGAATAATTGATTAAATTCTTATTTAATTAATTAAAACAAGTTGTCATTATTTAATAATATAGTTTTTAATAAAAGTTTGATTAAATAATTGATTAACCCATAAATCAATTGTTTTATTTTTAAAAGCAGTTAAGTTGGGCATAAATCACTTTATTATTAAATTAATTCATAAATAAAACATGCACAATCATAAAAGCAAACAACTATCAATTATCAATTAAAGCTAAACTCTATTTTGAGTTAAAGCTTAGCTTTTGCATGTTTTTGTGAGTTAATTATCTTTTATTTAAAAATAACTCAAAAATCAACCTGAGTTATTTGAGTGATTTATGGCTTTTATCCATGCACCTCCAAAGCCCTGGATTTCTATAAAAACAAGGCTTTAGATCATCTCTCAATCATCTCTCAATTGATCTCTCAAATTTGCATCCAAGCATCTCGCAAATTGCAAACTTACTCTACAAGAATCATAGCATATCAGATTTGGAGAATTTGCACAATTGGAGCTTGAAAGAATCAACTTGCGAATTCAAAGCTTTGTGAGATCAATTTCAATTGCATATTTTTCATATCATAGCATAGAATTTCATAGCTTTGCATATCATTGTTAGATAGATCAATTCATAGCATATCAATTTCATCTAGCATAGATTCATATCGGTTTTTATCATTCTTATTGCATAGAAAATATAAAAAATATAGATTAATTGCATTCAATTTTATATCCATCTTTTGCATTCAAATCCTTCATTTAGGTGTCATCTAGGTCACTGATCTCAATTACAATCTAAGAACATCAATCTCGCACCTATTAGAAGGCAGTAAATCACTTGGTTAGATAGCTTTCAATTTTTCACGATTTTGATTATAGCTAACCTCTAATGTTTTACTGAAGTGTTGTGTCTACAGATCAGGTACAATTTTCACACACATAGGTGGCAGGGGTATGGTGACCATGGGCAAGGATAGAGGTCTGGGATGATGCCAAGCATGAGCTTCCTCATATGTTTTTTTCATGTCCCCTGATAGGTTGTACCATCAGCATCATTAAGTGATTCCATTTATCACGAGTCCTAAGGCAGTTTGGGAGGCCACAGGATATTTCACAAGAGTATTTCACATATAATCACTTTGTCAATGAGGTGAAGAAGGGCTTGCAGGCAAGATTGGATTAGGGCAAGTGCATGATAGAGGCATGAGCACCACCAACTTGATTGGATTATATGGTAGGTGTGGTTGATGCAGGGATGGTTCCAGCATACAGGGATCATTTGTTAGCACACCCATATCCCCGGTTTATAGATCCAATTAGCATGGGTCTGTAGGCACAGTAGGTTGCATAGCGGTGACCACAATAGAAAGTGGCACAACAATAGATACTATAGTAGCACCAGGTAGTGCAACAGTAGGTGTCTAGGCGGAGGATCGGGTAGACTCCCATTCCTCCTAGATAGATGGGCATAGATCCTAGTGCTGGTAGAAGTGGAGGTCAGGATAGATTGACCAGATAGAGGATAGGGGATGCATCACAATAGTGGCCTCCTCACAAGGAGGAATAGGTCAAGGATACCATCATGTAGGATCAGGCTCCACAGGGACCACCCCCTGGAGATGAGACCACATAGGATTTGCTGTAGAGGACCCATGATAGATTGCGGTAGGCTCAGCAGGAGTTGATGGATTGAGACATATAGGTTGTAGTTTGGGATACCTTAATTGCAAAGAGGGACAAAGAGATCAGAGGGCTTTGAGATGACCTAGTGAGGGCACAGATTGAGATTTGATATCAGGCTACCTAGGTAGCTTACTACTATACGGCTTATGTTAGCATTGTGTGAGAGCTAGTGGACCAAGTTCCACAATTTTTAGAGTACACCGGAGCACCATCAATTCCACATGGACCTTTGCCACATGGATCTCCTCCGTCTCCTCTAGGTGGTGATGGGAAAAGCTAGATTAGGAAATAGATTTGATGTATTGTAGCCCATTTTTGATAGACTGTTCTTGAGTAGCACTATTTGTACACTAACATTCGATATATATATATATATATATATATATATATATATATATATATATATATATATATATATATATATATATATATATATATATATATATATATATATATATATATATATATATATATATATATATATATATATATATATATATATATGAGCTCATTTTTTTTGGTACCATTATACATGTCATTTATTGCTTTCATGTTGATGTTTTGTGACATGTTTCTTAAATGATTAATGAGTAGATTAGATATGAGATGCAAATGAATATGTATGAGATGCACATGGATCATTTATTTATGTATGGATGAAATGCACATGTTGTTTTTGTTATATATGTATGCAATGTGAAATGCAGTGATAGATAAATGCCATGTATGATTTGATTTATGCTTATGATGGATACACATGTATATGAATATGTAGGCATATAATGTATGCATATGAGTTTATAATAATGCACTTTGTGAATGCAATCGAAATGCAATGTATATAGTACTAGTCATCTCGTGCAGGATATTGTGATACATGATAGGTACTAACTAAAATAATGTGTTGAAGATCGAGAGCGAGGATCAGACACTTGTGCAGTCAAGATGAACCTAAGACATAAGATGAGAACCCTCGATGAATAAATTCAAGAGGATGCAATGAAATGAGCATCAAAATACTATCTCTATGCAAGCCTAGGATGAAAATGCAAGCCTAAGCTAGATGCAACCCCTAGGACTTGGTTGTTGGAACCATTAGATAATTATCATCATATATTTTTTAGTATCAGACAAGCATAGGATGTCATAAAACCCTCACTGACATTGGAATCATGAGAATATTAATATGACATTAGCCTTAGATTTTTTAGAATGAGGTGTAAGCATTAAGACACACAAAGCCAAAATGACCTGAACATCTATTCCTTTTGATTTAGCAAGTTAACATAAGCATCAAAGTACAGTTTTTAGAATGACCTAAATGTTCCTTGCTTACAAAAATGTCAGATGTGTGAGAGTTCCTCCTTTTTCTAAGTGAATGATAAGCATACCATAGTTTCTCACATTGACCCTTACGTTCACTTCAAAGGACGAGCGTCAGAATTTCACTTGTAGCAGAAAGAAGTCACTCAAATAGACAAGGAGAAGAACCAACCTCAACAAAGTTTCCATATAAAAGGAGTCAAGGTACACATGGCCATCCAATGCAAGATGAAGGCTCTCATAGTGGACACCCCTCTTATATAGATTCATTGGATCATTGGAGCTAAACCAACAAACAAAAAGAAAAGAAAAGATCATACCCCCAATCTTCGCTTCTCTTGGTCAAGATAGATGTCTTGAAGTTTCTCAAAGTGGAATGATAAAGAAAAAGAACAAGAACACAAGGAAAAGCTCAGCATGTCTTAGAGAATTACAAATCCAGTTTTAGTTTCAATTTGAAGTTTATGCGGATTGGTGTCGGACCGAAAGGATACAGTGTGAGAAGTCTCAACAGGATGACGATAATAGGGAAACATAGTGAGAACCACTGGTGATTGATGCAAGAGAGATTCTCAAGGAGAGATCAAAGTGAGAATGAAGTATTAGTAGGTAGATGCAATGAGGACCACTAGTGACTAATACAAGAGATCCTCAAGGATAGAGATCTGAGTACGAATGAAACATCAGCAGGAAGATGCAGTGAGAACCACTTGTGACTGATACAAGGAAGATCCTCCAAAAGTGATAGGAAAATTCCCCCTAGAATAGGAAGGTGCCCCCAAGTGTGACCAGTTTCAATCCATGTAGAGTTGAGCATAATCTTAGAGATAACTGAGAGCAAGTGCATGAGCTAGCAAACTAAAGTGGGAAAGAAAACTAAAGAAGGAAAGCAAGGAGCAGCTGTACAGAGCCAAGCGATGCTGAAAGAGGTATAGCTTTATGGAACAAGAGGTTCATGTTTACCAGGTTTTCACCATCTTGGTAGAGATTCTATTTTTGCTACCATGACACCTATTTGCCAGGTTTTCATCAATGGCACATTTTTTTCTTTTTCAATTTTTTTGTATTTTTTGAATTTTCATTTTTTTTGTATTTTGTATTTTTTTGGTATTATCAAGGTGCCTATTTACCAAGTTTTCACCAAGATAATAGATGCATCAAAGCACCTGTTTACCAAGTTTTCACTAAGATGATCATTTTTTTAAAGGACATTTTGCAATTTTTAGGATTTTTTCAGGATTGAGTATGTACAGGAGCATGCAGAAGATGTCTCAGCTATAGAATCGCTTTAGGTGCAGAGTGTTGATCAACTCTTTGAGCTATTATCCTTCAGTAGTAGAGAGTTGATAGGAACTAGACCCAAATGCTACTGTGATTATTTATAGCTGAACGTGGACTTCTAATCTAGCCATACACACAACATAGTCATTGCTCACAAAGTGAATTATGAAAATGAGTATGAATTACCCACTTCGCAAATTCATAGTGAATCGACCTGTTGCCTCCTAATTAGTTGGGGTGTTTGTATTACTATCATATTGGAGAGCCAAAAACCATAGACCAAGCTAAGATGGAGGATTTAAAATGCTTGAAAATGATTGAAAATTGCAATTAATCTATATGATAGATGCAAATTATAATCTAAGAATGAAAGTGCGGATTTATTGTAAAGAACTTGAAAGAAATGTGAGAATTAAACTACTAACAAATAAGCAAACTATATTAAGATGAGAATGCAATATTATACTAAAATGAGAATTATACTAATTATGCAATGAAAATCTTAAAAGCATTAGAGAATTGAGACACAAATTGACTATAGTTTTGATACTCTAAAACTTGCCTCTCCAAAATGAAGAAGAGGAGCTCATAATATAGAAAACTTGGGAGAGAGGATGAATAGTTTCTTGAAAAGAAATGACTGACTCTTCATTTCCATGGAGCAAGGTGAGACAAATATTGATGAATTATTTAATTAAATGAATGAATATTGCCACATGAGTGGCTTTTCGAGTAATTTGGAATTAATAAATCCAAATAAAGATGTCCATTCAAACAACCAAATATTATTTAATTCCATGATGTGTATTAGCTAAAGGGAGTGGAACTGATTTAATTAAAAAGCACTAAGACTTTAGAATTAAATTAATTAATCATAGGGATTATTCAGCCAATAAAGTTAAATATTTAGGAATTAAACATAGTGTATGATTAATGCAAATTTAGGGTTTTTTGCATTTGACACCAAGTCAAATAAAGTCAATTAGGAGATAGAATCACCTAGTACAATAGGACTTCGATGATGTAGAAATTTGAAGGAATGCACCAAAATTGATTAGAATTGTAAGGTGCCAATTTTGGGGTATTACATTTTTCCCCTCTTTGAATTGATGTGTGAGCAACACATTGATTCAAAGAATAGTTTGTTGTGACAAATGATGAGGTTTCAGGATTATCTCCAGAATAGAGCTTAACCCTTAGAAGTTGAGGTTAGATCACCAAGACACCGATCAAAATGAAGCAAGATTCTCTGAAGTCTAAGTTAGATTGCAAAGATAACGGTTAGATTACCATGTGAGAGAAAACTAGAATCAGGGTTAGATTGCCCTGATACCCAATGATTAGATGATAACAAATGTAGATTTAGGACTATCTCTAGAACCAGGGTTAGATTGCCCCAATAAGAAGCTTAGTCCTCTGAGACTGGGGTTACATTTCCTAGATAATGGTCTAGAAGATATTTCGAGAGCCATCTCTAGAATGAAGCTTGACTTTTAAGAATTAGGGTTAGATTGCCCCGATACCTAATGAGATTTCAAGAACCATCTCCAGAATGAAGCTTGATTCCCAAGGATCTAAGTTAGATTGCTCAGATACGTAAATGATAGATGACAAGATGACAAGATGTGAGGCCCAAAGATGCTTCTAGTTAAGAGATACCCCAAGAAATGAGGAATTTTGATTCAGATCAGACTGATTCAAGAATTGATTCGACAAGATTCAATCATGTAATCATCCTGCCCCATCGAGAGAGAAATCGAAAGATGACATGTGAGAAAGATGATTGATAGCAAAAGGTTGAAGATATAGATAAAATCGAAGATCCAGAGGAACTCAGAACAGATTAAGGAAGCATCAAGAGGATGGGGAAGTGATTTGGAGCAATTTGGAGGTCCTAATGACCAAGTTTGACCATGATTGACCATGGTTGACCAGATTTGACTAGAGTTGAATTTGATAAAAAAAAATTGAAGATCTCAAGAAAATGAGGATGAGATAAGATTTTGGCAAGAAAACAACACCGAAAGGTCGAGTGCACAAGCGTCTGATCTCAAAGGTCTCAAAATTTTAAAATGCGATTTCGAGCTATCTAGGAGTGTTAGATTTTGATTTCGATCCCAAAAACTAGTGTGGATGTGATGAAGCCAGGATGAAAGATGAGAACCCTAGGTGAATAAATTGAGGAGACAATAAAGAGAGCACCAAAACACCGTCTCAATGCAAGCCTAGAATGAAAATGAAAGCCTAAGCTAGATGCAAATCCTAGGACTTGGTGGTTGGACCCATTTTATTATTATCATAGAGTTTTAGTAATGAATGATCAAAGGATGCCATACAACCCTCACTGACATTGCAATCATGAGAATATGAATATGACATTAGTCTTAGATTTGTCAGAATGAGATGTAAGCATTAAGGCACAAGAAGCCATAATGACCTGAACACCTATACCTTTTGATTTAGCAAGTTAACATAAGCATCAAAGCATAGTTGCTAGAATGACCTAAATGTTTCTTGCAGAAAAAAACACTAGACATGTAGGAGTTTCCTCCTTTTTCTAGGTGAATGATAAGCATATCAAGGTGCTCGCAGTGACCCTTATGTTCACTTCATAGGACCAGCATTTTTTATTCCACTTGTACAAAAAAGAAGCCACTCAAACAAACAAGGAGAAGAACCAACCTCACCAAAGTTTCCATATAAAAGGAGTCAAGGTACACAAGGCCATCCAACATGAGATGATGGCTCTCATAGTGGACACCCCTCTTATGTGAATCCTTTGGATTATTGGAACTAAACTAGCAAACAAAAAGAAAAGAAAATATCATGCCCCCAGTATTCACATCTCTCGGCCTAGATAGATGTCTTGGAGTTGCTTGAGGAGGAATGATAAAGGAAAAAGACAAACACACAAAATAAAATCTCAGCATGCTTCAAAGAGCTACACAGTCATTTTTTAGTTTTAGTTTAAGTGGATTGATGTCGGAATGGAAGTATATAGTGCGAGAAGTCCCCATAGGATGACAATAGTAGGAAGACACAATGAAGACCATTGGTGACTATTGCAAGAGCTGAAGTCTCAAGGAAATATTAGAGTACTAATGAAGTATCAGTAGGAAAACATAGTGAGAACCATTGGTGACTGATACGATAGATCCTCAAGAAGAGAGATCTAAGAGAGAATAAAACATCAGTAGGTAGACATAGTGAGGACCCCGAGTGACTGATGTATGAGGGACCCTCAAGAAGAGAGATCCAATTGATAGCTAGGTATCAGTAGGCAAGCATAGTGAGAACCACTGGTGACTGATACATGAGAGATCCTTAAGGGGAGAAATCTCAAAAGTAGCTAAGCATCAGGAGGAAAATATAGTGAGAACCACTGGTGACTAATGCAAGGAAAATCCTCCAAAAATGATAGGAAAATTCCCCCTAGACAAGCAAGATGCCCCCAAGTGTGACTAGTTTCAATCCATGAAGAGTCAAGCATAATCTCAAAGATAGTTGAAAGTGAGTGCATGAGCTAGAAAAGAAGGAAACAGGAAAGAAAACTAAAGCAGGAAAGTAGGAGCTAAGCAGATGTCACCATATATATAACATTGGGGAACATGAGGTGCCTATTTAATAGATTTTCACCATCTTGGCAAAGATTCTATTTTTTCTACCATGACGCTTGTTTGCTAGGTTTTCATCAATGGCACATTTTTTCTTTTTTGATTTTTTTATCCTTTTCTCTTTTTTCTCCTTTTTTTGTATTTTTTAATTTTCACATTTGTTTTGTATTTCTCAATTTTTCTTTTTTTTTTATATTATTATCAAGGTGCCTATTTACTAGGTTTTCACCAAGATAATAGATACATCAAAGTGTCTGTTTACCAGGTTTTCACTAAGATGATCATTTTTTCAAGACATTTTGCAAGTTTTAAGATTTTTTTCAGAATAAAGTATGTACATGAGCATATGGAGAATGTCTCAGCTATAGAATCTTTTCAGGTGCAGAGCATTGATTAGATCTTTGAGATGTTCTCCTTCAGTATTAGATAGTTGGTAAGCACCAAACCCAAATGCTACAGTGATAATGTATGGATGTAGCTAGTTTGGTTCAAACTTTCCTTTTTGTATCCGCTGTTGTTGGTTCTTGGGGTTCTCTCTCAAAATGAGATCACCCACTTGGAATTCCCTGGGTTTGACTTTATTATTCTATCTCTTAGACATTCTTTTATGGTATGCTCTTAGATGATCAAATGCCACTTGTCGATTCTCATCCAGTAACTCTAGCTCTTGCAGCTGAGATATTCTAATGTCTTCATCAGTAATGAGGTTCTTCAGAGAGACTCCCAGTGTAGGAATCTCAACCTCAATAGGTAACACAACATCTGTGTCATAGACTAAGGAAAAGGGTGTAGCCCCTGTTGGAGTTTGAATGCTTGTTATGTAGGCCCATAAAGCTGGATTAATCTGGAGGTCCCAATCTCTACCGAATTTGTGAAATGTTCTGTGCAGGATCTTGAGAATTGTCTTGTTGGAAGCTTATGCTTGTCCATTACCCTGGGGATAATAGATCAAGGACCAATGTTGAATGATTCTAAATTTAGTACATAACTCTTTTAGATCTTTGTTCTTGAACTTCCCCCCATTGTTAGTGATTATTGAGGAGGGTACACCATATCTACAGATGATGTAATTTAGTATGAATCTTGCTATAGACTTGTAATCAGCTATAGTTAGAGGCATTGCCTCAATCCATTTGGTAAAATAATCTGTAGCTATGATAATGAACTTGTGTCCTCTTGAGGAAGATGGATGGATCTGACCCACTAAGTCAAAGGCCCATTGCTGAAATGGCTTGAAATTGATAAATGGAATGAGCTTCTTGGTAGGAGTGTGGATCAAATTTCCATGTAATTGGCACTTCTTTCAAGACTTGGCATATTATATAGTGTCCTTTTCCATTTCCAGCTAGTAGTAACCAGCTCTAATAAGTTTACAAGCTAATGTCAGACTGCTTGAATGAGAACCATAGATGCCTTCATGCACCTTAGCTAACTCACATTTGGACTCGTCAAGCTCTAGACACCTAAGGAGGGTACCATCTAGACCTTGTCTATATAATTCATTAGCTACTATGACATATCATGAAGCACTGTGGATTAGGTGGCATTTTTTGTTTTGGGTATAAGTGTCTAGAATAATTTGGTCCTAGAGGTAGGAATAAATATGATGGTAGCGAGATGAATCATGTCCAATGACTGAACAGATCATCTTGGAGTCAGGGGTATTGTAGGCTGGGTAGCGTAATGTCTCCACTAGGAATTCATGTCTGAAGTTATTTTTTGGCATTTGTAGCATGGAGGCAAGAGTTTCCATGGCATCAATTACTTTATTATTTTCTCTTGGAATCTACTGGAAGGTAATGTGTGCAAAGTACCTTTTCAAATCATCAACCATTCATTTATAAGACACCAACTTTTCATCCTTTGTTTGATATGTGTCATTGACTTGATTGATAACCAATTGTGAGTCCCCAAAGACCTTAAGTTCATCCACACACCACTCAATAGCTATCTTCATGGCATTGATTAAAGCTTTATATTTAGTGATGTTATTTGTGCAATGGAACAACATCTTGTATGCCTTTGGTAAAGAGTATCTCTATGGTGTGATAAACAGTATTCTGACACCTGACCCCTGCTGGGTAAATGAGCCATCAAAAAACATGTTCAATGTTTGATGTGTAAGAAGCATTATAGACTCATCTCAAAATTCAATTTTCAATGGTTGATGATCCTTGAGAGGAGCTTCTATGAGTTGATCTACAATAGCTTTTCTCTCCACATACTCAATGTCAAACTCACTGAGTATCATGACCCATTTTTCCAGTCTGCCTGTAAGAGAAGCTTTGCTGAGTAAGTACTTTAATGGATCAATTTTAGCAATGAGTCTTGTAGTATGAGAAATCATATAGTGTCATAATTTCTATGAAGCAAACACCGCTACTAGACAATATTTTTCAATGACTGAATAGTTCATCTCATAAGAGACCAGAGTTCCGTTGATATAGTAAATGGCTCTTTCCTTGTTATTTTGGTCTTCTTGAGCTAGTAGTGCACCCAAAGATGTGTTTGTAGCTAAAATATAAAGGATTAATGGCTTCCCATGAATAGGAGGAATCAAGATTGGTGGATTTGCCAGATATTGTTTGATTTGAGTGAGGCCTTTTTCACATTCTTCATTCCACTCATAAGTCACACCTTTATGTAGAGTCTTAGTAAATGGTTGTGACTTATCAACCAATTGTGCAATGAAGCACTACATAGATTGTAGTCTTCCTTGAAGCCCTCTCATTTGATTGATGTTATTTGGTGGAGGCATCTCCATGATAGCTTGAATTTTCTTGGGATCTACCTCTATGCCTTTAGTAGATATGATATAACCCAACAATTTTCCATAAGTGACACCGAATGCACACTTTTTCAGATTGAGTCTGAGACTGAATTGTTCCATATGATCTAGTATGGGACCTAGATCTGTAAGATGTGTTTTTTGCTGCATGATTTTAGCCAAAGTGTCATCTATATAGTCTTCCATTGTTTTGTGTATCATGTCATTAAAAATAGTAGTGGCAGCTCTTTGATAGGTAGCTCTGACATTTTTCAAGTCTAAAGGGCATGACATTCCAACAGAACATTCTCCAAGCACATGTTAAGGTTGTTTTTTCTTGGTCTTCTAGCACAATTTTTATTTGATTATAACCAGAAAAGTCATCCATTAGAGAGTACATTTTCTAGCTAGCTGTCATGTCCACTATCATGTCAATATTAGGCAATGGGAAATCATCTTTAGGACATGCTTTATTTAGGGCTCTGAAGTCTGTGCACACATGGATAGACTTATCATACTTTGTAACTAGAATAATATTAGAGATCCACTCTACATAGTCAATAGCTCTGATGAAACTAGCTTTGAGAAGTTTTTCTAGTTCTACTTTGACTAAAAGTGCTACATCTAGATGCATCTTCTGAAGCTTTTGTTTAACAGGCTTGATGCTTGGTGCAATAGATAGATGATGCATGATTATTTTGGGATCCAATCTAGGCATATCAGAGTAAGTCCATGAAAAATTAATTTTCTTTCTTTGAAAGAATTTGGTGAACTCTTCTTTTTCCTCTATAGATAGTGATTGTGCTAAATGAATAATCTAAGGTGCAGCCTCCATACCCAAATTCACTAGTTGGGTTGGCTCAATCAGCACTGATGATCTCTCTTGAAAATGACTGGGAAGTGTATCAAGTATCTCATCCTTGGGCACCTTAGAGATATTTTCACCCTCGGATACGTCTTTTATTTTTACTTTTTTTGGCTCTAACACTGCCACAATGTAGTTTTCACCATCAAAAAGCCTATTCTTTCTTCTTTTAATTTTATGACTAAGATACTTGATATCAGCTTCAGTCATATTGATATTGTCTTCGCTGGTGGAGAACATTATAGGTTTGATAGAATTAAGATAATAGGCAAGAGTGTAGTCATTTTGGAACATAAGGACTTCGCTAGCTGGAGAGGGAGAGTTCCAGTTGATAAGTTTAGAATGGCAGAGTGAAAGAGTAGTGGTAGGTTCAAGTGGGTTCACAGTATAGCCATCAAAAGCATGGATGAGTAAGTCAAGACCTAGAGTGATCTCATCCAAAGGTGTGTTCGATTCTTCTTGAGTCCTCATAGCGGAAGTAGAGGGAATGTTAGCATTAGTAAATTCACACTCGGTCGACCTAACACTAGACCCTTCACCTACTTTGAGAAGGTTTTCATACACATGAACAACATCTATATCTTTATCAAAAGTGGCATCAGACAGAGATTCAAACTCATATTCATGTGAATCAGTGATGCTTGATATGGGAATTCCTTCAACACTAGCTATACCATCTAACTTATCTTCATCTCTTATAGTATTAATGGTTTGCTGAAGTTGATCTTGTTCAAACCGCTCTTGGAAATGTGGTGGTATGTACCATTTATCCTAAAAATTAGGATCAACCATTTGTATTTCTCTCCATTGGTCATATGTGAGTCGATGCACTGAAGAGGTGTCATTGAATCACTATCAGTCTCTACTAGGTGGATACATATAATAGGTTCATATGGTTCTTCAAAGAATGCAGAAAGATCTAGAGGAATAGGATATGGAAAAGTATCTTTGTTAGAACTATTATTTGATTTATCAGTTGTGGTAATGTCCTCAAATTCTGGCTGGAATTATGGTTCTAGTTCTAGTTCTGGCTCTGGTACTGGCACTAACTTTTTAATCCCTAGATGAAACAGGATTTTCATGAAGCCTAGACCTAAGGTGTCCTTGGTGTGATGACCTGTGGCTTCAATTGGTTTAAGAAAACCATTTTCATTCACCCCTATGGGTCCACTCCCTTTATAACCGAAGCGCTTCATGATTTTAAAGGCTTCACTGTATGGTTCTTATTCTAATTCATGAGTAGGAGTGATCTGTTCAGAAGTTTCTTTTCCTTTATAAAGCCAAGCTATAATAGCTCTTTCCTCATCTTTATCCTCTAATGATGTTGTGGCCTTGACAAAGGCACCATCATAGATTACTTGGGGAGAACAAGTAGAAGGTTTTTTGTTCTCAGAGGGTCTCCCGTAGGAATGCGGAGATGGAGGTAGAGCTGCTAATGATAGAATAGGTTCAATTTGATACCCTCCAATGCCTGTATCCGTAAGTTTTAGAGTTTTCTCCATTTCTTTGAGCTTGGCATCATAGAAATCAGTGGACTCTCTATTAGTTGGGACAAGACTATCTATAGATTGTGCGAGTGTGTTGCAAGAATAGTTGGTATTGGCAAGAACTATCACTTCTGCACCATGGAATGGGAACTTGATACACTGATGATATGTAGATGGAACCACCTACATTTCATGGATCCATGGTCTACCCAATAGTATATTATATGCCAGAGGAATATCTAGAACTTGGAAAATGACATCTCTTTCAATAGGCCCAACTCAGATTGGCAGCACAACAAAACCTTTATATTTGCATTCTTCTTCATCATATGCCTTAATATTAATTTTCTTATGAACATCTATGCAATCTTCATCATAGCCTAGTTGGGTGAGTCAATTAGCAAAGAAAATATTGAGGCCACCACCATTGTCAATGACGACATGATAGATGCACTTTGGACCTGTCATGACTTCTATATGCAAAGGAGCATTGTGCGGATGGCTCATTGAGTGGTCATCTTCTTCAGAAAAGGAAAAATAGTGGGGTGAGGTCAGGTGACCCACCATGGATTGAAATAGATCAAGATCCAAATCTTTTGGGACCTTCACCTCGGTGAGGGCTTTATCCAGAATCTCCCTATGATCAGGCGAGATATTCAACAACTCAAAGATAGTGATCTGAGCATTGGTACATTGTAGCTAGTCTAGAATGCTATAATTAGCCATGCTAGGTGTAGGAACTAATTTCAAGTTCTTGTTGGTAGGACCAATAGTAGCTTTATCCGCAGGTTGCTTCAGATTGGATGTAGAAGGGTTGGGACCCTTAATGGTTATTTTTGCACGAGAGAGAGTAACGATGTTTGCACAATCCTAAGATGATTCAAGTTTGGAAGAATGAGACCCGGGGCCTCATAAGACAAATGGAGTCTTAGTTTTAGGAGCATCTTTTCTCCCCTTAATAGTAATCACGTCTCAATACTCAACCTCAATAGGTTCAATCATACCAATGACATTGTCATCGATAGTGTACGTGTAGTTGACCTTACCATTGTTGTTTTTAGTCTTGGAAGATTCACCTTTCTCATGAGGAAAGGGATCTTTAAATGCTTGATGGTCTAAATTCTTGTTATCATCATCCACAATAATGTCACCATTGTCAATCAAATCTTGGACCTTATGGTGCAGTTGGAGACAAGTAGAAGTCTTATGACCCTTATTTTTGTGATAGTCATAGTATGCATTGTCGTTCCACTAATGAGGTCATGGCTGTAGATCATAGAGACTCTTTTCTAAAGGAGTGAGTATCTAGTTTTGCACAAGAGTCTTATAAACCACATCAAGCAATTCTCTTAAGTATGTGAACTCACGCTTGGGTTGGGATGCCCAAGGTTTGTTTTTAGCGAATTTTGAAGGCTGTTGAGTCTCTATTGTAGCCTTTTTAGTAGCTTTGACTACCTGTATACTAGAGGAAAGATTGAAAATAGATTTCATAGGCTTTGGGGTCACATTGTCAATCACTCCATCATTTACAAAATCTTTGTTCTTGTTAAAAAACTTCCCTTTATCTTTGTTGGAGGAGGAAAACCCTTGTTTGTTATCCTTTTGTAGAGTCAACTCTCCTTTATTGATCATAAATGCCTCTATGAGCACAAATTTCTTAATCATGTTGTCAAAGGTTAGGGGACCTTGTAATTGCACTTGATATCTAGAATCTGGGAAAAGATTGTCCAAAAAGATGTCAATTTTTTCAGACTCATGTAGTTTGCGAGGATATTTTGTATAGAGTTGTCTTCATCTCTAGAGAAATGCTAAGAAAGGCTCCCCTTGTCACTGCTTTAGATTACAAAGGTCTCAAATATTAACTAGGTGCTGAATATTGTGTGAGTAATGCTGGATAAACAAATTAGCAATCTCGTCAAAAGATTTGATTCCAGCAGGTAACCAAGAAAACCACTCCATAGCTGACCCACCCAAACTATGAGGAAAGAGGTGCATAAGATACATCTCATCATGCATGAATTCCATGGATAAAGTGCCAAAATCCCTTAAGTGATCTTGGGATTGGTAGTACCCAAGTATTTATCATATTTAGGCAGCTCTACACCTTTGGAAAAAGGTGGTATGTGAAGACTCTTATCAAATGGGAAAGGAAAGATGATTTCCATTGTGAATTGTTGCATAGGTTTATCTTTATCCCTCACAAGTTGGCTAATTTGGTCTTGCATGTCTCGAATCATCTTTTGCAACTTTGTGGTCTCAGTCTCTTCTTCTTTAGCCACAAGCATTT
This sequence comes from Chamaecyparis obtusa, assembly GCA_027943335.1. NCBI lineage: Eukaryota > Viridiplantae > Streptophyta > Pinopsida > Cupressales > Cupressaceae > Chamaecyparis > Chamaecyparis obtusa. Next base: position 552,359 of record BSBK01005600.1, on the reverse strand, counting down.
CAACTTGGTAGTCTCATGGTAATTTGGCCCCTTGTTTGGCCAATTCTAGAAAATATTTCTCCTTCTCCTCTACAAGGAGGATCTCCATAATCTTAATAAGACTCTTATTGGCTTTCACTACATCTATGTCATTTTGGGTTATTACCTCATCTTCGTTACCAAGAATCTCATAAATGATTGGGACTTGATCTTGTTGTTGATTATCTTGGTCTTGGTCATGTGGAGGAGGATGATAGTGATATGGCTATTGATTTCCTTGAGGTTTGTTTTGAGATTTATCATTTTGGGATTGATTTTGGTCATATGGAGGAGGGTGATAGTGATATGGCTACTGATCACCTTGAGGTTTGTTTTAAGATTGATCTTGATTCTGATCATTTTGGGATTGATCATAACACTGATCATTTCAAGAGTGATCAGGACACTGGTTGTTTTGAGATTGCTCATGAGTTTGGTTGTATTTTCCTGATTGGAAATCAAATGGATCTCCCATCTTGTAGGATTGGGCAGTGAATGTAGACTTAGTAAAATGATATGAACGATGCCTAAAGGGCATGGCTAAGGTAACCTTTGACACTTTAATAGGATCAAGAGGGTCGATAGGTTCAAATGAGTTGATATCATTAGTAGGGTTGATAGGTTAAATAATAGGACTAGTCCGAGGAAGTGGTCTTCCAAGGTTATGAAACAATGAGTTGTTTTGGAAGAATGAGTTGTCCTGTTCTTGAAATGATAAGTCACATTGTGCTTGAAACAATAGATTATAACACTCCTGGAACACTAGAGGTGATGATTGTGATGGGTTGTCTTTCGAAGTACTCAATGAAGAAGAGCTTGTGGATCCCTCACAGCACTCATATTTCATGACAGGTTCAGGATGACCTATTTCCTAATTAAGAGGTTTAACGCTACCTTGTCTAGTACCATGAATGGGGAAAATATTGCCACTTCTAGTTGTAACAGTCATAGACAAAAATGAAATGAGATAGGACTTGTGATTATGATAAACTCTATCTTTAAGAATAATGAAAAGGAGATAAAGGCTAGAACATCCAAGATGTGAGATGCACCCAATATGAATCGTCAAGAGAATGGCTAGAATAGCTGAGATGTGACTATCACGTCGCAAGGTACAAAAGCAAAAAAAGATGAGACAAATAACTGGGAGAAAATATGATTTTATGTAATAATCATTTGGTTCATAGCTTGAGACACTTAGTTTCAAATAGTGGATGATAAGAAAATAGGCAAATAGACCTCAGACAAAAAATAGATCAGGTAAAAAGTTCACTAGTCAATGGAAAATAACTCTCTATTTTGAAAACAAGGGTATAGGTTCGTGTGAGAAAGTGCTGGGCCATGTGAGAAAATGTCAAACTTCATGCAAGAGAATGAAGTCTCATGTGAGAAAGTTCTTTGGAAAGTGAAATTTCACGCGGGAAAGAACCAAAGTTTGATAGTTCAACATAGTTTTTGAGGTAAAAATTCAACTTTTGAGACACAACTTGAACTTTTCTCTTATGGAATTTCTAGTTTTCAGATAGTTTGAATCAATAATCTCAATTTGAAGGTTTCAAGCATTCATTTACAAGCATAAAGTTTTAGATCAAGCAATAGTGATGCAAGAAGTAGTCACAAATAGTTCAACCAAGGACAAAGCAACTTGGTAGAATCATGAGAGTCTTTGTTTAATCATGATGGATAGTTTAAGACTTGAAATAATCACTTAGTTATCCCTAAAAAAAAAATTGTAGAGAAGACAAAATTTGTGCCTCAGAGCTTAAGTGCATGCGTTCACCTCACACAGCCGTGTCACCCCCTAGAGGGTGCTCATATTTTTGGTGTTTTGAAGGAATCAGTAGTATATGCTCAAAGGTTACCCTTGAAGTAGAAGCCAGTGTCATATACCACCTTGAAACCTCCAGGTGCATGCTTATGGTGAGAATCTACAGGAGGTATTCTTCCCCCTCCCTGCGCAAAGATTATGTTTCCTTTTGGAGGTGATCCAAGTAGGTAAATAACTAAGAAATTTTTTAGTGGGATTCCATTCATACTAACCTTTGGTGCCCCCGATACAGGGTTGAGGCCTCACAGCCACACCAACAACCAAAAGGTCATACACCCCTGCAAGCAGGGCTAGGAGCGGCACTGCTCAGTACAACAACTTTCTCAAGATGATAGTTGAAATCAAGAGAAAGAAGCTAACATGGCTTTGGAGTCTTTAGAATCAACCAAGAATTCTTTATTATAGTGAGTTGGAATCACTAGAAATAGGTGTGTACTCACTCAAGTCATTCTCAGAGGTTCAACTTCTGATAGGCCCTCTAAAGGTGACATAACTTGGCTTGGATTTGAGGGTCATATTTTATAATTATCTCAAAGAGAGAAGAGCATACTTCTCTACCTCTTCACCTTACCCAAACACACAAGACATATTCATCACCGATCTAGTTCCTCCTTAACCAATCCACAAGATTTTGGGTTTCTGGTTCTATCAAAGAGAGAAAAGCATAATTCCCTAACAAGTAGACATGCCAAAGATTCACTACCTTTCCTTGCTTCCCCAGGTATCTATCATGCTAGCAAGATCTAGGTCTTAGGTTCATTCATGGGAATCACTTCCATGTAATGAAGATCCTATTACCCTAGCTCACTATCAAGACCCTTAACAAATCTTCACAAGGCCTTAGTTATCCTATGTGATGAAAGCAATAAACAAGAAAAGTGTTTTTAAAAGTCTTCAACAATTGTCCTACAAGAAAACCATTAGCAAGTTTTGTCTTCATCACACCCTACAGACCACTGTTATGTTGTTAGAAAAATTGAGATATAAAATCACAAAAAATAGTAAATGTTAGAAATCTGCAATAGAAAGACACAGAAACTGAAAAATTCTTAAAAACTGATGCCCAAAACTCATGCAAGGGAGTACACCTCTGTGCATGAGAATGTACTATGCTACACATGAGAAAGTGCTAGTGGCAGAAAATGTTCGCATGAGGAAGTACCCAAAAATAAAATCTTCATGCGACACAGTCAGAAAGCTCACACAAGATTTCATACACAGTGATGTACGGACGTACGTTAGAGTTTGAAATTCTTATAAGAAATTTTTTGAGAGTGAGGCTAGAAATCAATTTTCTACCCCATGGTGGGAGCCAAAATGTTTATAGCTGAACGTGGACCTCTAATCCAGCCATAGACACAACATAGTCATTGCTCACAAAGTGAATTATGAAAAATGAGTATAAATTACCCACTTCATGAATTCATAGTGAATCGACTTGTTGCCTTCTAATTAGTTGGGGTGTTTGTATTACTATCATATTGGAGAGCCAACAACCATAGACCAAGCTAAGATGCAGGATTTAAAGTTCTTGAAAATGATTGAAAATTGCAAATAATCTATATGAGAAATGCAAATTATAATCTAAGAATGAAAGTGTAGATTTATTATAAAGAACTTGAAGGAATTGTGAGAATTAAACTACTAACAAATAAGCAAACTATATTAAGATGAGAATGCAATATTATACTAAAATGGGAATTATACTAATTATGCAATGAAAATATTAAAAGCATGAGAGAATTGAGATACAAATTGGCTATAGTTTTGATACTCTAAAAATTGTCTCTCCAAAATGAAGAAAATAAGCTCATAATATAGAAAATTCGAGAGAGAAGATGAAGACTTTCTTGAAAAGAAACGGCTGACTCTTCATTTCCATGGAGGAAGGTGAGAAAAATATTGATGAATTGTTTAATTAAATGAATGAATATTGCCACATGAGTGGCTTTTCAAGTAATTTGGAATTAATAAATCTAAATAAAGATGTCCATTCAAATAACCAAATATTATTTAATTCCATGATGTGTATTAGCTAAAGGGGGTGGAACTAATTTAATTTAAAAGCACTAGGACTTTAGAATTAAATTAATTAATCATAGGGATTATTTAGCCAATAAAGTTGAATATTTAGGAATTAAACATAGTGTATGATTAATGTAAATTTAGGGTTTTTTGCATTTGAAACCAAGTCAAATAAAGTCAATTGGGAGATAGAATTGCCTAGTACAATAGGACTTCAATGATGTAGAAATTTGAAGGAATGCACCAAAATTGATTAGAATTGTAATGTGCCAATTTTGGGGTATCACAGTGATAACATACGGACCAAGCCAATTTGGTTCAAACTTTCCCTTCTAGATCCATTGCTGTTAATTCTTGGGGTTCTCTCTCAAGACAAGATCACGCACTTGGAATTCCATTGGTCTCACCTTCTTATTGTAGCTCTTAGACATCCTATTATGATATGCTCAGAGGTGATTGAATGCCACTTGCCGATGTTCATCTAGTAATTCTAGCTCTTGCAACTGAGATATTCTAGTATCTTCATCAGTAATGAGGCCCTTCAGAGAGACTCGCAAGGTAGGAATCTCGACCTCAATAGGAAACACAACATCTGCTACGTAAACCAAAGCAAAGGGGGTGGCCCCTGTCAGTGTCTATATACTTGTGAGGTAAGCCCATAGAGCTTGATTAATCTAGAGGTGCTGGTCTCATCCATATTTGTGGACTGTGTGATGCAGGATCTTGAGAATCATCTTGTTGGATGCTTCCTCTTCTCCATTACCCTGAGGATAATAAATGGAAGACCAGTGTTGAATGATTTTGAACTTAGTACACAACTCTTTCAGATCCTTGTTCTTGAATTGCCCCCCATTATCAGTAATTATTAAAGAGGGTACACCATACCTACAAATGATGTAATTCAGTATAAACCTGGCTACAGATTTGTCATCAGCTATGGTTAGAGGTACTACCTCAAACCATTTAGTAAAATAATCTATAGCAGTGATAATGAACTTGTGTCCTCTTGAGGAAGAAAGATGAATCTAACCCACCAAATCAAAGGCCCATTGCTGAACTTTTGTGAATTTTGTACCTAGTTGTAGACACAACACTTTAGTAAAACATTAGAGGTGAGTAAAAACTAAAATCTGCAAGTAATTGAAACTATGCTAACCAGGCGATTTACTACCTTCTAGTAGATGTGAGTATGATATTCTCAGATTAGACTGAGATCAGTGATAATGCAACACCTAAATGAAGGATTTGAATGCAAAATATGAAAAACTATGAATGCGGATTAAGCTATATTTTTGTATTTTCTATGCAATAAGAATGAAAGAAACTGTATGAATCTAAGCTAAATAAATGAAATTGAATGCAGATTTAATTTAAGATGATATGGATGAATATGAAAACTATGATATGAAACTATGAATGCTCAAAATAATAAATGAAAATATCACAATAGCCTTGATTTGCAAAAGATTGATTCTTCAGTCACAAATTCGCTAGAGTGAGGATGCAATTTCATGGATTCTTTTAGAAGAGTTGAAGCCTTGATTTTATAGAAATCCAAGGCTTTGAGGGTGCATGAGAAAAGCCATAAATCACTCTTGATAAACTCAGGTTGATTTTTGAGTTATCAGGAAATCAGAGATAATTAACTCACAAAAATCATGCAAAAGCAGTGTTTAACTCAAAATAGAGTTTAGATCAAATTTCAACTCATCATCAGATGTTGAGTTTCAATTTTAAAATTGATTGTTAATTTCTAGTTGCCTGCTCTTATGATTATGCATGATTTAATTATAAATTAATTTAATAAATAAAGTGATTTATTCTCAACTTAATTGATTTTTGAAATTAAAACAATTGATTTATGGGTTAATCAATTATTAACTCAAACTTTTATTCAAAAGCTATATTATTAAATTTGACAATTGACTTTAATTAATTAAATAAGAATTTAATCAATCAGTCATGAGATTTTTTATTTATTGTCAAAATTAAATAATACAATTTAGGAATAAATAGAATTAAATTTAATTAAATAATTAAGTGGTAGTATTAAATCTAATTAATTAAATATTCAGAATATTCAATTAATTAAACTTTAGGATAAATTAGCTTTATCACCAAATAATCATTAAATTAAAGATAATTAGGATAAACATGAATATTGCTACAAATATTCCCCGATGCAAAATTTAGGATAAAATCCATTAAATTTGATAATGTGCAGATGTGCCTTAGGTTAGGACTTCGATGTCGATTTCATTCGAATCAAAGATGTAGGAGATTAATGAACCTATAGCCCATTTTTGGGGTATTACATTTTGCCCCTCTTTGAATCAGTGTGCAAAGCGTAGTGGTTGAAAGAATAGTCTGTGTATGATAAAGATGTATGAAACTGATTTGAAAGATTTGAAAGATTAATCGATTCCAAGATAGAAACCGATTGAAAGATTTAAAGATTCAAGATTTAAGATTTAGGTCCTGCATGACCAAAGATACTGTCAACTATAGAAACAATGAATCGATAATTATGAAAAAGTGCCAAAACACCTGATTCTAAACCTTATGATTGTGAAGAAGTGAGTGACCAATTCCAGACCTCAATGTCCTTGTATGAATCATATTGGTATCACATCTTGAACCCATCAATTATGAAGAACCAAGGAAATAACACTTCTGAACTGATCGTTACAAAAAGTTGATATAGTTTACAAGATAGATTAGGATACCAGATTGATATGGATCTCGATGAATCTGATATGCCCTAAGAGATGATAGATACTCTCCAAGCGATGAGGACTTTTGATGAGTTAGCAACTAGAAGTGGTTATTGTCTTGATTACTGAGGAAAGATTTGATTCTAGATTTAGATAATTTACAGACTTGAATTATGTGCAATACCCTACCCCCTTTGGGATTAAAATTTAAATCTAACAAGAAAAGTCAGCATTATAGTTTAGAAGCATGTTAATTGATTTGGGAAGTGGTTATACACATTCGAGAATGCGTTCTGCATCATTTAGAGGTCTTGGAGACCAAGTTTGACTAGGTTAAACCATGAGTTGACCATAGTTGACCAAGTTGAAATTTTTATAGTTTGATGTAAGATAATTAGTTAAGTTGAATTCTAAATTTCTATGAAGATTAAAGGTTGATTATGCAAGTAGTCAAACATCCTGGGTCCAAAAATTTAAAATCACAATTTTGACATAGTAACTGATTTTAGATTTTGATTTTGATCCTGAAAATGGGTTCAGAACATCAAAATTAGCTAGGGGTGCAATTTTCATGAAAAATGGAGCACTTTTGAAAATTAGGTCAAAAGCTATATAAAGGCTAGAAGGGTCATTTTCAATTCATTATTCACCGTTGACTTTTGAAACCTTGTGGAGCCCTCTGAGTGAGAAAATGGTAGAAATGAAGATACCTATTAGTTCCCATCGATTTGAGTGCAACCGCAGACATCAGAGACCTCGCCTGTATGGACATTCGCTAGGTGGACCTCTGTGATTCTCTAAAAATTCAATTTTTGCATGTTTGTAGCATGTTTAGGTCATTTTTCGTACGTTTTTAATTTTGAAATCTTGCATGCATGAAAGCTCGTACGACTATCCTCCGTGACTTGTACAACTTTCCAATTTCATTTCATTTATCATATGAGAACCCCCCAAGACTCGTATGAGAGGGACCCAAGAGTCGTACGACATTTCGTCAAGTCTCTCCTCTATCATACAGGAAACCTTAGAAACTTGTATCACTATGCTTTATCGTATGATACCCTGTAGAAACTCGTACGAGTTTCAGTGCCAATCTGAATTGTCATATGGGAAACAGTGAGCTTAAAACTCCATCTTAGATCAAAATTTTTGATTTTCTAATTTCTTAGGCCAATTGCTGAGCTTTTAATGTACCTTCTGAGGTAGTTAACTATTCAATTTATGTACTGTTAGCTTATTTTTCAACCAAATTACTGATAGGATTCCTTGTTTCTATGCTATGTAGGTTATATATCCCGATGTTCATGTGCGCATTTCTCATCCTGCTACTCAAAGACTTGTGTATCACTACCTGACCCTATGAGGGTACATCTTACTTCTTGTGGGTTTGATTATCTTATCCATTTACCTGAGATTAGGGTGAACCATGGACTATTGACTACCCTGATATAGAGGTTTCATTCTGAGACCTAGACTATCCACTTGCCGACTAGAGAGATCACTGTCACACCCAAGGATGTGTACAAGATTCTACGTATACCATTCCATGGTTGGCATCTTGATTAGGTGATTTTGGGGAACTCAGGTCTACTAGCATTCATACATCTTTTTGGAGATGCCACTCAATTGACTGGATCTATTTCATGGGAGAATTTGGTGCAGCGCTATGGGTAGACCCATAGACTAGAGTGCATTATTGCTGGGATGATAGGAGGCATCATTATGTCCAACCATCAGCAGAATCATCTATTGATGGGCTAGGCCCCGATGGTGGCACAGTTGATGGCTACTCCTTCTAAGTTAGCTTGGGGTCAGTGCATGCTAGCACATATGTTCTCTGAGATGCATGAGATCATGTATCAAGAGGGAAAGTCTTTTTCCTCTGGTGCTTTAGTCCTTCAGATATGGGGTTGGGAGCATATCCCAGTGTGTAGACTAATGTGTCAGTCGCAGCACTAGCCACAGGAGCTGATGATTTATACATATTCAGGTTATGTTACACAAGTTTTCATGGGCTACATAGAGTACTTTAGTTGGTGCCTTGATGATATGACATTTGTAGTATGGAGACCATATCTTCTTATAGAGGCCTGGCCTACTACCAAAGAGTAGTTCAGTTATTTCTATCAAAGTCATGTATTGATTGGATGGTCCACATCTATGATAGAGCACTTTCTTATTACCAGGGTATGGAGGTAGTATGGCATCATCTAGCATGCACCAAAGGAGCATGCTGCCTATGCATAGATTCTGAGAGAGGTTAGATTAGGATGGGGCCCTTGGCTATCATATGCTCTATGCACACATGAGTATAGTGGTATAGTTGGCCAAGATTGGGATTATAGAGTAGATGTGCTAGATGCTGGTGTCACAGATGGGTTTATTTCATGGCTTGCAGAGAACCTGATATATGGGTTCTCAGATCTGACAGAGTTGGTTCCTTCCATGGAGGAGGCCATAGATGTTATAGGTGCCCCAGAAGGTTGAGGACAAAGGCATGCATAGGCACAGATACCCCAACCTACACCTCCTAGGCTAAGAGCAATGGTGACACCACAAAGTCCAGCTAGACATCCTAGACCAGCTCCTCATCCTACTAGTTCTTTAGCAAGAAGACCTGTAGGTACTTTGAGGAGACATACTAGAGGAGAGAGTGCCACTTTGGGTAGTGTGGGCACAATGGATGATGTACTTGCAGCTAAGCAGGTTGTAGGTGGTGATGGTCCTAATCCATTATAGGAGGATACTGGTTTTGATTTAGGTGCTGAAGTGAGACGCTGTAAGGTGCATAGAGTAGAGACCACATAGTAGGCAACTACTAATACTGAGATGCCAGTAGGCAACACTAATCCTAGTGTACCACTTACTCCATAGGAGGTCATGAGGAGACTCAAATTACAAGTCAGGGACCTGAAGGTGTGCAGTGCTCGCTTGAGGACAGGTTTCTTGAGGTAGATAGACAACGTTTTGAGCTTCGTGGTGAGGTTCAAAGATTACAGACAAAGGTTATTCATCAAACCTCTTGGGCCACATATTATGTGTCTGCATACTATATTGTTGTCCTAGTTTCTCAGAGAGTTCCTTCGTATTCTTAGTATATGTTAGCATCAGAGGGAACTAGGGTACCTAGAGCCAAGGTAGTGGCAGATGCACCACCACCACCTCCACTAGATGTAGAGGAGCATGAAGACATCTGATCTATTATGATATATTCTGATATTTTTTGTTGTTTTTTATTTTGATACTATGCTGACTTCTGATAGCTCACATGAGCTCATTCTTTTCTACACTATGCTAGTAGTGCACCCCTGACTAGTTCAAGTTTTATGATATGAGATCAAGATTTTTTATTGTGACTTCATGTGTACTTGTCATGTTTTGATTGATGATGATATCATGTGATGCTTATGCTATGAGTAGAGTAGAATGTATGTATGGATTTATGCAATGCAATGATTTCTTTCATATGTATAGATGTTATGCACATGTAATTGATTATGGAAAGTGTATGTATGGAAATGTATTTGATGCACATGAATGTAATGTAATGCAACAGATGGAATGATTTATGAAATAAAATGCAAGGATACACATGATATATTTTTTAGGCATTGATGAAGACAAGTACTCAGTCTTATGTCAAAAAGGATGTCTAACCTAGGATAGTAACTGCTTGCAGTTTGATGAAGAGAGCTTCATGTTAGGTTTCAACTCTTTGTTAGATTTGAAGATGTGATTGAAGAATTGTTTAAGTATTGAAGTTTATCCAACCATTGTGAGATCATGCAAACATGCAAAATGCAAAGAGACATGCATAATGAAATGCAACCTAAGACCTAGGACCTAGTCACTGATCATGTGTCGGTCATTTGTCATCATTGAATTTTTAGGTAATTGGATAAATCAATACAATGTCCACTAGTTAGGAAACCATAGACATATGGATATCGATTTGTATGCACATGAATCAATACAACACCCACTAGTTAGGCAACCATGGACATATGAATATTGATTTTATTTTTAGAATGTCAGATTAGATATAAGCACCAAGGAACAAATGCCAGGATGACTTGAATATCATGTCCATTTTGATATAGAAATTTTTATAAGCATTAGAACATAAACATCATGATGACCTGAATACACCTTGTGGTCAAACACATCAAAAAATCAAGAGATCATTCTAAATCCAGTGTGAATTACCCATAGTGACCCTTTATCGCTCACATCCTTAGGCAAGATCATGTTTCATAGTAGGACAAAGAACTCACTCAAAAAAGACAATAGTTAGATCAAAATTATTTGAATTTTATGGGTATCAATGGTTGAGGTATGCATGGCCATCCAATTCGAGATAGAGGCTCTTACAGACGGACACCATTTCAATCTAGAATTTTCAAAGTTGTTAGATTTTCACATACAAGCAGAAGAAAAAGAAAAGATTATGCCCCCAATCATCACTCTCTAAATCTTGTAAAGGACATCATCGAAGAGCTCAAAGGACAAAATATGCAAAAATATCAATGCGAATCAGTAAGCATACAAGGAGATAAAAGCATGTAAAAAGCATAGATTGTTTTCAATTTGTGTTAGATGTTTGATTGCATTGTTGTAGATGCAAAATCCTTTCTGGAGAGGAGACTGACTGACTGACTTGGATGAAGCTTCAAAGGACTCTAACTAGATATGACTCATCTAAGATGTACTGGAGGCCATAGGATATGACATTGATTGCCCCCAAGTGTTAAGCATTGATAGGATACAGACGCTTGAGCTGATTGGTGTACAAATGGACTTATTGAAAATAGGAATGCGGGAACAAACCAAGAGATATGTACAAACTAAAGCAAGACTGAAAGCTAGGAAAGACTAAGATTGCACTAATAGATGGAGCATTTTTGAACAAGTGGTGCCCGTTTGCCAGGTTTTCACCATCTTGGCAGAGATTCTATTTTTTCTACCAAGGCGTCTATTTCCAGGTTTTCACCAAGGCACTTTTTCTTTTTCTCATTTTTTTTATATTTTTCATTTTTCCATTTTTTTTTTATATTTTTGATATATATATATATATATTTGTGAATCATTAAGGCACCCATTGCTAGGTTTTTACCAAGATGTTCATTTTTTCAGGACTTTTTAGATTTTTTAGACTTTTTCAGGACATTTTACCATACACTAAATGTCTTAGGCATAGAATTTCTTCAGATGGAGAATGTTGATTGGTTCTCAGAGTTGTTATCCTTTAGTCATTGAGAGTTGATAGGCTCCAGAGCCAAAAGTAGCAATGATAACAAAGGGACCCAGCTAATTGGGTCCAAACTTCCCCTTGCGTTCTCGATGTGATTGATTTTTAGGATTCTCTCTCAAGACTAGATTGCCAACCTGAAATTCTCAATGTCTGACTTCCTTGTTGTGGCCTCTAGACATTCTTTTTTGATGCACTCTAAGATGATCATACACTACTTGTTTGTGCTCATCTAGTAGTTCAAGTTCTTGCAACCTAGACACTCTGTAGTCATCATCAGTTACTAGACCATGCATTTTGATTCTTAGTGATGGGATTTCAACCTTAATAGGTAGTACCGCTTCAGACCCATAAACTAAAGAAAAAGGTGTAGCCTGAGTGGGCATTCTGATACTTGTTTTGTAGGCCCAGAGGGCTGGATTAATCATGACATGCCAGTCTCTTCTTGTATTATTAACTCTACGGTGCAAGATTTTTGATAGATTCTTGTTAGAAGCCTCTACTTGTCCATTCCCTTGAGGATAGTAGATTGATGACCAATGTTGTGTGTTGGTTCCTGGATAGGATTTTACACTCCATGACATACCAATATGCCTATGACTAATATTAAGGATGGGTTAGTTCCAAATGTGAGAAATCTATAGGCAATTGGACCAACTATAGGGACAAGACTGCTCTCTTCACTTCTGGCTCTGTAAAACCAAGGTAGGTACACATGATCCAATAGATTTAACTCTATTCCTTATTCAAAATTGGATCTTACAATAGAGAACAGTGAGAAAGTACTAAGTAACAACCTATTACTCATTGAATCTTCATCACTAGGTAGAACAACTATAAATGTAAATAAAAGTAAAGATTGGTAATGATTTAATATTTCAAGATTACTAGATTCAAATCATTCCTCACAAAGAAAAGATAGGAAAATATAGATTAGTGCCCTCTCCATTGGGCAAAGTATCAGAAAGAAAGAATGAATATGAAGATACTTGGATAATATCAAGCCTCTAAACATAAATACAAATACCTTAACCCTTTGCTTCTTATAGAAAATCCTTGAATAGATTCAGTAAACATACATCCCACTCAGAGCAATATTTAATCCAATCCTAGATCAGAACTCAAAGCTAGACACATACATATAAATACTAGAAAGAATTAAAGATCTACAAAATAAACTCAAAGGATAGAAAAAGATTTAAGATTTTGTATTAAGTATAACCTTGAACATTGTATACATCATATTCTTGATAATGAGCTTGCAAAATAGCAGCAACGACCTGTACTTCTTCTCTATTTCTTTGATAATAATGATAAAAATTACATTGCATTATCCACATTGCATTATCCACAATTATTAATTCTGGGCAACCAAATCTTCTCAGGATATTTTGCATCATAAAATCTGTCACCACTTTTCTAGTTGCTCTTCTTGTAGGGATTTCCTCAACCCACTTGGTGAAATAATCTGTTGCTACCAAGATATAAGATTGTCCACCACTAGATTTATTAGGAATTTCACCAATAAAATCCATTCCCCATTTTTGGAAAGGAGCCTGCACAGAAACATGTTTGAGAGGCAAATTTCCACCAAATTTTAATTTTCCAGCAAATCTTTGACAAGGATCACACCTTTTAACAAACTGATGGGTATCTTTGAAAAGTGAAGGCCACCAAAAACTTGACCTAATGATCTTATGGGCTATTGTCTTTGCCATATAGTGTCTCCCACAAGTCCCATTATGCATTTCATCCATCAGAAGTTTAGCCTTATCTTGATCCACACATCTAAGCAAGACACCCTCATTACTCCTCCACCATAAATCACCATTTATAATTGCATACCTTATAGATTGAAGCTTAATAGTTCTTTTCTTTTTGTCATCCAATTCAAGAGGTAAGACCATCTTTTGCAAATATTTGACAACGTCCTTATACCACTCACAACAATCCACGTTACATATAAAAGGTCTTTGATCCTCTTCCAACATGTTTATTTGATTTTCATTTAGGTTACTTTGGGCCATCAACTTTGCTAAACCCAATCCTCTTACCAACTTTGTAATGTGGATATCAATATTAAACTCTTGAATCCTATTAATCTACCTACATCTTGTTCCTGAAACCTCTTGTTGGACTAAAATGTCTTTGATTGTAGCACTTGGAACATAGGCAACCACTGTGGCTCCCACCAAATAACATCTGAATGTTTTAATAGCCTTTACTAAGGCATAAGCTTGCTTCTCAATAATATCATAGCTCAATTCTGCTGCCTGCAAAGTTTTGCTGAAAAAGAAATAGGTTGTTCAAAACCCTCAGCATTTTTCTGTAACAGTACTATAGCAATGGTATGGGTAGATGCAAAAGAGAAAATCTACATTGGTTACTATAGTCTAGTGTCTTTAAGACTGGGGCATGCTTTATGGTTTTTTTGATATCATTAAAGGCTTGTATTGCTTCCATGTTCCACTCAACCTTTTCTCCTTTCTTCAACATTCTTGATATAGGAATACTGATTTCTACAAAGTTTGTGATAAACCTTCTTAAAAAGTTCACTTTCCCTAGAAAAGACTGAATCCCTTTGATGTTCTTTGGAAAAGACAATTTATCAATAGCTTGCACCCTTTCAGGATCTATCCTCACCCCATCCTTTGAAACAATATGTCCTAAAATCTTTCCTTCTACCACACCAAAAGCACACTTCTTTAGGTTCAAAGAAACCCCATACTCTAAAGCTCTAATGAAAATTTTCTCTAAGTGTTGGGAATGTTGTTCCTCCTTGGCTAAGAAAGCTATTAAGTCATCTTGATACACCACCATAAATCTATCAATAAAATCTGCAAAGGCTACATCCATAGCTCGTTGAAAAGTAGCACCTACGTTAGTCAACCCAAAAGACATTCTTACATAAACATATGTCCCTTGTGGGGTTGTGAATGTAGTTTTAAATTGCTCTATGTGCTTAACCATAACTTGGTTGTAACCAAAAAATCCATCCATCATCGACATTAGTTCTGATCCAGTGACCTTTTGTAACATGTTCTCCATATTTGGCAATCCATAGTTATCCTGTAGAGAGTTTATGTTAAGATTCCTAAAATCTACACATAACCTAATATCACCATTTTTCTTTCTAACAGGCACCAAATTTGAAACCCAAGTGGAATGTCTAATAGGCTTGATTATCCCGGCATCCATCATCTTCTTGAGTTCACCCTACATTTTAGGGGCCAGGGTGGGGTTAACAGGTCTCAACTTTTGTCTAAAAGGTTTTGTGCCTTCTTTGAGTGGAATTTCATGTTGGAAAAGGTCTTCTCTATAGGCTTTAAGATCTTCATAGGACCAGGCAAAAACATGCCTGAATTTCCTGAGCAGACCAATCAAACTTTTCTTAATTCTTGGGGATAGACATTTGCCAATATAAACTTTCTTAGGAACAAATTTTGTTCCTATGTTTATTTCTCAAGTTCATTTATTTTATCAGTATTAGCAGAGAATGCCTTGTCTTTATTATCAAATGCTCTTTCAAGAGCAATCAATCCTTTGGGAACTCTGTTTGATTTCAATTGTAAAACTTCCTTCCCAAAGATAACCTCTTTACCATCCATTGTATCAACATAAGCACTGAAATCCATTTCTTTGTCACCAAAATGAGATTCACAATGGAGAAACCTTAATATGTCCTGGTCATCAGAGAAAACTTGCCAATTATCTAGATTGTCAGGGATAGAAGGCTTGGCTTGTACCTCTATTTTAGAAACATCTTCAAATGCTACATCCTTTGGTCTAAGGATTAGCTAATAAATCTGTCATTCTATTTTGACCTCTTTCCATCCAACAAATATTAAAAGCATTAAAACTTTCAATCTCATCCCACACTGCATTCCTATACTGCTTTAATCTCTGATTTTTTGAAGTATACTTTGATCTAACTTGGGAGACAACTAATTTAGAATCCCCTATTACTTTCAAACATTTTATCCCATGCCTTGATGCCAATCTCAAACCTATCAATAGGGCCTCATATTCTGCAACATTATTTGTGCATGAGAATAGCAAGGAAAAAGAGAATTTGAAAGTTTTACCATTAGGAGATATAAGCAATATTCCAGATCCAAACCCCTCCTTGCTATTTTCTCCATCAAAATACATGGTCCATAGGCCATCAAGGTCAATCCATCCTTCTTGATTTTCTAACTTGTGGATTAGCTCATCATCCCTTTGTACCTCCTTATCCTGAACTTTGCAAGCATTAATGTGTGTATCAAGGAAACAATTCATGTTATCCTCTTCTTCTTCAATCAAATGTGGAGTTTGAGATTCCCTAGTGACTTTGATACTTTCTCCCTCAAGTTACACTATATGCTAGCTCCCATAGAAGCACTCCACTTTATTGACAACAACATCCCATACTGGGGAGGAATATCTACTACCAAGACACTGATGGTTAATTGTTCGTTGGGATATGCAACTAATCTATAGGGTAAAGCCTTAATAGTACCCACAACTGGAACCTCCCTTGAATCCATTTCTTGAAATCTACCATGAGGTGTGTCCACCTTTAATCAAAAAGATTTCATGACCTCAGCAAGCATAACAATATTTGACACTCCAGAATCAATCATGCAATTTTTTAGCAACTTTCCATTTATCTGCAGAGTCAAGAAAAAGGGATCAACTATTCCTACTATGGTACTAACAACATTTGTATCCAAATAGATTTGGAGAATTTTAGAAACAATCTCCTCACCACAATTTCCATTTTCATTATTCAAAATTGCTACTTGTTTCTCAAATCCTTCAATTTTTTGGGAATCCATGGGCACCACACCATTTACCCAATTTAGAGCCTTTTCCTTATGTTCCTCTATTCTCATCATTTCTAATAATGGAACCTTGACAGTAATCTGAGACAACAATTTTCTCATATCAATTGGGACATATTTTGAATTAGAGACATCAGGTTTTGAATTTACAACTTCTTTATCAATTTCCTGAATGGGTATATCTATAGTCTTTTTATTTTGGACTTCATTCCCTTTCTACAAAACTAGCACTTCGTCAATAGTGGGTTTGGGTTTCACCTTATAGACAATATTAGGCTTGGCATTTTTCTTTATCTTGACCTTATCAACAAGACTAGTATCCTTAGGCTTGTCTTGTGATACTTTTACATCTTTATTTGTCTTCTTGATAAAAATTCTAGTAGGCCTTTGATTTGGACTAGTAACCACCCTATTTCTCAAATTATAATTTTTTTTAGCTTGAGTAACCATATCTATTGTTATCAAGGCAATTTCTTCATCAGAAGGTCTCCTCAAGACAACTATTTCCTTACTTTTTACAACATTACACTGGATATTGTCAGGTTCATTATCATCATTTGAAAAAACTTGCTGATGGTATAATTCAGCTCTAGTCTGAGAATTAAGAATATCTTGATTTTTGTCTTCTTTAGCAAAATCAACTTCATCCCAACCATGGGAAGAAATCATTCCACACCCTTGATCATCATAAGGTTGATCCTCATTATGCCATGTGGTAAAGCCCTAAACCAATGCCTTGAATCCTCTATTAGAGATTGTATAAATAACTTCATTATAACATCATCTAGCACAATGTTATAATCATCAATCACATCAATAAATTTTTTTAGGTGCTCTTCACAAGTAACAACATTACTTCCAGTAAACCTAGGGAGTTTCTTCCTAATCTCCTCAGGGATATGGTTAGGATACCCAGGGATGCCAATGAAAACCAACTTCTTATATCTTTCATGTACAGTACCTGTGTTAAAAATACCAGCACCCTGAGATGTGGAAGCATTAGCATTTGTAGTGGCAGGAATTTTAAGTCCACCTGACGGGGGAACATTGGCTTTCTAATTTGCTAAATTTGTGACATTTTCTCCTTGTGTCATAGTAGAACTAGAAAAATTTGTGGGTCTTGCAGACCTTCTAAGAAAATCAATTTTCCTTTTCATTTCTAATGTCACAACTTCTAATTCTACCTTTTCAAGTTCCTTAGCTAGCAATTCCTATTCCCTTTTGGCCTTTTCAAGGTCTGCCTCCAAAATTAGATTGGAATATATGGGAAGTTTTGGGACTAGAGGCTCCTTAATTGAAATGCCCACTGCCTTCTACTTTCACTTATCCTTTGGATCCCTTGTTTCAAAAGTTTGATGGACAACAGGTAGCTCATTTGTCTGTTCAGGAATGGGAACATAATTTATAGCCTCTAAATCTAATAGTTGCCTTCTTAATTGGTCAGCCCTTATCATAGCATGTCTGACCTTCTCTTCCTTTTCATTTTCTCTCTTCTACCTAATGGCTTCTTGTTCATGAATTCTTCTTTCCAATTCATATACTTCCCCAAATATTTCCTCAGAATTAGGCAAAGTCATTTCAGACTCAGCTTGTTGTGCTTGGGGCTCTTCTTGTTGATCCTGGGACTCATGGAGGCCTTAGGGAAATGATGAACCAAGGGTGAAAGGGGGAAAAAAGTCTTGCCCACCCTTTCTTTTACTTCTAGACCTTCTCTCCCCCCCATGCCATCTGTTTGGGGCTATTTTCCTATGGTGGGGTAATCTTTCAACCTCCCTCTCTGTAGGGAATAATAATCCTCATATTGCTTTAAACCTAAATCAACCACCTCTTCCTCATATTTTGAGGTGTTTCCTTCCTGACCAGGAGGAGCAAGACCCTCCTATCTTGAGTTTCCCTTTTGTTTCCAGGTAAGAGACATGTCACTGACACTTTTTTCACTCCTACCCTGGCCTTGTCTAGATGTGACAGGAAGTTCACCCTGCAAACTTTCTTCTGGGTGTTCCTTCCTCCAAGACCTTGTATTTTTGTAACTCATGGTAATATAGTGATATTAATTAAAACACTGGTACAGAGATGTTTTAGAGTCACCACCCAAGCTATATGGGAATAACTATGATTTTATAAATTAGGAAGGGTAGGCAAAAGAAAGGAGTCAACTCTGTAATCAAAGGTAACTAACTAGTTTTGACAATAAGTAGGCCAGGAGTCAAACTCAAATTGTACCTACGTTATATACAAATGTTTACAACTTAGAGATATCCACTATTTTGAAAATAGGCAAGCCAGGAGTCTAGCTCAACTTGAAACCTGCACTATTTGCTTCTGATCACAATCTCTACTCCCCAGCAGAGTCACCATTTTGTTGGTGACTTAGATGGGATGAATTAATCTGGGTAATGAAATATTGAAAGTTTTTAATATAAACAAAGATTTTGAACTGATTTATTTCAATGTTATGTTCTCTTCCCTAGCAGAGTCACCATTTTGTTGGTTCTTGGATAGGATTTTATACTCCATGAGATACCAATATGCCTATGACTGATATTAAGGATGGGTTAGTTCCAAATGTGAGAAATATATAGGCAACTAGACCAACTACATTGACAAGACTGCCCTCTTCACTTCTGGCTCTGCAAAACCAAGGTGAGTACACTTGATCCAATAGATTTAACTTTGTTACTTATTCAATACTGGATCTTACAACAGATAATAGTGAGAAAGTACTAAGTAACAACCTATTACTCATTGACTCTCCATCACTAGGTAGAACAACTATAAATGTAAATAAAAGTAAAGACTGGTAATGATTTAATATTTTAAGATTACTAGATTCAAATCATTCCTCACAAAGAAAAGATAGGAAAATACAAATCATTGCCCTATCCATTGGGAAAAGTATCAAAAAGATAGAATAAATACAAAGATATTTGGATAATATCAGGCCTCTAAACATAAATACAAATACCTCAACCCTTTGCTGCTTATAGAAAATCCTTGAATAGATTTAGTAAACATACATCCCACTCAGAGCAGTATTTAATCCAATCCTAGATCAAAAATCAAAGCTAGACACATACATATAAATCCAAGAAAGACTTAAAGATCTACAGAATAAACTCAAAGGAGAGACAAAGATTTAATATTTTGTATTAAGTATAACCTTGAACATTGTATACATCATATTCTGGATAATGAGCTTGTAAAATAGCAGCAATGACTTGTACTTCTTCTCTATTTCTTTGATAATAATGATAAAAATTGCAATCCTCGACTGAGGGTTAGGGTTTCAAAATTTCTATCTTTTCAACTCCTAAAATTCTCAATGCCTAGAATGATCGTGGAAAATCCTTTATATACAAGGAGATGCAACAAGCTACCAATCATTCTAGGGCTTACAAAATTTCTAACCTAAAAAACCTTTTCAACAAGCTCAAAAATTTACAATAAATACATTGATGAAACAGATGAGATTTTTTGATCAGGTAGTTGGGATATTTGCAGATGAGCCACCTTTCTTTTTGTCTCCAATGTTGTCCTTAGCTTTCTTTGAAAATTTTTATCTACAACATCTCACTGTCCCTTATGCAATGAATGCTCTCCTCTATCTAAACATCCTTCATGACCCCAAAAGTAACTGCGTTTACTCGTTCTAGGAAGCTGGTGGAGTATTAACTTTTTGAACATGAGGTATGTACTGATACCTCCACCTATCATACACCTCTTTGCTTAGGAACTCAAAATTTCCAAATTCAGCCTTTTTCTTTGATAATTGTTCCCACTCATTTTCAATCTGAGTAACCTTATGCTGAATATTGTCAAACATTGATTTAGCATTTATTAACAACTTGATAACACTACTAATAGAAAAAGTGCCACTTAGGACACCAGTCACCCTTTCGGACAAAAGTGTATCCATTTATTCTCTCCATTGATATGCTTCTTTAAATGTTCCCTTATCTATGAAAATGATAGGCACCAGCTGATAGTTTGAAAGCATTAATTCAGCTTTTAGCATGCTTGATTTTCTGATGAAATTATCCAAAATGATCCCATACTGTACCATTTTCTTGACAATCTAATGTACTGGTTTGATCAATGGATCAGGCTCTTCTTGTCCCTTTGACAGCATATGAAATAACTTTACATTAGGAGACCTTTCAATCCACTTCTTCAAAATTGGTGACAATTTCATCTTCTCCTTATTCAAAGTTTCAAGTAATGAATATAACTTACTGGCATGACTATCGAGAATCGAGGGTTTTAAATCAATAGCAAACTACATGATTGCATCTGTTATCTTTTCCTCATACTTTTGGTTTGCTAAAAGTTGTAGCCTTTATATTTTCATCCTTTTCTCTCTCAAGTTGCACTCTTATCTCCCTCAACTTATTTGTTTCTTCTATCAGTCTTTGCTTCTCCCAGATAACCCTTGCATCCACATTTGGCTCTGGATAAGGGGATGGTGGTAGCTCAATTATTGGGCTTGAAGATGAAGCCACTACAGGCTTATCATAAATCACCATATGAGGAGACCTATGATCTAAGGGCCCTGACAACTTGTGTAATCAGTTTTTCCTTCTAAATTAGCTCAACCTTGAGCTCATTGTAAGACTTAAGGACTATTTCAAATTTGAGCCTAAGCTCTTCTTTCTCTCTGGCATCCTTCTCTGCCACTTTGGCATTGAATTTAGTAGTCTCCAAAATAAAATTTGATGCCTCTACACTAGATGTCTCTCCTACTCTCTATACTAGTAGACTACCTGAATATCCTATAGAGAGATCCTCTCTCTTTCCTTTTTTTTCATCTCTATTCAAGGACTACATTACTAGGGATGCATGATCTTTAGAGAAAGCAATTCCTTTTATAGCCTATTTGGCTTGCTCTATTGTAGCAAGAGTTTTTACTTTGCTCTTTATGACCTAGTCAAAGACAATTGCATCAATAATATCCCATTTTGGTAGAATTAAGACCCCTGCAGTATGAACCATGGCCCTCCCTTCCTCTGGAGTAATTTTCTCAAATTTTTTGACCATTTCTATCTTGGTCTCATTTTCTATTTCTATGATATCGCTATCAGGGGACTCCTCTTTCTTCTTTACACATATCTCCTTAAATTGAATTATTTTCATCCTCCAAAGAAATTGGGAGAATGCCCTGGTCTTAATAAACTTGTCATCAGCAAGGAAAGAATTAGTAGCTTGTTTCAAAATAGGGTCCATCTACTTACCCTCAAACTCTTCAATTGAAAGATCCATGGCCACCTCCTTAGGTGCCTCTGCCATCCCTTCCTACAAATCATCATTTGAAACAAAAATGTTTCCTTCATTTCTCAATTGTTCAAGTTGTTCTCCTACCCCATGTTCATCTAATTGGATAGGGGATTAAGAAGGAGAATAAGCTTCCTCTCCTGGCTTTACCTCTTCCTATTTTTGCCTTTTGGGAGAGGGTCCTTGCACTACTAGATCATCAATGGGTCTTTTCCCTCTTGAAGTGGAAGGGATACCCTTACTTCTTTGTTGTGATGGTAGGAGAACAGTGTAACCACTTCTCCTCTTCATTGTATAGACTCCCCTTGGGGTCAATTTCATATAATTGAGCTGGCTCAAAATCTTCATAGCCCTCTCAGGGTCTATCTTTCTTACAGTAGCCCTTTTTTCATTAACCACATATATGATACCCTCAAAATGTTCCATTAGGGAATCTTCTTTCCTTTCACATGGCTCAAAGCCTTTCAATGGGTCATAAGCACTATCAAAATTCTAAATGATGTCTAGAGTCTTCTTATAGATGACCCATTTTTCTTTCTTGATCTCTTGAGTTTGAAGGTCAAACTCATTCCTAATTACATCTTCTGGAAAATTAAACTAATTATCAATAAGAGCACATCTCACCTTATCTCTAAACACTCCTAAAAGGAAACCTTCTGTATCTGCACATTTGACCAGTGTTGTTGTCATTTTGTAGGGCTGAAAAACTTTTTTCAAATGTACCCATCCTCCTTTAGTGATCACATACTGATGTGCTATAGTTATATCAAGGAAGAAATTTCCCCTTCCCTTTCCTATGAGAGTGGTCTCCTATAGGTCCCCAATTTGCCTTAAGATTTCAGCATATCCTAACTTCAATGGGACCTGATAGGGTAGAATATATGGTGCCACTTTGCAACCATATACTCTTAAAATTGTAGAAACTAGATATAAAACTATATCCCCAAAATTATGGACAATGGTGATGTCCTGACAATACTCCTTTGGCCTAATTAATATTAGCAACCTCCCTAATTAATCTCATCCTCTGTAATGTTGGTTAGGTCCTTCCCATTTATGTCCTTGACACACTTTGTCACAGGATCATAGTACTTAGCAATTTGAATCAATAGCTCAACATCCATAAAAACTCCAGGGACTATCAATCTCCCAATGTCAAATTGCCATATGTTACTCAAGGGGGCAGAGGCATTTCTTTGTGAATAAGCTGATTTAAACAAAGTAAGACCATTGTGCTTCTCACCCACCTTGGCATCTCTCATCCAATTCCCTCTATCATGGAGACCGTCTGCAACAGAATCCCTAGGGTTTCTTGGAACCAAATCATTTAACCTAGGTACCCCGTTATCTAAATGTGGGAGTAACTGCATCAAATCTTCAAAAATCCCTCTTTTGGTATACTCTATCTGACCAGAAAAATTTCTCTTTCATGGCATCTTAAAACTAGGGCTTTATAAAACAATATATGAGTTCTTAAGAAAAACCCTAAAATTATCAACACAAAATCCTTCACAAATTCTTCATAGACTTCAGGCAATTCTTTAATTTTAGAAAATTAGACCTACTAGGCACTTGCAAATTCTTCGCTTGAAATCACTCAGAGAGAGAAATCTAATTCACTAGAGAGCTTATGAAAATGGTAAAGAGAAACAACGGTTGAATTATGATGTATAGTGTTGCCAACTACTTACAATTTATCCGCACATAACACATTAAATCCACCATTACTAAAAAATTGACAGCCTCAATATTCATAGCACCTGAAAGGCATCACTGAGCAAAAATTTGAATTCTAACCATTGATATATCCCCATTTCGGCACATCAGATGGTTGGCATGTCAAATAGCAAAGCCCTCTTTACTTTTCCATAAGCTAGTTCTCGACCAATGAGACATTTTGAAAATGCCATGTGAAGAAATAAACAACTTAACCTTAGTCTGCCCAGAGGGGACAAGTTTCACCTCGTCGCTAAAGTGCTAACCCAAAACTATTAGAAAAACCAACTCAAGATATAATGATGACCGCTGATGCAATTTGATCATACGATCGCTACCCTTTAATAAAGTCTTGGCTCCACTGTTCACTTTAAAAAACCTTTGACAAATTAGGAAATGCCAAGTCAGACATGTCAGTAGGTGGAAAACCCCACCTCATCCTTGGTGTCAGACACACTGGCAACCCTAACATGTCATCAATATGTTTGGCCAATAAAAAATAGCCACATCATTAAAAAGTTCTGATGCAGAGGACCCACCAAACAATCCTCATCCTTAGACAAGATTAACAGTTGTCGCTATACCACTGACCTTAAAAAGTGTGCAGCTTATCCCAATGGTATAATGACAACTATGAGATCTTATCATACTTTAACCATCCAAAAATACAGGCCCCACCGTGACACATCAACAAACTCCCATGAATCAAAACCTGCCACATCGGATAGAACTGACAAGTGGATCCCTGCTTTATCGACACCTAGAAATTTTGACAAATTCCATATCATAACTGATGTTGACCAATGAGAAACCACCATGTTAATCCAACATGGCACCCTAAGGACCCACCTACTATCTCATTTACTTTTGCATCGAACAGTTTCCGCTACACTGCGATGCTTAAATGATTATCATCTTGGTCCAATGGTATAATGATAGCCATTGGATCAATATGTCATTTATCTACTAGAAAACCTTGAGGATAGGCCCACTGGGATAGGTGGCACCTTGTTGCTATATCACATGTTAGAGATTTTGATAGCAATCAGTCTTGCGAAATAACGACAGCCACACAATTAAAAAGGGGTGATACTTAGGAAATAATTAATTAGAGACTTAGGCTTTGTGGAAAATATTAAAAAGGGTCCCGATAGCATAACCTAACCGCTCAACACATGAAGTGACAAATAAAGGGGGTTAAATTAACACATGCTCATTTAGAGATTTTAGTGAACCAAAAAAAAAGGTAACGCTAAAATATAACAAAATCATAGCTCAACTAGGGCTCTCATTAAAACTTAGGGTTTTCTAGCATGAAGACTAACCCTTAGACCCTCAAATAGGATTATTTTCAAAAATATTAGCATGGAGCTAGACAAATTTATAACAGTAATAACATTGTGTAATCTTGAATTTGGAACATAAATCATCTAAGTCTCTATTTTTGAATTGTCCACCATTATCTGTGACTATAGAATGTGGAATACAATACCAACATATGATGTAGTTCAAGATGAACAAGAATATTTTTTTTTCAGTTGCTTGTGTCAAAGGGACTACTTCTACCCATTTTGTGAAATAATCTATAGCTATGATTATATGGGTATGCCCATTAGAAGAATGAGGATGTATGTCTCATATAAGATCAAATGCCCATTAGTGAAAAGGCCATTGTGTAGTAAAGGGAATTAAATCTCTCCCTGGAGCATGAATTAAATTACCATGCACTTGGCACTTTTGATAGTTCTTAGCAAACTTGATAGACTTTTTCTCCATTTCTAGCCAATAGTATCCAACCTTAATAAGTTTTCAAGCTAGTGTTAAACCGTTTGACTGTGACCCACAAATACCATCATGGACTTCCTCTAATGCATGTTGAGACTCTCCCTATTCTAAACATCTAAGTAGTGTACCATCTAGACCTCGTTTGTATAGATCATGACCAATGATAACATATTGAGAGGCATTTTGGATAAGGTATCTATTTTCATGATGGTTAAAGGTATCGGGAATGATTTGGTCTTTGAGATAGGAGAATAGGATTTTATATCTAGATGAATCATGACCTACAATAGTATAAATCATACAGGTTTAAGGGGAATCATATGCAGGATAAGATAGTGCTTCCACCAGGAACTCATAGCATAGCTCATGTTCAGGCTACTGCAATAAAGTAGACAACGTTGTCATTGTATCGACAACCTTGTTCTCTGTTCTAGGAATTTTCTCAAATGTGATAGATATGAAATATTTCTTTAGATCATCTACCATTCTTTTGTATGGAATGAGATTTTCATCCTTTTTTTGGTACACATCATTGGCTTGATGGATTACAAGTTGTGAGTCTCCATGAATGTGTAATTCAGTTACTCTCCACTCAATTGCTATTTTCATACCATTTAAAAGGGCTTCATATTCAGTAATATTATTTGTGCAAGGAAACTTTAATCGAAAATCTTTAGGTATGGAGTATCCTTGAGGTGTGATAAATAATATGCCTACTCTGGATCCATTCTATGTATATGAGCCATCAAAGAATAATTACCATTTTCTAGAAGAAAGATTCATGATAGAGGAATCTGGAAATTCCATTTGCATTGGTGTATCATAAAACATAGGTGTATCTGCTAACTTATCAACAATAACTTGGCCTTTATAGATTTTCTTTCAGCATATTCAATATCAAATTCACTTAAGAGCATGACCCATTTAGCTAGTCTACCGATGAGGGCATCTTTGCTTAGTAGGTACTTTAGTGGATCAATCTTAGCTACTAAATGCATGGTATGAGCCAACATATAATGTCTTAGTTTCTGTTATGCAAAGATCATAGCTAGACAAGCTTTCTCAATCATTGAATAGTTCTTATCATATGCAACCAATGTTCTACTAATATAATATATAGCTCTTTCCTTCTTGTTCTCATCATGTTGTGCAAGCAATGCCCCTAGTGATGTATCTATAGTGGAGACATATAAGATCAAAGGCTTCCCTAGAATAGGAGGCATCAAGATAGGAGGATTCGATAGATATTTCTTGATATGATTAAAATTATTTTCACATTCCTCATTCCATGCAAAGATCACACCTTTATGTAATGTCTGTGTAAAAGGTTGTGATATGTCCGCTAGTTGAGATATGAAGCATCTGATAGATTGAACTCTCCCTTGTAATGTCCTCATTTGACTAATATTCTTCGGGGGTTGCATCTCCATTATAGCCTTTACTTTAGTTGGATCAACTTCAATGCCCTTCTTTGAAACTATGTATCCTAAGAGCTTTCCAAAAGTGACATCAAAAGCACACTTCTTAGGATTTAGTCTAAGACTAAATTTTTCCATTCTATCTAGTATCTTGCTCAAGTCATTTAGATGTTTAGCTCTAATCATAGATTTTGCTAAAGTATCATCAACATAATCCTCCATGGTTCAATGCATCATGTCATGAAAAATAGATGTCATAGCTCTCTAATATGTAGAAATAGCATTTTTAAGCCCAAATGGTATGACATTCCAACGTAAGGTACCCCATGCACATGTAAAAGCAATTTTCTCTTGATCCTCTGGAGTAATTTTTATTTGATTATATCTAGAAAAACTGTCCATTAAAGAATACATCTCAAAGCTCACAGTCATGTCCACTATCATATCAATGTTAGGTAGTGGAAAATCATCCTTAGGGCATGTGTTATTCACATCTCTAAAATATGTGCATACTCTTATTGATTTGTCTGGTTTGGAAATAGGTACAATATTAGAGATCCATTCAGCATAATCAATAACATGAATGAATCCAGCTTTTAGTAGCTTCTCTAATTCAGCTTTTACCAAGAGTGCAACATGAGGATGCATCTTTTTCAATTTTTTCTTAACATGTTTGACATTTGGAGCTATAGATAAATGGTGCATTATAAGACCAGGATCCAAGCCTGGCATATCTGAGTATTTCGATGCAAAGTTGATCTTCTTTTATGTTAGGAATGTTGTAAATTTTTTCTTCTCTTGTTCTGATAAAGATTGTGCTACATGGATCAACTGTGGTTCCTCTATTGTTCCCAAGTTTATAGATTGATTGGGCTCAATTAGAACTAGAGATCTATCCTGTAAATGACTTGAAAGGACATCAAATATCTCATCCTTAGGCACCTCAGAGAGGTTTTCACCTTTGGATATGTCTTTTATTTTTACTTTTGTAGGTTCTGAGACTACCACAAAGTGGTTTTCACCCTCAGAACTCCTTTTCTTTTTATTCTTATTCTTATTTTTCTGACTAAGATACTTGATGTCCGACTCCATCATGCTAACACTTGGTTCACTAATGGAAGTCCTCATAGGCTCAATTGCATTGAGGTAGCAAGAAAGAGCATAGTCATTGGGATAAGTATAAATAACTTGGCTCATATTTGTAGAGGTTTGGTCAAGAAGTTTAGGATTTTGGATAGTCAAAGTTGTGAAAGATTGGGAAAGAGTGTTTACGGATATGGATCTATCATCATTGGTCCTAACCCGATGCTTGACTTCAAAGGTGATATTACAACTTAAGACATTCAATTCATGAATAGGTTCAAGGTCATTGTGGAAGTCCACTTTAGCCATCAATGGATCAAACTTGATAAGTTCATCATTTCACTCTAGAATTACATTGGGTTTAGGTGCATATTGGTCAATAACATCAACATGTTTTTTTGTAATAAGCTCATCTTCTTATGGAATGGCTCCCCATTCATAGTCATTAGATTCTCCCTCTATGCCTCTAGGAAATCTAAGAACATGACTAAAGTTAGGATGAATACCCCAGAAGGGTTACCCTTAGATTCTCATTTGAATTCATACTCATGAGAATTGTCTCGGAATAGCTACCACCTTATTCCTTGTCTATTTGATTACCTTTGAGATTAGTTGGTTCTTGTGGTGAAATTGTCTCTTGTTCTATAGTAGGTTCTTGTGTTTCTACTACATTAATCCTTTTGATTGGATCATCCTCTTCTTCAAGAAGGTCTTTAATTTCTTTAGGAAAACATTCATGGTGTCTAAATCATCACTATTAGATTGTTCTATTGTTTCTCCCTTTAATTGATTTGTTGTGGATGGCTCAATCTATTCTAATACATGTGGGGAGTTCTTGCTAAGATAGAAAGGCTTCTTCTTATATCCTAGACCTATTGTATTCTTGTTTTCTCAACCATGATGGTCAAGAGGTGATAGTAGACCTTTACCTTGTAGTCCTAGAGGTCCTTTTCCTGTATATCCCATCTTTTTAATCAATTTGTCCCCTGGACCATATGACTTAGAAGGGACCTTTGATTTTTTATAATCACATGATTGATCAATTTGAGATTTAGGTTCTTCTTTGTAGAGCCATGCAAGAACAGCTTCATCCTCTTCAAATTCTTATTTAGATACTTGTTCTACAACAAAATTTCCTTTATACACCTCAAGAGGTTCTTTAGATTCTGGTTTGGACTGTTTCAAAGTTTTCCCATAAGACTTAGGTGAGATAAGGAGAGATGTCAAAGATAAGACTGGCTCTATAGTATATTCTCCCATACCATTTTCTTTGATTGTGACCTCTTTAGCAATGTTTTCCATTTTTTATGTTGAAGCAATGTCTAGCTACTTAGTGGAAGATTCTTTGTTATTAGGAACAAGTTTATCAACGCTTTCTTTCAATACATTGCAAGTTGTAGACATGTCAACTGGGATGGTTACCTCTACTCCTTCATAAGGAAATTTCAAGCACTGATGGTATGTTGAAGGAATAGCCTTCATTTCATGTATCTAGGGTCTCCCTAGAAGGATGTTGTAAGCCAAAGGTATATCAAGAACTTGACATGTAGTATCTCTGATGATAGGACCTATTTTGATAGGCAAGACAATGGTGCCTTTGGAGGATCATTCTTCTTCATCATATACCTTGATAGTTATTTTCTTTCTAGGATCAATAGTTGTTTCTAAAAATCCCAATTGTGTGATCAAGCTATAAGAATAGATATTCAAACCAATGCCCCCATCTATCAACACATGTTTGATGTGATGGTTTTGGATCAAGACTTCTATATGCAAGGGCTGGTTATGTGGATGATTCAAGGAGTTATCATCTTCCTTTGAAAAGGAAATATACTATGGAGATGTAATATGACCAATAGTCTAGAATCTATCTAGATCAAGGTTATTAGGAACATTGGATCTGAGTAGAGCTTTGTCTAGAATGGCTCTATGAGCTGAGGATATCTGAAGCAACTCAAACATTGATATTTTTGCATTTGTGTGTTGGAGTTGTTGAACAATACTGTATGAAGTAGGCCTTGTGTCTTTAGGATTTGAAGATTTAGATGTGGCCTTCTGTTTAGAAGTGGAAGATAGATTGAAAGCCACCTTAGGGACATTGGATGAATATGGGATTTATCCTCGCAGATGTGCTTGAGCTTGTGATCGAGTAACCGCATTAGCTGATTGATTTTCTCTATGTTTTCTTATAATTGTGATGACATTACAATGTTCATATAGGCATGGTTCAACCATATTGATGAAAACATTGTTTCCAAAGTAGGAATAATTGACTTTAGCACCCATATTAGGCTGAGAAGAAGGATCTTCTTTACCATGTTTAGGAAATGGTTCTCTAAATGCTGTATGATAATTATTGCTCTTATGATTATCAATCTTGATTTCTCCATTATCATTTTTTTCTTGTATGATGTGCTTCAAGTGAACATAGTTATTAGTCTTGTGTCCTTTATTGTAATGGAATTCGCAGAAATCATTCTCTCTCCACCATTTTGGTTTAGGTTCAGGATCAATGACTTTTATCTCTGGCAAGTAGATGATTTTGTTGGCCAATAGAGTTTTCATGGTAGATTCCAAGGATTCTCCAAGAGGAGTGAATTTTCAATTAGGATCTGTAGCCCAAGGTTTGTAATCATATGACTTTTTTTTGGACTCTATTGCTTTAGCTTCGTAAGCTTTGATGGCTTGGGTACCAATAGTGAGATTGAAAGAAGGTGCCTTAGATGGGGCACAAATATTATCAACAACACCATCTATGACAACACCTTTATTCTTGTTCTAGTTTTTATTCTTGTCCTTGGAACTAGATCCAAATTCATACTTGTCCTTTTAAAGTGTGATGTCTCCTTTTTTCACAAGTACTTTCTAAATTTTGATTGCATTATCTACCATATTATTAAAAGATGTATGATTTTGCATTTGTAAAGGGTAGTTGATTTCTAGAACAAGATTATTGATGAAGATTTCCAGCTTCTCAGTTTTTGGAATGGGTCTAGCATATAGAGAAAATTTCTTCCTCCATCTCTTGAGAAATGTCAGGAATGGTTCACCTAGATATTGTTTCAGATTGCAGATGTCAATCATGGTGACCAGATGTTGAATATTGTAGGAGTATTGTTGATAAAATAGTTTGATTAACTCAAAAAAATTTGATAGTAGGAGGCATTCTAGAGAACCAATGAATGGCTGACCCTCCTAGAGATCGCAGGAAAAGATGCATTAAGTAAGTTGGTTCATGCATGAACTCCATAGATTGAGTAAAGAATTCTCTGACATGATCTTGAGGATCGGAGTTTCCATCATACTTATCATATTTAGGAATCTCCACCCTTTTAGGGAATGGTGGCATGTACAAGTCTTTATCAAATGGAAAAGGACATAGGGCCTCTATGGAGAACTCCTTAGGTTCCTTTTCTTTTTCTAGTTTGTTAAGTTTGAATTGCATGGCATGCATTTGTTTCATCATAGTTGTGATTGGAGTTTCTTCTTCATGTGTAATGATATCTTCAACATTAAAGTTGGGAGGAAGTTTAGCTCCTTGATGAGCTAACTCTAGAAAATATGCCTCTCTATCTTCTTTCAAGAAATGCCTCATCATTTTCTTGAAGTCATCATAATTTTGATATCGAGCAATTTCAGAAGGTGTAGGTTCTTGATCCATACCATGTTGAGAGTGATGTCCTTGACACCTATGATGTGTCCCTCCATGAGACATGTTAGGAGTTTTAGGACTCCCTAGATTAGATTGAGGTGGAGTTTGCTAATTACCTTCATGAGTTGATGGAGGGGGTATATAACCAGTTTTCAATCAAAAATTGCCAAGACCGTCATCTTCATAAAGACCAAAATTGTAGAGTTGCTCAAGAGTTGGACCTATGTGAGTAGAAAAAGTTGTGGTGTTAAGTTCTTCTTTGGATTTCTTATGTGAGGAAGCTCTAGTTTCCACCATTAACCTTGGGTGAAGCAGGAAAGCAAGATGAAGACAACTGAAGAATGACTTGATTCAATAAGATTGAATGGGGCAAACTTTGTCAAGATTGAATTGATTGAAGGTTAGATTGGATGTAAATGAAGGATATTAGGCCAAAATAGTGTGGGTAGATGCCCAATAGATGGTGGGCATGAGTTGACAACACTTGGCCATTTTAGTAACAAGACTGAATTTGAAGATAATTTTGGCAAGGTTTTGACACAAGATGAAAAAGACTCAAATCGATAAATCAGAAGACAAAATAAAACTCAAGAGCTCACTTGAGGAAAATGAATGAATTTTTTCTAGTTTCTACTCTACTCTTGACACAGTGATTTGTTCGACAGATTCTGGAAACAGGCTATAAAAACTAGATCTCTGACAATTTTGACCACTTTTTAGAAATTTTTCAAAGTTTCTCAAATGACTTTCTGCAGGAGCGTATGACAGTGGGTATGCTCTGAAATGATAGTTGACAAAACTTGTATGACAATTGCAAAGCTCACAAAATAGTTGATAGTAGGATTTTGACTTTTTTCTTTTGACTGGTGGCAAAACTCGTACGACACTATACAAGCTTTCATACGACAATATAGTGGTTCTGAAACAAAAATTGCCAAAACTTGTATGACTTTCTGACCTTGTGGGATGACTTTTATCTCTAGAAAGGAATTTTACTTCATATTTTGGAAATTTTAGGTTTTTAGTTTTAGATTGTTCATAAATTCTTCTATCCAGGTTTGAATATTATTCTGGGATCGTTCATTTTCAATAACCAAATAGATAAACAAGCACGCAAAATAGCAAGCAAGTGATTCCAAGCACGTCTAAAAATAATGAATAGGGGACAAAGCAACCCTGTGCATGAACAATCAAGTAACTAAATGTGCTAATCCCTAGGAGTGCTAATTGTGTATGTTCCAAAAAAAAATTTAAAAAGGCACATATTCCTAGAAAAATGAAAATT
The DNA here is from genome assembly GCA_027943335.1 of Chamaecyparis obtusa. NCBI lineage: Eukaryota > Viridiplantae > Streptophyta > Pinopsida > Cupressales > Cupressaceae > Chamaecyparis > Chamaecyparis obtusa. The sequence continues at coordinate 519,493 of BSBK01005600.1, read as the reverse complement.
TGGCCTCACTAGGGTTTGTAGTAATGGTCTGACTCTACAACTTTTGTGATCTCAATAGGATGAACTCCAATCGAGGTGCACTGGGGTTTTGACATAGTTTGAGAATTTAATCAATTAGGAGCTACTAGGGAGATCTGACAACCCAACAAGAGACCACACCTGTGAAGATTTCCTCCACAAGGACATTTATATAGCGGCTACTGCTACTGTGATGAAAATGGCTATTACCGCTTGAGGTTCCATCCACATGGTTGACCCAATTAAGGGAATGTCCACTATGGTTAACCCTCTCTAAAGGTGACTCACAAAAGATACCACATGGAGATTGGTTCTAGATTCAAGGATCTAAGTTTCTGATACTACCCAAAAAGGGAGTAGAGCATAGTCCTCTAGCCTTTTCACTTTTAACCAAAACAAAGCAGACAGATTAATCCAACATGCTAAGACCAAGATTATCTCACAAAGATCTATGATGTCAACTGCTTATGATCTATCAACCTCTCTGAAGAGAGAATGTATCAATCAAAAGTTGAAGATGAACAAATCTAGTAGAACATGAGACTCTCTCAGTAACCTCCCTACCTACAAGGGGATCATTTGTCAAGAAGAGCTTTGCATGCATGAACAAGTGGAAGAAGCCCACTCTCTCGAGATCATCCATAAATAGTGTTCATAGGGCCTATTTACTATGTGTGACAAATATGTAGAAAGAAAATCTATGTTTGTTTTATAGCCCAAAATGAAGTCTATGATATGAAAGCAAGAAAAGTCACACAAGCTTGCCACATGAGAGTTTGTTTTAATCCAAATCTAAATGTTATTAGCTGGAGAAGAATACCTGAATTCCCCGCAATGCACTTAGTAGATTTTTACCAATTTTAGAAATTTAGTTACACTTTTTCCAATCAGATTTAGCAAATATCAGTAAAAAAATAGAAGATTTCAATTGTTAGGGTTAGCTATTAGTCCAAATCTAAAAATCAAATCTGAAAAACTACCAAATTTTTTTGAAATGACAATTGAATTCTGGTGTCAAAACTCATACGACAGTGGGTTACTGTTACCCCAATTTTCATGTGCATGTAAATTTGGCTAAATCTATCCCAAGATCTCTATTTTTACCCTACCAGGCATCCCTAAAAATTTCATGGCTTTATCTACTTCCCTCTGGTCTCTACAGTGGTTTCTAGGTCTCTGGCTAGGTGCAAAACCCTTAAAAAATTCATAAAACTAGTCGTTGTGTCTAAAAACCATAGGGCTCTATTATAATTTGTAGTTAACTTTATCAGCCACTTAAGTTATTAATTCTCCATATGCGCTTTTCATTCATTGGTTGGTCGCTAGTTCTCCAAGTCAGTCGGAGGTTACCTTTTCCTTCCGGCGATTCAGCAAATGCCTTGTTCACATAATACCCTAGTGTTTCATGGTTAAGTCCTTAGTGGTTAGTGATTCAGTGAGTGGTCAACTTCCCTTTAGTCATGTGTTCGCTAAGAGGTCTGACCGTCTTTTTATGTGGGGTCCCGGTTAAAGAGATCAACGACTATCTTATGATCTGAAGGGTTTGTGTCAGGGCATCAGATCATGCGCTGATTGTTGATTCCCTTTCAATGAAGTCTTGTAGTGTGTCAGTGGGTCTGATGTCACATCAGCCTATGTGGAAGCTCCTGATTGGTTGAGAGATGATAAATTGTAAAGAATGTCAGTGTGGGCCCAGTGGTTGTTAGTTGATGTTGATCTAACAGCTGTCGCATGTCCACAAGGATTTTTTCTGACAAATGTGATCATGCGATGACTGTTGATCTTGCTTTATCTCTGGGCCTTGTCAAGTGGGTCCTCGTATTGCTTCTATGTTCAAATTTCATTGGTTTATGGGTGAACAACTAGGATTTGTCAGTGGGGCCGTGTCAGAGTATCTGTAGGGATGTCAGTAGACTGAAGATCTACGGTTGTCACTTGATCGCAAAGGATCTTCCAAGCCCTTGTGATCTTATGACAACCATTTGATGCTCTTTTTGTAGGTCGTGGGTCCAAGTCTGTCAGATGTGCTGACTTGCTCAAATATGATTGGTTTTTGCATGCTGATGAGGACTTCTAGGTGGACCGATGTGTCAGTAGGGTCACAATTTAATGCAGATCTATGACAGGCATATGATCTGAAGGAATATTTGTCGGTCATGAGATCATGCACCCGCTGTTAGATTGGAATTTGTTTGCAATGGGTTTGTTTTCAGAGAGGTTGCCAAGGTGTTTGTTGATGGAGTAGTCGAAACAAATAGAAAGGTGACATGTGGCAGCTTGGGCCCAGGGTTAGTTAAAGGATCTTGTGAATCAATGACTAAAGGAGTTTCTCGTGTTCACTTGATTTAACCAAGGGTCAACGAAAGACTTAGTGATTTAGTGAAATGCCTTGTTCACTGAATCACTTAACTAGACTAGGGTAAAGAGATGGATTTTATGAATGAAAAAGGGTCATTGGTCACGTGGTCATCGAATGACTTAAAGGAAGAAGGGCCCAAGGTGGGTCCAAATATGTTGACATGTCAATTTTCTCACTTCTCACTGGCCGCTGACTTCCATGGTGGTGTTTGACTTGTCAGAGGGGGATTTTAAGTTGTTTTCTTAGTGCATCATAGTCATTCATCTACCGAGAAGGGTTTCTTATCGACGGTCATGTTTTAAAATGACCAGGCTAGCCATTAACATTTAAATTCAAATTTCCTGCGAAGGTTTTGCTAGGCTTTTGTGTTCCTTCGGCCATGCACGATGTCGATTAGCTCAGGAATTAAATTCTTAGGATGGTTATGGTTGAGAGGGTGATGGAGATGACTATTGGCCAATGTTGTAGGGTACTGTGCCACATTTTCATGCTAGGAGATGCTAGAAAGAGTTGGCACCACCTTTTGAACAGTACTGTTATCTAGGGAATTATGATCAGATTGTGAGCCTTCATGGCTTAGTGGAGTTGAAGATGGGTTGGTAGGTCGAGGTTGTTGTGTTTTTAGGTGTTTTCAACTTAGAAGGATCAACATGCAAAGAAATATATGATTTGATGATCGATTCTCAGAGATTTTCATTAATAGGTGATCAGTACCCTAGGGTTTGATATCATTGTTTAATCTTGTAACCCTAGTTAGGCTTTGACTCTTGCCTGCATGCAAGAGGGGGATGTATATAATGTATTTTTGGAGCTTTTTAGCTTAGAATTGACTTTTTCTATAAAAAGAGAGGTTCACAATTGTAGAAGAAATTCATCTTTTCTTAAGGGTCATCTATGGTATCATTTCTACCCTCTGGCTTATACAGTTGTAAAGTTCCCATTGATAATAAAAACATTGCAGAGGTATTTTGTGACAATCCTTCATGTCCCTATGCTTCCTTGTTTGAATTATCTCTTATTGAATCAAAGTATATGATGTTCTCAGTGATAACTTAGGGTTCCTGATCCCTCTTAATTTCTGTAACTATGTGTGTTACTATGTTTGATCTAATTTAGATTTTTTTATGGGTATACTTCATCCCCCTAACAGTCTTGTCTCAATCCTACACTAAGTTGTAGAAGTGAATGTCTTCTTGTAGGTCATAGGTTGTGTCTTATGTTCAGGCCCTCCTATGAAACACTTATGCAAGCCTATTCAGTAAGTTGTGACCTACTAGACCTAAGTCTTTTATTGATTCCATTTCTCTATACTGAGATCCAAACCCTAATTTTGATGTATCACCTAGTAGGTAGTTTTCTTTCAGTCATTTTCCTTTGCAAGCATTCCTTCTATCCCTTTCCCTCAAAAGATTTCCTTTTCACATCTTGAAGCAAATTAAGGTGATTATCCAAGAGGAACCAGCCTAGAACCTGGAAGTCTCATCTTAGTTAGCATAGGTCCCACACCTGGAGATGATTCCCATGTTATACTAGGTTATCAAGACTACGAGAGCTTGAGACAAGGGTGCAAACTTAGTGTATAACAGTTACCTTCTAGACGATAGTTGAGAAAATTGTATGACAGTGGGTGTCTTCTCATATGACAATAGATCTCCCAAATGACAGTGTGTACCTTCTGATATGAGCCTTGATAGAATCAACTATCATATGATAGTGGGTACTTCCTGGCATGACTTTTGTCAGAAAGTCATACGAAAAATGTATAGATAGAAAATAAAAGATCGTAGTTTGAACCAGAAAATGACAAGAAATTGATAGAAATTAATAGAAATTGAATAGAAACCCATTTTAGGGCCCCACAGTGGACACCAGAAATGTGTGTGTGAATTTTTTACCTAGTTGTAGACACAACACTTCAGTAAAACATTAAAGGTTAGCAAAAATAAAAATCATGCAATGAAATAGAAACTAAGCTAACTAGGTGATTTACTGCCTTCTAGTAGATGAGAGTATGATATTCTTAGATCGGACTAAGACTAGTGACAATGCAACACCTAAATGAAGGATTTGAATGCAAAAGATGGATACAAGATGAATGCATATTTATTCTATATTTTTATATTTTCTATGCAATATTATGAAATCTGTATGAATCTAAGCTATATGAATGAAATGGAATGCAGATTTAATCTAAGAATGCTATGATATGAAATCTATGATATGACACTATGCAAAAACTATGAAAGATTATGATCAACTATGAAAGATCTCACAAATCACCTGTCGCAAGTGCTTAATCCTTCAATCGCCAATTTTCTAGAGTAATTGTGCAAATTCAAGTGTTGATAAAAATGAAGAGCTGAGCCTTGATTTTATAGAAATATAAGGCTTTGAGGATGCAGGAGAAAAGTCATAAATCACTCTTGATGAACTCAGGTTGATTTTTGAGTCAACAAGAAATTAGAGATGATTAACTCACATAATTATGCAAAATCATGCAAGAATAGCTTTTTAACTCAAATCAGAAGTTTAGATCATCTTTGAACTCAAAATAGATGTTGAGTTTCCAAAAGTTAACAACTTGCATTGATTTCCTAATTTTGAGTTTAACTGCTCTTTGAATGTGCATGATTAATTATGAATTAATTAAATAAATAAAGTGATTTATTCTCAACTTAACTAATTTTTGAATTAAAATAATTGATTTATGGGTTAATCGATTATTAAATCAAACTTTTATTCAAAAGATATATTATTAAATTTGACAATTGACTTTAATTAATTAAATAAGAATTTAATCAATTAGTATTGGGATTTTTGATTTATTGTCAAAATTAAATAATACAATTTAGGAATAAATAGAATTAAATTTAATTAAATAATTAAGTGGTAGTATTAAATCTAATTAATTAAATATTTAGAATATTCAATTAATTAAACTTTAGGATAAATTAGCTTTATCGCCAAATAATCATTAAATTAAAGACAATTAGGATAAATAGGAATATTCCCCAATGCAAAATTTAGGATAAAATCAATTAAATTTGATAATGTGCAGATGTGCCTTAGGTTAGGAATTCGATGTCAATTTCATTTGAATCAAAGATGTAGGAGATTAATGAACCTATAGCCCATTTTTGGGGTATTACAGTGTCCTCTCAAGAAAGAAGGATGAATCTGACCCACCAAATCAAAGGCCCATTGCTAAAATGGCCAGAAATTGATGAAGGGAATGAGCTCCTTGGCAGGAGCATGAATTAGATTTCTGTGTAGCTGAAACTATTTGTAAGATTTGGCATATTGTGTATCTTCTTTTTCCATATCCGGCCAATAGTAACCAACTCTAATAATCTTACGATCCAATGTTAGGTTGGTCGAATGAGAACCACACATGCCTTCATGCACCTCAACTAATGCACGTTTAGACTCATCAGGCTCTAAAAACCTAAGGAGGGTACCATCTAGACCTCGCCTATACAAATTGTTAGCTACAATGACATAGAGTGAAGCACTACAGATTAGGTGATGTTTCTCATTCCAAGTGTAAGTGTATGGAACAATCTAGTCACAGATGTAGGAATAGATATGATGGTAGCGGGATGAATCATGTCCAATGACTAAACATATCATCTTAGATTCAGGGGTATTGTAGGCTAGGTAGCATAATGTTTCCACCAAAAATTCATGTTGAAAGTCATTTTCTGGCATCTATAGCATAGAGGCAAGAGTAGCCATTGCATCGGCTGCATTGTTATCTACTCTTGGAATCTACTGGAAAGTGATATGTGCAAACTATTTTCTTAGATCATCGACCATTTGTTAATTACACAACACCAAATTTTCATCCTTTTTCTGATAGATGTCATTGACTTGATTGATGACCAATTGTGAGTCTCCAAAGACTTTAAGTTTATCCACTCTCTGTTCTATGGCTATCTTCATACCATTGATTAGGGCTTCTTACTCCGCAATGTTATTTGTACAAGGAAACAAAATTTTGTATGCCTTTAGTAAAGAGTACCTTTGTGGGGTAATGAACAATATTCTGACACCTGACCCCTACTGGGTGAATGATCCATCAAAGAACATATTCCATGTTTGATGTGTAAGAAGCATTATGGACTCATCTGGAAACTCAATGTTCAACAGTTGATGATCCTTGAGAGGAGCTTCTACCAACTAATTTGTAATTGCTTGTTCTTTAATGGCCTTTCTCTCTACATACTTAATGTCAAACTCACTGAGTATCATGACCCACTTTTCCATTCTACCTGTGAGGGAAGCTTTGCTGAGCAAGTACTTTAATGGATCAATTTTAGCAATAAGTCTTGTACAGTGAGAAAGCATGTAGTGCCGCAACTTTTATGAAGCAAACACCACTTTCAGGCAAGCCTTCTCAATGATAGAATAGTTTGTTTCATAGGAGACCAGAGTCCTACTGATGTAATAAATAGCTCTTTCCTTGTTGTTTTGATCTTCTTGAGCCAACAGGGCACCTAGAGATGTATCTATAGCTGAGATGTAAAGGATAAGTGGCTTCCCATGAATTAGAGGCATCAATATTCATAGATTTGTAAGGTATTGCTTGATCTATGTGAGCCCTTTGTCATAGTCTTCATTTCACTCATAAGTCTCACCATTATGTAAATTTTTGGTGAAAGGGTGTGACTTATCGACCAGTTGTGCAATGAAGCACCAGATAGACTGTAACTGACCTTGGAGACCTCTCATCTGACTAATGTTGCACGGTAGAGGCATTTCCATGATAGCTTGAACTTTCTTAGGATCTACCTCTATGCCTTTAGTAGATATGATGTAACCATATAGCTTTCCAGAAGTGACACCAAATGCACACTTTTTTGGGTTGAGCCTCAGACTGAATTGTTCCATTCGATCTAGTATAGGACCTAGATCTGTAAGATGTTCTTTTCATTGCATGCTCTTAGCCAAAGTGTCATCCACATAGTCTTCCATTTTTTTGTGCATCATATCATGAAAAATAGTGGTGATAGCCTTTTGATATGTAGCTCGAACATTTTTAAGTCCAAAGGGCATGCCAATCCAACAGAAAGTTCCCCAAGCACAAGTGAAGGTTGTCTTTTCTTAGTCTTCTAGCACAATTTTTATTTGGTTGTAACTAGAGAAATCATCCATCAATGAATACATTTCATAGCCAGCCATCATGTCCACAATCATGTCATGTTGGGTAATGGGAAGTCATCCTTAGGAGATCTTTTATTCAAGTCCTAGAAATTTGTGCAGACTCAAATGGATTTATCATGTTTAGAAACTGGAACAATATTGGAAATCCATTTCACGTAGTCAATGGCTCTAATGAAACCAGCTTTGAGAAGTTTTTCTAGCTCCTCCTTGACTAAGAGTGCCACGTGTGGATGCATATTATGAAGCTTTTGTTTAACAGGCTTAATGCCTAGTGCAATAGATAGGTGATGCATGATGAGATTGGGATCCAATCCAAGCATGTCAGAATAGGTCCATGAAAAATTGACTTTCTTTCTTTGAAATAAACTGGTGAATTCTTCTTTCTCTTCTATAGATAGTGACTGTGCCAAATGAATGATCTAAGGTGTAGCTTCTATACCCAAGTTCATTGGCTAGGTTAGTTCAATCAGAACTGATGATCTTTCCTAAAAATGACTTTACAGTGTATCAAGTATCCCATTCTCAGGTGCCTTAGAGAGGTTTTCACCCTTAGATACATCTTTTATTTTTACTTTTTTCAGCTCTGACAATGCCACAATGTGGTTTTCACCATCAGAGTGCCTATTCTTTTTTATTTTAATTTTGTGACTAAGATACTTGATATCAACTTCATTCATGTTGATACTATCTTCACTGGTGGAAAACATTACAAGTTCAACAACATTAAGGTAATAGGAAATAGTATAGTCATTCTGAAACATAAGGACTTCACTAGATGGAGAGGGAGAGTTCCAGTTGATGAGCTCAGGATGGCGAAGTGAAAAAGATGTGGCGGGTTCAAGTGTGTTCACATTATAGTCATTGAAAGTATGGACAAGCAAGTTGAGACCTAAAGAAATCTCATCTAGAGGTGTGTTCGAGTCCCTTCGAGACCTCACATCAAAAGTAGAGGGTATGTTAACATTAGTGGAATCGCACTCGGTTGTCCTAACACTAGACCCTTCACCTACTTTGAGAAGGTTTTCATACACATGAACATGAAAATCTATATCTTTATCAAAATTTCTTTCAAACAAGGAATCAAACTCATAATCATGCGAGTCAGTGATGCTTGATATAGGAATTCCATCAACACTGGCTATACCATTTGACTCATTTTTATCTCTTATAGTATTAATGGTTTGCTGGTTTTGTTCTTTCTTGAACTACTCTTGAAAGGACGGTGGCATGTACAACTCACCTACATAATTAGGATCAGTAGTTTAGATTTCTATCAACCGCTTGTATGTCAGTGAAGTAATTGAGGTGGTGTCATTAGAATCACTGTAAGTCTCCATCGTACTAAAATGTGGTACAAAATCATCTAGTTCAGCAAGGAATGCAACAAGATTTGGAGGAATAGGATAGGGAAAGATATCATCATCAGAGCTATCATCTAGATTTGTAGCTATGGTAGTGTCTTCAAGTTCTGGCTAGAATTCTAGTTCTGGTATAAATTTGTTAATCCCTAAATGAAATAGGATTTTCTTGAAGCCTAGACCTATGGTATCTTTGGTTCGATGACTTGTGGATTCAATTGGTTCAAGTAAGCCATTGGCATTCACCCCTACAGGGCCACTCCCTTTGTAACCCAAGCTCTTTATGATTTTGAAGGATTCATTGTATGGTTCTTGTTCTAAGTCAGGAGTTGGAGTGATTGTTTTAGATGTGTCCTTTCCTTTATAAACCCAAGTTGTAATAGCTCTATCCTCATCCTCATCCTCTAGTGGCATTGTGGCCTCTAAAAAGGCACCATCATAGACTATTTGAGAAGAAATGATAGAAGGTTTATTGCTCTTAGAAGGTCTCCCATAGGAATGTGGAGATGGAGGTAGAACTGCTAATGACAGCACAGGTTCAATTTGATATCCCCCCATGCATGTATCTTTGAGTTTAAGAGTCTATTCCATTTCTTTGAGTTTGGCATCAAAGAATTCAGTAGACTCTCTATTGGTTGGGACAAAGCTGTTAGTAGATTTGTTAGAAAGTAAAGTCCACCAAGATAGCTAAGAGTGGGGGGTGAATCAATTATCTAATAATTATAACTTTTAGCAACTTCAATGGTATTAAACCATGTAAGCAATATAATTAGCAACCATAGAAAGATATTCATACACAATAACACAATGACCCAAGATATGTTGACTAGGGAACCTCTTGATCAAAGAGAAAACCCCGGTGGGAATGATGCCCAAAAAAGATGCACTAATATGATTATTCCTTGTGAAAGGATGGACTCTTTTAGGAGTCTTATGAAATACATTCAGTACATATGAATCCCTATTAGGAGATTTTGAATTACTGTTAAAAGATTCTAACCCTGTTAAGAGTTATGGAAGACAGAAGGACCCATTTCCCAAATAGCTTCAATGGAAAGATCACTGAACACACTATCCAACTGATCTCTAGATTATTCAACAAAATAATAGAAAATATGTTACCTCCTTCCTTACTGTGCCAAACCGCACTCTCTGCTACACCAGATCTCAATTTCAGATCTCTATAGTTCGCATGTCTTCTTTCACAAATTCACTTTCACAATTAGCTCTTTTCTTCACTTCATGCATACATCAACACATCCAACCAAATTACAACAAGGAAAAACATTCCTTTCTTTATACCACACTCAATTAATTACAAATGCGTCAACATACAATTACAAAATAAAAGTTTCCACACGCTACATAAAAATTACACAAAACTATCAGCTTCCAACTACAATAATTATTCACTCATGTGACCTCAAAGTTTGCTTTGTCATCCACATCACTAAAAATGTGTCTTCAACTTCCCTTTAACTGCACAAAACTAGATTCCATCCAGATTAGGAGATATCATCTAATTTCCACAAACCGCTACTCAGGAACACTACCTGAATACTGCTTCCACCAAAATGCTCATAACTTCCATGAATAAATGAATTACTATTTGTGCTCTTAACCATAAACATATAACATATCAATGAGTATATCCTCAACATCACATAGCTCCAACTACAATATCCCATGTGTGCTAATCCAAACACTGTCTGCTTCTATGTAAGTCTCCAGTAAATCACTATGTTGACATCAATGACAATCATAGTCATGAATGCAACAAAAACTGCTATAGAATGGTTGTCAAACATTTAGCATTCATTCCTAACAATCTCCCCCATTGGAATTGATGGAAACATAGATGAAAAAACATCCAATGTTCCAAAAATCCAATACTGCAACACTGCTGCTTCAAGAAAATATTTCAAGTCCTCTTCATCAATCAAATCTTGCTTCATTTTCCTATTCAGATAGTACAAATGGTTTTTTCATGTACACTTCTCACCCATTGACATCAATGATAGAAATATCATCATTATGTCAATGACAACTCTAATGTCAAAAGACACTATTCAAAAAATACATTCACTAGAGTCCTCATGACTCAGCTTAGATACACATACTCCACCATAGAGGAAGTACCAACATCCAGTCTAGAAGAAAAATAAGGTTTATATACCACTTGATGGATGCAACCAACTGCATCACTTCTCAAAAGTAGGTTGGGGCATAACCCCAAGCATACCTCTCAGATACTCAAATGTATCCTTAGGAAAAGGCTTTGTAAATATGTTTTCTATCTACTCCTGTGTACTTATGTACTCAAGTCTAACTTCTTTCTCATAAACTTTTTCTCTTACAACATGATACTTAATCTCTATATGTTTTGTCTTAGAATGTAATATAGGGTTCTTAGACATACTAACTTTGCTGATTTTGTCACAATGTATGACAACAGGTTCAACAAACTTTATTCCAATATCCTTCAGCATTTGCTTCATCCAAATTATCTAGTTACAATTGTTTGTTGTTGCTACATATTCTGCTTCTGCTATGCTCTATGAGATACAATTCTACTTCTTGCTTAACCAAGAAACCAATCTTCCTCCAAGAAAAAATGCTCCACCATTGGTGCTCTTCTTATCATCAACACTGCCTCCCCAATTAGCATCTGTATATGCACATAGGGTAAAATCACCTGATTTTTCATACCACAATCCATAGTCCATTGTGCCTCTTAGATATCTTAGTATCCTCTTTACTACTACATAATGTGATTCTCTAGGTTCAACTTGAAATCTTGCTACAATTTCAATTGAATGTGTTATATCAGGTCTTGTATGAGTCAAGTACTGCAATCCTCTAATAATAGATCTGTATTTCTTTTGTTCAACTATCGGTGTTTCATCTATGCTAGATAATTTATGTCTAGTTACCATAGGTGTTCCAACTGGTTTATAGTTCTCCATTCCAAATCTTTTCAACAAGTCATTTAGGTACTTTGTCTGACTCAAAAAGATACCATCATTATTCTATGTTATCTATAATCCCAAAAAGTATTTCATTTCACCAATCATACTCATTTCAAATTCAGTCTTCATTTCATCAGCAAATTTGTCACTAGCTTGATCTTCTCCTCCAAAAAAAATTTCATCAACAAAAATAACTATAACTAACAAACCATTTTCAATTTCTTTTGTGTATAGATTGCTATCAGTTGTTCCTTTTGTAAATCCCAACTTTAACAAATTATTGTCTAGTCTTGCATACCAAGTTCTAGGTGCTTGCTTTAGTCCATATAAGGCTTTCTTCAGTTTACATACCATGTCTCCTTCTTGAGTCAAAGGAAAACCTTTAGGCTACTCAATGTAGACTTCTTATTCCAATTCTCCATTCAGAAATGCTGACTTCACATCCATCTGATATACTTTGAACTTCTTATAAGTTGCATAAGCCAAAAACATTCTTACTACTTCAATTCTTGCAATAGGTGCAAAGGTTTCTTCATAGTCAATTCCTTCTTGCTATGAGTATCCCTTATATACCAATCTTGCTTTTTTTCTTACTACTTCTCCTTGTTCATTCATCTTGTTTCTAAATACCCATTTAGTTCCAATAACATTCTTGTCTTTAGGTCTAGGGACCAATTCCCATGTCTTGTTCTTTTCAATTTGATCTAGTTCCTCTTTCATAGCATTAATCCAATTTTCATCTTCACAAGCTTCACTAGTAGTTTTAGGTTCAATTTGAGAAATCAAACATAACTATTCTTGTACCTTATTCTGAGTTAGAACTCCTCTTTTGATGCTTCCAATAATTTTCCCAATAGGATGATTTCTTGATAAACTCTTGTTAGGTTTCATTGTCTCGGATCTCACTTCAGGTGTAGGTTCTTCAATGACTTCATTGTGGCTTTCATTCAACAAATCACTGTCAATCTCATAAAATAATTCAGTAGGTCCAGTATTAGGTTTAGGATGAGCTTCTTCATCTGATTCATAATCAAGCATTCTTTCCTGAATTTTGAACTTTTCATCAACTTTAACATTTGCACTTTCAACAATAGTCTTAGTTCTTTTATTGTAACATCTATATGCTTTTCTTTTCAAAGAATATCTAGGAAATATACCTTCATTACTTCTAGGATCAAACTTTCCAATATCATCATCTCTCTTTATATAACATTTGCTTCCAAAAATTCTAAAATACTTAACTAAGGGCGCATGTCCAAACCATAATTCATAGAGTGTCTTATCTGTGTCTACTCTGATTTGTACTTTATTCATTGTATTTACAATTGTGATCACTGCTTCTCTCTAGAATATCTTCACCAAATCATTCTCAAATAACATAGATCTTGCTACTTCAGTCACTGATCTATTTCTTCTTTCTTCAATACCATTTTGTTCAAGTGTCCTAGGGGCTGAAAACTATCTCTTAATGCCATTTTCTTCACAAAAGGTGTTAAACTCTCTAGAAGTAAATTATCCACCTCTGCCAAATCTCAAACATTTAATCTTCATTCCAAATTCATTCTCAACTTTATTCTTAATGATCTTAAACTTATCAAATGCTTCATACTTTTCTTTAAGAAATGCAATCCACATCATTCTTGTAAAATCATCAACAAGAATCATAAAATACCTTTCTCCATAGAATCCTGTAGTCTTGGTAGGACCGCTCAAATCTTTATGAATAATATCCAACTTTTCTTTAGATGTAAACTTCTTACTACAAAAATAACTTCTCTTCTATTTATCCATCACATGTTCTTTGCAAATCATGTTAGTAGGCTTCATAATTTTAGGCAAATCCCTTACTGCAAGTGTAGTACTTACTTTCAAAATGTTTTCAAAGTTTATATGGAAAAACCTTCTATGCCATAACCAACTGTCATCAATTTTAGTAATCAAACATGTCATCTTAGTGGGATTCAACTAGAATACATTACCTTTGGTTCTAGATCTAGTTCCAATCAGATTTCCATCTTTATCCTTTATCACACAAGTTTTCTCAGTAAACCAAACTTGATATCCCTTATCAACTAACTATCCAACACTCAAAATATTATGTTTTAATCTATCTACAAAATAAACATCATCAATATTAGTCTTTCCATCAAGAGTAATAGATCTTATACCTTTAATCAAGCAAGGTGCATTGTTTCCAACTCTAACAACTCCTCCATCATAATCATTAAACTTTATGAAATTTTTCATGTCTCTAGTCATATGATGTGAACAACCACTATCTATAATCCAATAAACTTTCTTTTCAACTTGAGAAACTAAGGCTTCTTCTTTCTTAACATCAGTTTTAGGATTCTCTTCTTTAATTACTACAAATCCTATGTCATCATTATCCTTAGTATCACTTTCACTTAGAGTTCTCTCTATACTAGTTTCAAGATCTTCATCATTAGCATAATAACATTCCTTAGATCTTCTAGGTTTGAAATTGTTTCTATAATTTTTAACTCTCTTAGGACACTTAGATGCAAAATGACCATATTCTTGACAAGTCCAACATTTAAAAATTTTCTTACCGTCTGGTTCTCTCTTCACAAGCAAGGCAATACCTTCTTCAATCTTCTTGTCTTCTTCATTTCTAGATCTATTGCTACCAGTATAATCTCCACTCACACTAATGCTTCTTGACAAAGTAGGGTAAACACTAAGAGCACTGAATGATGTCTCCATTCTACACAAGTCTCTTGATAACCTCAGGTTCATCTCTGCTACTTCCAATCTTCCAAGAAGAGTTTCTCTTGTAAATTTTTTAATACAATGTATAACTTGTTCAATCATCTATGTTGTCTGCTTAAATACAGGAGTCAATGTCCTTAGAATTTTCCATATCACTTCATTTTCTATCTTTGTTCCTCCACAAGATTTTATGCCTGTAACAATTTCTAACATTCTACCAATATAGCTTCTAATAGATTCATCTTCCAACATTCTTATATCTTCAAATGCACATATCCAATTATGTAATCTACCTCTTTTTGCATGTTCATCACCTTCAAAAGTAGAGTGTAAATTTTTCCAAATTTCATAAGATTTTTTCAAACATTTTACCTGACTGTACTCATTCTCCAGAAGGGCTATCAAAAGTGCTTCTCTTGCAAGTATGTTACACATGAATAGATCTCTCTCATCGGTAGTACATGTTTCAAGATTGTCCTCTTCAATGATAGTCTTATCATTCTTTGTAATCAACCAATAACTTGGTCCTAAACATAGTAGGTGTGTCTTCATCTTTTCTTTCCATCTGTCAAAATTTACTCCATCAAACTTAGGGCTTTCTTTTCTAAAATTCGCCATGGATCTCCTTAAGCTATTAAACTTCTTTTTCAAGGACCTACCACTCTGATACCAATTGTTAGAAAGTAAAGTCCACCAAGATAACTAAGAGGGGGGGGGGTGAATCAGTTATCTGAAAATTATAACTTTTATGAACTTCAATAGCATTAAACCATGTAAGCAATATAATTTCCAACCATAGAAAGATAATGGGGTGAGGTCAAGTGACCCACCATGGATTGAAACCGGTCAAGATCCAAATCTTTTGGGACATTTTCCTCAGTGAGGGCTCTATCAAGAATCTACCTATGAGCATATGAGATCTTCAACAACTCAAAGATAGTGATCTAAGCATTGGTATGTTGCAATTGGTCTAGGATGTTGTAATTAGTAGTGCCAGGTGTGGGGACTAATTTTGAGTTCTTGTTGGTGGGGCCAACAACAACTTTTTCCACAGGTTGTTTCGGTGTGGATGTGGGAGGTTCAGGACCCTTAAGAACAATCTTTGCATGAGATCGGTTAACAATGTTCACACAATCCTAAGATTGTTCTGGTTTGGAAGAAGGGGACACAGGGCCTCACAGGACAAACATAGTCTTAAGCTTAGGAGCATCTTTTATCCCTTTGATGGTGATCACATCATAGTATTCAACCTCAATAGGTTCAACCATATTAATAACATTGTCATTGGTATTGTATGTGTAGTTAACCTTAGTGTTGGGATTCTTGGTCTTAGAAGATTCACCCTTCTCATGAGGAGGAAAGGGGTCCTTAAATGCTCAATGATCTGAGTTCTTGTTATGACCACTCACAACAATATCACCATTGTTGATAAAATCTTAGATCTTATGTCAAAGTTGAATGTTGTTGGAAGTTTTATGACCCTTGTTTTGATGATAATCATAGTATGTGGCTTCATTCCATGAAGAAGGTCATGGTTGTGGATCATAAGGATGCAAATTTTCTAGAGGAGTGAGTATTTGGTTTTGCAAGAGAGTCTTGTAAACCATGTCAAGGGATTCTCCTAGGGAAGTGAACTCACATTTGGGTCGAGGGGCCCAAGGTTTGTTTATGGAAAACCTAGAAGGTTGTTGAGTATCTGTCATAGCCTTTTCAGTGGCTTTGGCTTCCTGCATACTGGAGGTAAGGTTGAAAATGGCCTTTTAAGGTTTTGGGGTCACATTGTCAACAACTCCATCATTCACAACATCCCAGTTTTTGTTGACAAACTTAGCTTTGTCCTTGTTTGAGGAGAAAGAGCCTATTTGTTATCCTTGTGAAAAGTCAGTTCTCCTTTCTTAACCATGAATGCTTCTATTATCACAACTTGTTTAATCATATTATCGAAAGTTAGCGAACCTTGTAGCTATACTTGATACCTAAAATTGGGGACAAGATTGTCTAAAAAGATATTGAGATTTTCAAACTCAGGTAGTTCGTGAGGATATTTTTTATAGAGTTGTCTCAATCTTTGGAGAAATGCCAAGAAAGGTTCCCCTTGTCATTGTTTTAGATTGCAAAGGTCTTGGATATTAACTAGATGTTGGATATTGTGTGAATAGTGCTAGAGGAACAAATTAGCAATCTCATCAAAAGAATTGATGCGAGTGGGTAGTCGAGAGAACCACTCCATAGTAGATCCACCCAAGCTACATGGAAAGAGATGCATGAGGTAAGTCATATCATGTATGAACTCCATGGATAGAAAACCAAACTCTCTCAAGTGATCATGGGGATCAAAGGTACCCAAATATTTATTGTACTTGGGAAGTTCTGCACCTTTGGGAAAAGGTGGCATGCGAATATTTTTATCGAAGGGGAAAGGATAGATGTTTTCCAATGTGAACTATTGTGCTGGTTTATCCTTATCCTTCACAAGTTGATTGAATTGGGCTTGCATGTCTCAAACCAACTTTTGTAGCTTAGTAGTCTCAGTTTCCTCTTCTTTGACCACAAGTGTCTCTACTAGTCTAGAGGTAACTTGGCCCCTTGTTTGGCCAGCTCTAGAAATTATTTCTCCTTCTCTTCTACAAGGAGAATTTACATCATCTTGAGAAGAATTTTATTGGATTTTGTGACATTTATGTCATTTTGGGTTATCTCCTCATCATCATTACCAAGAATTTCAAAAAATCTTCAAGATTGATATAGATGTTGGTCATTTTGAGATTGATCATGACATTGGTTGTTTCGAAATTGATCATGATGCTAGTCATTTTGAGATTGATCGTGAATTTTTCTAAATTCACCATCTTGGTATTGCTATTGTTCTTCCATCTTGTCAGTGTGCAAGTGTGCAAAGTGCATAGACTTAGTATGAGTGTGTGTAGTATGCCAAGAAGTCATGAAAATAGGGTCAATAGGGTTGATAGGGTCGATAGGATTGATATAAGGGTCAAGTTTAGATGGTGACCTTTTAGATTTTTGTCGGTCTTAGAACAATGGGTTATGTTGTTCTTGAAATAATAAGTCAGACAGTGTTTGAAACAACAAATTATAATGTTCCTGGAACACTGGATTCTAATTTAGAGTGATATCTATGCGGAATGAACATCTGACGCGAGGTCAACTGATAGGAGATGAGGATCAGGATGGGCTCTCTTTTGAGGCAATTGATGAGGTGGAACATGAGGACCCCTTGTAGCACTCAGATTGCATGATGGGTTCAAAACATCCTCTTCCTTGATTGCGAGATCTACCTCTACCTTGTCTAGTACAACGTAAGGGGAATGTGTTGCCACTTCTAGTCATAATAGTCATAGACAAAGATTAATTAATGAGGGAGGAATTAAGATTATTCTCCAAACTCTATCTTTGGGATAGAAAAAAAAAGTGATAAAAGTCAGATGCACTCAGCATGAATCATTGACAATAGGGCTAGAACAGCCAAGATTTGACTATCGCATCGCAAGGTACAAGAACACAGTAGGAAAGGATAGACAATAGAGAGACAAAGTGAGTTTAAGAAGTAATTGTTCGGTTCTCAACCTGAGACACCTAGTTTTAGGTAGTAAACAAAAGGAGAACAGGAAGATAGACCCTAGACAAGAACTAGATCAGGCAGAAAATTGACCAACTAATGGGAAATAGCTCATTGTTTTGAAAATCAGGGTGTAGTCTTGTGCGAAGAAGTGTTGTCTCACACTAGGAAATGCTAAACTATGTGTGAAGATGTGTTTTCTTGTATGAGGAAATGTAGAGGAAGCTGAAATCTCATGCGGGAAAAGATGAAAGTTCAACAGTCTGACACAGTTTTCAAGATAGAATCAAATTTCAAGATACAACATAAACTGTTCTCTAGCAAAATTTCTATTTTTTGAACTAATTTAGGATAGTTTGAATCATAAAATCTTAGTTTGAATGTTTGAAATCAATCATTTACAAGCATAGATTTTGGACTTAACAAGCAATAGTGAAGAAATCAGTAGTTGAAAATAGTTCCACCGAGGACAAAGCAACCCGGAAGAATCATGGGAGTCTTGAAAAGTTTGAACATGTTGGATGGTTTAAGACTCAAAACAAACACTTGGTTATCCCTAGAAAGAAAATGGTAGAGAAGACAAAATCCATGCCTCACAACTTATGTGCATGCATTCACCTCACACAACTATGTCACCCCCTAGAGGGCGCCCGTGTTTTTGGTGTTTCCAAGGACTCAATAATATATGTTCAAAGGTTACCCTTGAAGTAGGGGCTAGTGTCATATACCACCTTCAAACATCCAAGTACATGCCTATGGTGAGAATCTAGGGGAGAGATTCTTCCTCCTCCCTATGCAAAGATTATGTCTCCTTTCGGAGGTGAACCAGGTAGGAAAATAACTAAGAGAGTGTTTAATAGGCTTCCATTCACACTAACCTTCAATTCTCCTAATATAGGGCTAGGGCCTCATAGCCACACTGACACCTAAAAGTGATACACCCCCGCAAGTATGGCTATGAGCAGCACCACTCAGTACAAAAGATAGAGCTTTCTCAAGATGATAGTCATGAATCAAGAGAAAGAAGTTAACATGGCTTTGGAATCTTTAAACTCAACAAAGATACTTTATTATAGTGAGGTGGAATCACCAGAAAAAGGTGTGTACTCACTTGGGTCATTCCCAGAGGTTCAACTTCTGGTAGGCCCTCTAAAGGTGACATGGACTTGGCTCGTATTCGAGGGTCGAAGTTTCTGGTTCTCTCAAAGAGAGAAAATAATAATCCTCTACCTCTTCACCTTACACAAACACACCAAGCATGTCTATCACTGAGATAACTCCTCTTCAACCAATCCACAATATTTTGGATTTCTGGTTCTCTCAAAGAGATAAGAGCATAATCCCCTAACAAATGGACATGCGAAAGATTTGTCACCTTTCCTTGCTTCGCCAGGTATCTATCATGCTAGTAATGTCTGGGTCTCACATTCATCCATGGGCATCACTTCCATGTAATGAAGAGCCTATTACCCTATCTTGCTATCAAGACCCTTAAGAAATCTTCACAAGGCCCTAATTAAACTATGTGAATAAAACTATAAATAGACAGAATGTTTTTGAAATAGCTTTAGGAAATGCCCTCCAAGAAAATTGTCAATAAGTATGCATGTTTTGAGGTCTTCGTCAAACATCCTATAGCCCACTGTTATGTTGTATCAGAAAAAATAGAGACATAAAAAATCATAGAAAATAGTAATTGTCAAAAATAGCAGCAGGAAAGTACAGAAATTGAGAATTTTCAAAAATCTGATTGCAAATTTCACGTGAGCAAATGCCTCGCTTCGCATGAGAAAGCACTTTTGTCATGTGAGAAAGTGCTAGTGAATGCACAAATTCATGTGATACAATGGGAAACCTCATGCAAGATTTCATACATAGTTGTATGGCCGTATAGATAGAGCATTAATTTTTTTCAAAAAAATTTCAAGAATGAGGCCAAAAATGAATTTTCTACCCCACGGTGGGCGCCAAAATGTTTATAACTGAATTTGGACCTCTTATTCAGCCATAGAATTCAACATAGTCTTTATTCATCAGCCACATATGAAAATGAATATGAATTACTCATTTCGCATGCCTATATGAATCAACCTGTTGCCTCCTATTTAGGTGGGGTTTTGAGTAACTCTAAGAATTGAGAGTCCAACAACCATAGACCAAGATCTAAAACAGAGGATTTAATGCTAGAAAATGAATGTAATTGAAATTAAGCTAGAATGAGAATGCAATATTAATCTAAGAAACTTGTAATGAAAGAAGCATTAATCTAAGAACATGGTAAGAAAACTAAATTAAGCATGAAATGCATCATTATACTAAGAAATGAAATTACTCTACTATGCAATATAAAAATAACTTAGAATCTAAGAGGTGAGACAATAATTCGATAGATTTTTTATGCTCAAAAATCACCTCCCCAAATGAGGAATGAGAGGGTTCTAATATAGAGTAGCCCGAGTGGAGATTGAATAGTTTCTTGCAAAGGAATAGTTGACCCTTCGTCTCCTTGGTGGGAGGTGAAATAAATTGGAGAGATTACTTAATTAAATAAATGAAATATGGCCACATGGGTGACTTTTCTAATTACTTGAATAATTAAATTCAAATGAGGATATTTCATTTAAAGAACTAAATATTATTTAATTCCTCTTGATGTGTATTAGCTAAAAAGGGGCGGAATTAATTTAATTAAAGCACTAGGATTTTGTAATTAAATTAATTGATCATAGGGTTTATTTAGCTAATAATTGTCAATATTTAGGAATTAAATATAGCATGTGATGAATGAAAATTTAGGGTTTTTTGCATTTGACACTAGGTCAAGTAAAGTCAATTAGGAGACAAAATTGCCTAGTACAATAGGACTTTGATGGTGTAGAAATTTGAAGAAACGAGACTAAATGCACCAAATTTTGTTAGGATCGCAAGATGCCAATTTTGGGGTATTAAATTTGGATCCTTTAAATCCTCCCCAAGGCTCAAGGTAAGTTACTTTTGACCAAAGGCCATATCTACTACCCTAGCACCCACAAACTAGGCCTAATTAGCCTCCCATAACAAAGAAACTCATATTTCTACTTGCCCACTGCACTTCAAGGCATGAAACAGTCTTGCACAATGTTTCAAAACACATTATTTTCAAATTTTTAAGGTTCCACCATTCACCAAAATCTCTCACCAAAAAACCCTTGTTCATAGGGTAATAAACCTAGGGTCTATTCAAGAACACCTCCACAACCCTCTCCAAATCGATCCAATGGTTCAAAAAAACTGTATTGGATATGAACATTCATGTTCTTTCACCAAAAACCTCCACCCTTAAGTGAATTCACTCCCATAATAATTGGTGCCAAATCAGGGCACTAGTTCATATAGTAAACTTCAACAATCAGTGATCTTTCAATGTCATTACTCAATTTCCCTACATAATAACATTCCATTACAAATATATATTACATTATTATACCTCTTCCACCAATTATAGTCACCACAAGGTTGGGAGAGTCACTTCATTATGCTGGTTACAAATCCAAATATTGACTATGCCTTTAATGCCTAGTCTATTCTTTCACATTCTTAGCAAATAAAATAATGATTCAAATGCATGGAAATGTAAATAATAAACAAAACAATGTATTTACTTTAGCCCTTATAGACTAGATCTTGCCAATATAGGCAAATGCCATATTTTATCACTTTAAGTGCTTTTACATCATTTGGTTGGCTCTATTGACCTTAACACAAATAAAATTGACCGTATAGGTCCTTAACTAATTGAAATACCCTAGGATCAACATAATGACTCCTAATGACTCCTAGGTACACTTTATCCTTATAAATGCCATTAAGGCTTACATCCTTGATCTCATTACAATATGATAAGTATATGATCAAGACATCATTGCATGACCATTATTGGTCTATTACATTGTCCAATGACCCTTGAAGGCCATGTTGTCTTCAACTCCATCCAAGGATCTATCAGTGACCCTAGTGCACTCCTTGGTTCCTTCCTTTCACCTTGATTCTCCTACACCATTTAGGCTAGTAGCCTTCACCAATCACAAATCAACCTTTTTCTCTCAAACTTCCCAAACAACTAGGGCCTACACAAATGGAACCTTAAAACATCTTACAGATCAAATCAGTTGATCAAACACATTAGTATGGATCCCAAAATCCATAATCCAACATAAAAAGTTCAACTCTTAAGGATTTACACTCACCAAAATGACTAGTGCCAAAATAGGGCTCTCCTCACACAACAAAATCCTTCATTCATTGATCTCTCTAGCATTATCCATCATATACCTACACCAAAAATTATATTACAAGGATATAATACACATTCAAACCTCTCCCACCAATGATCATAGGGGATGGGAGAGTCAATCCTCATAAGGAGACATCAATCCTAATCACTGACTATGACCCCAAATCCAGTCACTCTCAAGAACACCAATAATTTACTCTATCTTAAATACAATAAAAACACTAAAATGAATGTGTGGAAACATAAATAACAACCAGGGAAAATTCCTTACATCATAGACCAATCCAAATCACATTTTATGCAAATATTTTAATTCAAGGTCCATTGAGCATGAAATCAATGATCTTTATAGGGTCATATATTAGAGCTCATGTGAGGTAGCATCAATCTGTTAGGTGCTAAAGGACCATATTGTCAAGGCCTATAATAACCTATCTCATTTTTTAGAGATTCAAGTTCATTTATATTTGGAAACACATTCTCGGTCGATGTCAAAACTTGAAGTGTTCCTCAGTTCAAATGACCAACATTGCATATCTTTCAAACCGTCGAGCGTAGCATCGAACCATCTATTCCAAAAACTCTGAATGGCCAGGTAAATGCTAGTGGAAACCTCATTTGGTGAAAAGATTCGTTCGAATTCTATCGAAGACTTTAGACTGAAGTATCCCTCAAGGTCCCTTCAGCATGAAATTAGAAAACTTTACAGGGTTATTTATTGGAGATCGTGTGAGGTAGCATCGATCCATTAGGTGCTATGAGACTATGTTGCCAAGGGCTACAATAACCTGTCTCAGTTTTCAAAGATTCAAGTTCATTTATATTTGGCAACACATTCTCGGTCGATGTCAAAACTTGAAGTGGTCCTTAGTTCAAATCGCCAACATTGCATATCTTTCAAACCATCAATCATAGGATCGAACCGTCTATTCCAATAGATCTGAATACTTGGGGAAATGCTTGTGGAAACCTCATTTGGCACATAGAGTCCCTCAAACATCGTCGATGACTCCGAGCCAAAGTGTCCCTTAAGGTCCCTTTAGCATGAAATCACTGATCTTTATGGGGTCATATCTCAGAGCTCATGTGAGGTAGCATCGATCCATTAGGTGCTACAGGACCATGTTGTTGAGGCCTACAATAAACTATCTTGGTTTTCATAGATTCAATTTTATTTATATTTGGCAACACATTCTCTATTGATGTCAAAACTTGAAGTGTTCCACAATTGAAATGGCCAACGTTGTGTATCTTTCAAACAGTCAGTCATAGCATTGAACCATCTATTCAAACAAATTTGAATTTCCAGGTAAACGCTATTAGAAACCTCATTTGGCACACAGAGTTTCTTGAACACCGCCAATGACTCTGGGCCGAAGTGTCCCTCAAGGTCCCTTTAGCATGAAATTGATGATCTTTACGGGCTCATATCTGGGAGCTCATACAAGGTAGCATCAATTCATCAGGTGCTAAGGGACTGTGGACAATTACTTGTCTCAATTTTGAGAGATTCAATTTTGTTTATATTTGGCAACACATTCTCAGTCAATGTCAAAACTCAAAGTGTTCCTCAGTTGAAATGGCCAACACCGCGTATCTTTCAAACTCTCGGTCATAGTATCAAACTGTCTATTCCAATAGCTCTGAATCACCAAGTAAATGTTAGTGGCAACCTCATTTGGTACATAGATTCATTCAAATGCCACCAATGACTTCGGGCTGAAGTGTCCCTCAAGGTCCCTTAAGGATGAAATTGGTGATATTTACTAGGTCATATCTCAGAGCTCGTGTGAGATAGCATCGATATGTTAGGTGCTACGAAACTATGTTGATGAGGCCTACAATAACCTATCTTAGTTTTTAGGGCTTCAAGTTCATTTATATTTGGAAACACTTTCTCGGCCGATGTCAAAACTTGAAGTATTCCTCAGTTCAAATGGCCAACATTACGTATCTTTGAAACCATCAGTCATAGCATCAAACTATCTATTCCAATAGTTTAGAATGGTTGGGTAAATGCTAGTGGAAACCTCATTTGGCACATAGAGTCACTTGAATGCTACTGATGACTCTGAGCTGAAGTGTCCCTCAAGGTCCCTTTAGCATGAAATCATTGATCTTTATGGGGCCATATCTTGGAGCTCGTGCAAGGTAACATCAATTTATTAGGTGTTACGGGACCATGTTGTTGGGGCCTACAATAAACTATCTTGATTGTCAAAGATTCAAGTTTGTTTATATTTGGCATCACATTCTCGGTCGATGTCAAAACTCAAAGTGTTCCTTAGTTCAAATGGCCAACATTGTGTATCTTTCAAACTGTGAGTCGTAGCATTAAACTGTTTGTTCTAACATCTCTAAATGGCAAGTTAAACACTAGTGGAAACCTCATTTGGCACACAGAGCCACTCAAATGCCGATGATGATGCCAGGCTGAAGTGTCCCTCAAGGTCCCTTCAACATGAAATTGATGATCTTTATGTGGTCATATCTCAGATCTCATGTGAGGTAGCATCGATCTGTCAAGTGCTACAGGACTGTGTTGGTGAGGCCTACAATAACTTGTCTCAGTTTTCAAAGATTTAAGTTTTTTTATATTTGGAAACACATTCTTGGTCGATGTCAAAATTCAAAGTGTTCCTTAGTTCAAATGGCCAACATTGTGTATCCTTCAAACCGTTAGTCATATCATAAAAATATCTTTTCCAATGGCTCTAAATAGCCTAGTAAACACTAGTGGCAACCTCATTTGGCACACAAAGTCACTTGAACACCATTGATGACTCTAGGCTAAAGTTTCCTTCAAGGTCCCTTCCGCATGAAATCAGTAATATTTATAGGGTTGTATCTCAGAACTCATGCAAGGTAGAATCAATCCTTTAGGTTCTACAGGACCTTGTTGCCGAGGCCTACAATAACTTGTCTCAGTTTTTAGAGATTCAAGTTTGTTTATATTTTGCAAGACATTCTCGGTTGATGTCAAAACTCAAAGTGTTCCTCAGTTCAAATAGCCAAGATTGCGTATCTTTCAAACCATCGCTCGTAGCATCAAACTGTCTATTCCAACAGCTCTAAATGGCCATGTAAATGCTACTAGAAACCTCATTTGGCACACAGAGTCATTCGAATGCCACCAAAAACTTTGGGACGAAGTGTCCCTTAAGGTCCCTTTGGCATGAAATTGGTGATCTTTACGGGGTCATATCTCAAAGCTCATATGAAGTAGCATCAATCCATCAAGTGCTATGAGACCATGTTGCTGAGGCCTACAATAACCTTTCTCAATTTTCAAAGATTCAAGTTCATTTATATTTGGCAACACATTCTCGGTCGATGTCAAAACTCAAAGTTTTCCTCAATTCAAATGGCCAACATTGCATATCTTTCAAACCGTTAGTCATAGCATCGAACTGTATCTTATAACATCTTTGAATGTCTAGGTAAACTCCAGTGACAACCTCATTTGGAAGATAGAGTCAGTCAAACACCGCCAATGACTCTGGGTGGAAGTGTCCCTCAAGGTCCCTTCAACATGAAATTGACAATCTTTACAAGGTCATATCTCAGAGCTCTTGAAAGGTAGCATTGATCTGTTAGGTGCTACAAGACCATGTTATCAAGGCCTACAATAACCTATCTTGGTTTTTAGAGATTCAATTTCATTTATATTTGGCAACATATTCTCGGTCGATGTCAAAACTCACAGTGTTCCTCAGTTGAAATGAGCAACATTGCGTATCTTTCAAACCATCGGTCGTAGCATCGAACCATTTGTTCAAACAACTCTAAATGGTCAGGTAAACACTAATGACAACCTTGTTTGGCACACAAAGTCATTCAAACACTTTCGACCATTCCAGGCTGAAGTGTGCCTCAAGGTGTGAGCACAAGGATGAGTGCAAAAATGTATTTATATGCAAAAGGGCTTGTGGTCCTTTTTGAAATTTGTTGCAATACAATATAATAAGCCTAAATGTATAAAGGCATGTAATAGGAGATGAATGGCATTATAAGGTCAAAGTGCACTTGGGGGGGTCATTAGGGGTCATTATGTTGATCCTAGCTTAGTAGAGTGATCTAAAGACCTATAAGGTCTATAAGTAATTTAATTTAGCCACTAGAACCTTTAAATTTTGTAAATGCACTAAGAAGTGCCAAAGTGTGTGATTTTCCCATGTTGGCAAAACTTGCCTAGTAAGGCTTGTATGAGGGTTTTTAGTGTGTTAGGGTGTTTAAAGGTAAGTTAAACCTTTAAAATGTTCAAGGAAATGTTATACATGCCTAAGAGATGGAATGTTTTTTAGGTTGACAACTTGTTGTCAACTAGACAACCAACTAAACAAGTAACTAACCAGTAATAGTCATTGTAACTGATTATTATGGTTGTGCAGGGATAAAACCAACCTTCAAAGGTTTATTTGATGGGGAGTAGGTGAGTATTGGAAGCATGTGGAGATGGATATGTATTGAGGAAGTATTGCAAGAAGTTTTCATTCAAAAAAAAAAACTTTTCTTTGCATATTGTTCACTATCCCATGGTTACAATCAAGGAACATAAAGTTCTAATGATCATTTGTAACATGTTTTTGGATTGGTTTTGATGTAAGGATACTCCTTTCTTTTTGTTTACATATTCATGCAATCATTTCTGTGGTTTTTTTGGTATTGAAGTCTAGGAATAGACTGGTGTTCTTGGAACTGGGACTGGTTCAGGGTATGAAATCAACAATTTTAAAGTAGTTTGTCTCAAAACAAGTTGGGTCACATTTGGGATATGTTTTAAAACTTCCATAAGGGTATCTCGATCATTGATTATTTTTTGAATTCTTTTGGGAAGATGTGGAGAAAAAATACCATTTTATGACTAGTGAAGGTTATTAGGAGTAGTCCTAGGATGATAGTTTGGAGCCAACCAATGCAAGTGCATTGGGTGAAGCCTAGACAGTGGATCCTTATGAAGGATGTTTGATGTGAGAATATTGTCTCACTTGTTATTGATTGTTCTTTTATTTCTATAAGGGTACGGGTTAAGAGTGTCTTACACACCACACGTGCATCACATTCATGTTCTAATAAAGTATAAATCATACAGTAACAATATACATCAATAAACATACAAGCATAACTATAAGGCATGGGAAATTTACAAAGCATAAGACATCCACATAAACATAAATTAGTATACATAAATACACCAAACACATGAATTACATACCTAAAACGTAAAAAAAAATATTCATAGGGCATGAAGCCAAATATATATGTCCAATAATGTCATACATTGAATATATTCAATATAGTTAAATTGGCTTCCTCAAAGCCAAATGGATGTACAATGTATCACTTATACAATATACAAAAAATATATCCACTAATGCCATATAGGCATACAATCTATATCCCTAATCTAGTCCTTTCCGGCCAGGGGAAGAAAACAAATCTTGAGCTTTCTTCGATCGTCACATCGATGGAGATGTAGTGGATACTATAGTCTTCCAAGCGTGATCACTAGTCCTCCTATCTAGACTCTTTTGTAGCTCAAGATGATAAAAAAAAAATTAAGCATCAATAACTAATATACATCAAAATTGAATTATACAATGACATAAAATTGAATATTCACTTACCACTAGCAAATAGTCACTATGTACATCCACCGAAGGCACATGTTGATGATTTGGAGTAATAAGTCCCTATAAAAATGATCAAAATAATAATTAAAATACATACATGAATATCATTATAAAATTCACTACAAACTATTAAAATAATAATTAAAATTAAGTGATCTCTTTCATACCTCAGTCAGTGCTTCAAAACTAGCTACTCCATGATCCAAAGTATCACGAATAGAAGGAGGAGTCTCTAATGTCAATAACTAAAAATGAAACAACAAAAATATTATGTAGTTATCAATATTACATATATTTTTTACAACCCTACTAATGAATAAATGATACCTCTGTGAAGGTTCCACTGCGTCCTTCGGGCGGTGGTGTCGATGTTGAAGCTCCAACATTTAACTAGTGCACATGTACATGGAAAATTATAAGATAACCATTCATATAAGAATGTACTACTTACATGTTAATTATAATGCATTATTACATATATACTTGTGGACTCAATGATGAAGTCACAAAGCTAGGTGAAAGAATGTGATCACCGCAATGACCACTTTGCCTCTGGATTTTGATCATAATTTATCTAGTAATTTAGCTATTCATTCATTTATTAATTAAATATAATCAAGTAAATCAAATTAACATGTAAATAAAGATACCTCAAGGAAAGTGGCACGATGCCCTTTGTTGTCTATTGTGAATGTTGATGGTCCACTAGTGAACTAATGCACATGCACAATAAGTTATGATACAATTATTCATATAATTACATAATAATCAAATATATTAATTAAAATGTTTTATTTGATACATACTTGTGGAATTGACGATGATGTGTAAAAGGGGACAAGAGGATCATTGCCACTGCCACCACCACCGACACTCTTTCCCTAAATTTTGATCATAATCAATAGATACTAAATTAATTAGTTATTTTTTTATAAATGAAATATGATCAAAGCAATTTAATGAACCTGGAAATATTTACCTATGTCAATGCCAAATATCATATTTAGATAATCATCAATCATCATTCCAAGATCCTCAGCTTCCTCTCTCTCATTAGTACCAAATGTGCACAAGGATCCACATGACTGACAAATATGTCCCCTTGAAGATTGACCATGGTCACCCTCAACTAAAGGAGTGGCACACTGAATGAGAGTCTCTATCAAAGTACTAATCATGCCTAGTGTGTCCACCTCTATATGTTCCTTCACAATGGAAGGAATACTAACATGATCCACCTATGGCTTTCCAATAGGAACCCTATGTGTGTTAGGGTGATGATGTGCCCCCGCTCTATCAAATGATGACCCTCCTCCTCTACCCTAAGAATCTAGATAGTAAAAATAATTTGGCACCTCCTTGAGTACAAACTCACAATAGAGTTTCCTCAAGAAATATATAGGAACCTCATGATTGTTACAGGGAGGGGAATGAAAGACCATCCACCATCTCTCCCAAAAGTTGTTTTTAATGTCTTCATTTAAGCACCAATGAATTGGGAACCTACTTGTTGTAGTTATAAGAGTATTTATATCCCCTAGTTTTTTAAAGAGTTTGCAAATGTCATCTTTTGTGATTTTTTTTCTTTTTTATGTCTGCATAAGATAATTTAATTGCATAATATTATTTTTTGTTCTTCTCTTTTATCCTACCATAAATTAATTTTCCCAATAACCCAGCCTATGTGGGTCAAGATTTCTTCAAATGATTTTGCAAGTCTTTCCCTTCCAGGATTTGTACCAGTAGAATCTTTTAGTTCCTCCTAATTAAAGATTATAATTCTTTTTTCCCTCTTTCAATTTGGTTGATCAAATTTTCTTGTGTTCCAGGAGGAGGTTTCTCATTTGGTGGAGGCAGTTGAGGCTCATTTTCTTGGTTATTTTATTCATTTATTTCTTCATTCATTTCTTCATGAGGAGACAGAGGGTTTGGTGGAGGGAGATCATTTCTTCTTGGCAATTAAAAAAACTAGATTTCAAAATCTTAATTACGCATAAAATCTAAGAAAATAAATTATAACAAAACCAATTTTAACAAAATTTAAATTTAAATACAAATAAGAGGCATCGGCTGTAGAAACACTTACCTCTTCTTCCCGATTGATCTTGACGATGTCGTGGATCCATTCTGTATGAAAATCGATGGATGAATGAAAAGAAATGGATTGAACAAGCAAAGGGATTCTATGTACACACTTTGGAAGCCCTTTTTAGCTATAAATGTAGGTTTGTGGAAAGTAAAATGGGCTTTCCCAAATGCAATAAACACTTTATAGTATTTTTACAAAGCACATGCACCCTATAGGGTGCACACACTATAGTGCATATGCACTATGGTCGATGGGGGACCAAATAGAAAAGTGGCACCTTTTTGGTCCCCCATCTTTGTGCATATACCCTAGGCCTCCGTGGTTATATTATCCATATTAGACCTCATAATATGTTTTATTGTGTCTAAGGGGTCCTATTCCTCATATTTGGTGTACAAGTAGGTCCTATTACTCAAATTAGACCTATTAATTAGTCTTATTAAAGGTCTAATTAGGTCTTTTAAATTACTTATGTTAATTAGTCAAGTATTAGGTCTTCAGGGGTACTCTTACATCTTATTACTAATTTAACAAATTAGGTCATAATAGATCAACTATTATGTCTAATTAGTTCTTAAGGGGTCCTATTACTCATATTAGGTATACTTAAGATTATTTACATGCCTTATTAGGTGTTAATTAGTATTATCAAGTCCAACTAGGTCTAATTATGTCTAAGGTCCATCCTATTAATGATATTAGGTCCTAATTTGGATCTTATTACTCATAAATTAGATCCTAAATTGTCAAATATTACTCATCTTATGTCTTAATAGGTTGAACTATAGGTCTTAAGGGGTCATAATACTCACATCAGGTCTAATTAGGTATATAATTATGTTTTCTTAGTCTTATTAGGTCTAATTAGCCTTGTTTGGGTGTTATTCGGTCTAATTAGTCTTATTAAGTCTAATTAGGTCTTCTTTATCAAATTAGGTCTAATTAGGTATTGTAATATCATTCTTACATGTTTCATTAAGACAAGTCCTAACCATCAACTTAAAATATCTAGAGAGAGAGAGAGAGACATACCTTGTTTCCTACAGATAATATCTTTCTCGTGTTTCTTCAAATAGTCTATGTTCAGTCTCTTCTGAATAATGTCATGTACTCTTGTTTAGCCTTCTCTTTTTATTTCCCATCACTTTACAAAATTGTTCCACCAAACTTTGAAAAAATTCAAAAAAATATAATTTCAAAAGTATTCTTTCTCCAAAATGTGAATTATTTTGCATCTTTTGAATTACTAAGATGATAAAAACATATATTTATTTATATGTAGTCATTATTAACCTGAAACAACACTAAATTGGCCAACATAGGTTTCTACCAAAAGTTATTTCTAACTTTCTATTGAAACTCATTAGTTTCTATCGAAAGTAACTTAGTAAAGGGCTAAATCAACCCTATTATCCAAGTACATTTGATAGAAAGTACTTTCGATCAAAACTAGATAGTTTCGATCGAAAGTCCCTGACTAGGGGCAATTTGAAAAGTTTGAAGAAATTCTAAACATTTCATGGATTTGGGGCTCAATCATAGGGGTCAAATGGAACATAAGGAGACGTACTTTTGCATAGCACAAGTACTCAGAAAGAGCTTTCTAATGATTTTAGATTTGAAAATTTTTGAATTTATTATGTATATGTTTTTTGAGGTTAATTGAATGTAGGTTTTTAATCAAATATAAACCTCTGAGTTTGATGGTCAATTAAAAATAGTAAAAAAGAAAATTTTATTTTTGAAAAATAATAGTGCCCTCTATCTTCGAGTCTACTTGAAAAAATTAGATAAATACACAAGTTATAAGCTATGTAGTCAAGGTATGTCAAAATTACGGTTTAGTCAACTTCAAATGTTAATAAAATATGCAATAATCATGATAATGTCATCAAACCAATTGCATTCCCTCTGTATGGATGTTACAAAACTAAATTTGAAAGAAGCACATTGATATCTATTTTAGAAAAAAGTTATTCTCTATGAAAATAATGTAACTCTTTGAAAATGAAGTTTTCAGAAATATACCAATTTTTGTGGGAGAAATAAAAAACTATCCAAATCAATTCAAAAATAAAAATAAAAAATATATTTAGAATCTAGACATAAAATACTAAAAGACTCTAATTTACTTCATCTTCCGATTTCAAATGGTTTAATGACAATATGCATCTGAATCAAAAAAAATTTTTTGAAATGTAGAGTTCAATGTCTGTTCAGGAAAAACGTGTAACCCACTATTGGGGGTTCACCCTGCCAACATTATTTTGTAAATTAAGATAACCTAATTAAATTTTTAAGTTAATTTTTAACATTAAAAAATTTTAGAATTAAAAACTATATTTCTAACTATGCAATGCCCTAGTTTTAACCTCGTGCTTCCTATTTCACATAATTTTTTTTATTTTTTATTTTTATTTTTTCATCCTTCAATATTTTTTTCCTTCCTCTATACTATTATGAACACTATGAAGATGGTAAAGGCATTGAATAATAGAGCCAAAATTTGATCATACCATGCAATAAAATAGTTACATGAAATCTATTTTAGAATGCCTTTTCCTTCATTTTAGAAGACATTCACCTTATTTAATGTTGTACCCAAACAATACACATTTTTCCCTTCTAAATTTCAAATAAATACTACATATTACCACGATGTTACACAAATATGTGGCTTCTTTATTCTAATTTACCATATGAAACATTGAAAATTATATACCCTTGCCATTTCACTCTATGTTTTGTCCATGTTGTGATGCCTCATTGCATCCATGAGAACCTCGAGAATATTACATCCTTTATATTTTCTTCATTTTAGTTTACATTATTGCACATCCATATCTCACAACATTCTCAAACACACTTGGTATAAGAACATTCAAAAGTGACCTTCTATTTATATATAAATTGGCTCTTATGGAGGTATAAATGTCAAAGTATATATTCGATTGAGGTAAATCTCCAACTAGCCTAAAAAAATTTATTCTTCTTTGTACTTGCAAGTATTTTGAGAGAAAATGTTAGCCTCTAGTTTATTTTTTAAAATCTTCATTATATAGTACTTATTAGTGAGATTCCATTTTTATTTTGTATAGCTTGGTTGATATTCTTATATTAAAATAAAATAAAATTTGCTACTTTATTAGCATGGATGCCAATGCAACACAATGGTGTTATGTGTTGTGATACGTTCTAAGTAGTGTTTTGTGTTGTGACCCGATCATAGTAGTGACCTCTTTTTTGCTCTAGATTATTCATCCTCTCTATTTTTTAGGTTATTATAAATAGTAATTTTATTTATTTTTTACTAGTTATTTTCACTAATTTAAGTAATCTTAAATCTATTAATTCATCTTAATGTAACTTTAAGTCATCTTAAATCTATTAATTCATCATTGTAACTTTAAGTAATCTTAAATCTATTAATTCATCTTAATGTAAGTGGTGAAAATATTTACAAAAGAACCTACTTTTCCTTCTTGATAGTAATTTCTAATCTTTTGCATTATAATAATAGTTTATCAGGCCATCGGTCTCTAACAATCAAAAAAATATGTTATTCAATTATGTAGAGTCTAAAAATAGAATCTTCTACGAGATAGCTATTTATAATGAAATATAAGCATAATATCCTTATAAAAATCATCTTAACATATTGGGCATTCACCTAATATATATAGTACATGTAACTTAATATTATATGGTACTCTCACCAATTTTAACAATTTTGTTTAACTATAACTTAAATTAGATTAGATAATATATATAGAAAAGAATATATTAAATCTTAAAAATAATATATTAACTTTATTTCTAAATAATAATTAAAATAGTCAAGAAATTTTATCCGTATTCAAAAAAAAATTTAAATAATAGGTAAATTTGGTAATCTTTAATATATGATCCAAATTATTATCTAAAACAAAAAGGTCTACCTTTAAAAACTCTAACAAACCTTACAAACATAAATTAACCTAGATAAATTACAAAGTTCATTCTATAATTTTTATTTTGAGGATGATATAGTTTATAACTAATAACAATTTTATGAAGGAAAAGTGGAGGTGGAATGTGTTGGAGTATAATACCACTAAGATGGGAGAGAATCAATGGTATACCAATTTAAAATAACCTTTAATTAATCTTTCACAACCTTGAACATGTAGAATGTGAGTCTCAAAACAATACAATTATCTAATATAGCATTAGGCATGCAAAGTTATCAAACTTGCATGAGCATAGAAAACATAATCAAAGTATTGAATCATAAAAATAAACACCTTATCCAAACCCAAACATGATCATAACATAGTGATGTTAGGAATGAGAACACTGAGAGGGAGGGGCGAGGGGGGGTGCTGAATCAGTGTTCACTATATTTTAACTTTTCACTTTAATCTGAATACTGAATTATAAATGCTTGAGTAATGAATTAAACATTCACATAAACATGAAACATGAAATCAACACATGAAACCAATATGGTTACAGGGAAACCCAAATAGGTAAAAACCCTGGTGGGACTTGATACCCATGTGTTTTGTGATCCTTGTTAGAAGATCCTTTACCCTATTAGGAGTAGCTTTACAATGCTTTTAGTACAGTAGACCTTGTTAAGGGTCAAACCCTGTTAGGAGTCTTTTACAATGATCCATGTTAGGGGAGTGGACTCACTTTTTCCTAGAGGTCACTGCTCAAATGATGAAGGTTACAACCTTCTAAGATCAGATACACACTATATCTGGAGGTGAACTATTGCTATGACACTGATTGTCTAATCAGTTCCTTTGGTGTCCTGATGCTTTGACCTCTAGCAAATCTTTAATACATCTTATGCTCACTTCGCATACCTCTTCTCTTCTTATCTCAACTCTATTACAACTTGATTGACTTCCATTCTGATTACAATGGGTGCACCTTATATTTATGCGCTCATACCAAATATACAACTAGGTCGGCCCTATAACTAATTACAAATAATGCTTCCAAATGAATTGGCTTAAGCGTGCTTACAATTATACATGTATATATGTTGGAAACCTAAATACAATAGGCACATAACCTCTACAACATTAATTTACAATCACAAACCAAAATAGTCACTGTCAGCTCTATGCTCTGTTCTCTACTGGCACACACTGGTTGTGCAACTTCAACTAACTATAACTTTCACATCTTTGCATATCTACTTATACGCTCATAGACTAAGCATAAGTATAGTCTAGCAACCTTAAATTCTAGGGCGCATACCTTAATTCATCCATACACATGTGCAATGATGCTCTGAGTCTCTAGTGCTCTGTATGTTGTCCAGTCTTCAACACTTTACTGAATTCTAATCTTTTTACTTAGTGCGCTGACTCCAAACTGCTATATGACTTTGTTTCCATAATGACATCACTATATCTAGTCATATATCTTAGTATAGACAAATTTCCAACAATCTCCCCCTTTTTCATTGATGGCAACAAAGTAATATGGCTATGTCTCTAACTGTCCCTTACTACAAAATTTTTTTGTCTTCTTTACATCTTTATACACTCTTATATCTCCCTATACATATGTGTACTCCATATTCTATATAACTCCCCCTTTGACATTAATGAAAAAGGTGCATCAAAAACTTTATCTACATACACTTATTGAGGGAAAACATCCAAATATGAAATCTTGAGTTTCTGGATCTCCTTCTTCCAAAAGGTTATCAGAGAATTGACTATCTATAGATGGGCGCATAATGCATATTGTAGCTTCTCCACCTTCTCCAATTATGTGCTTGGACCTTGATCATAGGTTATCATGGTCACATCAATCTCCTTTATGTTCTGACTGAGTATGTCTAGAGAGGGCACAAGAGTGTTCCTCAACTAAGTCTGTCTAGACCTTATCTTTTCCATTTCTTTTTTCGCCTTCTCAATTATATCCAACTATCCTTGATAGACATTGTTACACCTGTTTACATCAATGGATGTGTCTTGCACTAAAATCTTCACCTTCTCAATCATTTCCTCTACATCTTTGATCTTCTTTAGATGGGCATTAGTGAACTTATCCTGATCCATAGATTCTGCAATAACTTTCCTTCCTTGCTCTGCAAATTCCTTCAATGATGTCTAACCAGACTAAAGAGAGGTCAAGTCTAGTGCAAAATTACTTATCAGTTCATTGAGTCTCTTTTTTAAGTATTTCTCCTTTACCACTATGGCCGCAGATTCTTCTAAGCTAGAAAAATTAACTTTAAACTGAGAGATGACTATGCTCACATCATCAATTGAATGTAAATTCATCATCTTCTTATACTCTGGCAGCAAACTATTCAAAATATTTACTAATTCTACCAAGAGAGGATTCTTCATTACTTGCTTCTCCTTGGCCTTCTCCATAGCTAGGACGCTAAACTTAATCAGGTCTTCTTCCTTCCAAGAGTCCAAATTGCTAGTGTCAAGTGTGAAACTTGACAATAATGTTGAGGAGGGAGTGATGGGAGTGCTATCCATCACCTCTTGCTTCACCTTGACCAAATCAATAGAAGATTCATCTATCTCTACTCCTTTCTTTTCTTCATCAGATATATCTTCTATGATTACTTCTTCTTACTGAGTTTGAGGGGTATTGTTGCATAATATTTATGCTTCCTCAGTGCTAAAAAATGATTCCTCAAACTTTTCCAACTCCTTATTAGTAGCCACCATGGATATTTCCACATTATCTATGATAATTGTGTTGTCTTTGGGTGATTCTATCATAGGCGCAGATTGATCTACTTCTGTTTGAGTTTCTGCTATGGGTGCTGAGTTCTAAGGACCTATCATTGGTACATTAGTGGGCTCTACCACTTTATCTTCCTTGATGGGTGCATGAGTGATGGGCGCAGTAGGTGGTTTTCTCTGTTGTTCCAACAACACCTTCTCAAAGGCCTTCTCTATTTCCTTTGTTATCAACTAATAATCTTTGTTCATAATGTGAAGAGTTCTCATTTTTTTTCTAAGGTGTGGCTTCACCAAATTCAATATCAGATCCACTTCTTCTTTAGAACATACAGGCAGAGTGTCTTCTAGCACTTTTTCCCTGATCCTTAGGTCTTCTTCATTTTCTTGTCTTTTAAGGTTTTCTAGAATGTCCCATACATTATCTAGAATTTCTATTTTCAATTCAAGAACTATCTTCTTGAACTTTATCATATGTTTGATAATCATACCATGAATTTCAAACTTATTAATCTCACTATATGATTCATAGAACTTCCCTATTTGATCAATTCTTCCCTCATCAACAATCATTGCATTTAGAATTTTGAGGCTAGGTCTGAATCCTGCCTGAGGAGGTGCTTGAGTGTTTTTCTTGCTCCTTAATGCTCATGAGGATGGATGACTAGTGCTTAATTCTTTCTTCCTCTTGAATAAAGGCTTATACTTTGAACGAGTATCTTTGGGCACAGAAGGAGTACTATCTTCTTTACCCTTTTGACTGTCATCTTTCTCAATTTTTATCTTTTTCACCTTGGGATCTTCTTGTTCTTCTGTTGTGCTCTTCAATTCTAGAGCAATCTTCTCATTCCTTGCTTTATGAAGGTCTTCTTGTGATACACCATGAATTCTTAGGATTTCTAATGTGACCTTTGCAACCTTTCTTTTTGTTGCAGCACTGTTCAGCTTAGCATCAACTTCTCTAGTCTTCTCTTCATAGGTTCTCCACCTAGGTTCATTGTCATCCTTAGGGGCTGATAGCAATACCTATGCATAAGCTTCAAGAACTTTCTCTTCAACTTCATATCCAAGTGGATGAATCTAATTAGTTCTAGGTTCCACAGCTTCCATACAAGTAGTATCAATCTCCACCATGAAGCATATTGTATCCTTATACTTTTCTACAATACTTTCAGGAATCATGTACCTCATCTGCATTCTTGCTCTGAAAGTCTTCAATTCCAAAGTAATGTAATCTCTAAGTGTGTTTTTTGTGGATGTCTTGTTTGATATCTATGTCATGGTAGGAATGGACTTGTCTAGATACAATTCTGACACTTTACCAACTATATGAAGGTACATATAGATGATTAGGGACCCAAACCTGAATACCTTAGTCTTATCATGTTTGATGGCCTTGATATTGTCTATCAATTATGCACACAAGATCTCACACAAGTTGAACTCTCCGTATTCTTACACAAGATGGATGTCTACTAGAATAGTACCTGTAGACACACTATTCACCCTATTGGTGTGATGAAACCTATAAAAAAGTATCATTAACATCAACTTAATGTCAGGTTGCTCTATAGGCTCAATGGTCATGCTGTGCTTATCACTCCTTGATTTACACACTTGCTCTACCATTTTCCTCACATCCTTTCCTACTGGAAGGATGATGCCTATCTTAGAGAGGCATATTAACTCATGAATCAAGTCTCTTGTGATTCTTACTAGTACATCTCCAATCCAAAACAAATCATCATGGATTCTTCTTAACAATATCTTTATCCATTCTTCCTCATAGAATTCATATGCCATGGCATATTCAACAATGGGGTGATCATTCCATTTTGTGTATTCATCCATGAAAGTTTTTTTTGGTTTCAACATTGTGTCCATGTGCACACTTAACCTATCTAGTCCAATAGGTTCCTTCTTACAATAGATGTAAGCCCTTATGTCTTCTACATGCATGACACCCATCAACGTGTGGGAGAAAGCTCCCTCTAAATCATCTAGGGTTGATTTAGATGGGTGCCTCTTGAAAATATACCTCTTCTTCTCAGCAACATAAAAAATAATAGGAGTGGTCATGACTTACTTGATATTCTATTTCCAAATGATCTCTGAGATGTTCTGATGGTTTCTGAATTAGCACAATGAGCTAGGGTTTCTGCAACTGATCAAATGCACTGCAATTACTGATAGCTCAATCTCTAAATCTTCACAACAACTTCCAAGGCTCAATCTACTCTCTAATCTCTCTAAATATGAATGTAATGAGTGAACAAACAACTTTTTGTGTACTTAAAGTAAGAAATTCACCATTAATACAACTTGCGTAAACCAAGCTGTCACTTCAAATTTTCAAACTCAAGTTTCGCTAACAATCAACATGTGCGCTCTTGTACAATGGTTCCTATACACTCAAATAGCTTAATTCCAAAGGTGCATACTCTAATGATGAGTATACCAGCCACACAGGGGTCTAGAGCTAAATTAGCTCCCCTATGACCCTAAGGGTCATTCATGTAGATGTAGAAGGTGCGTCCACTTGGCATGCATCTAATACATTCTCAACAACATTGTCCTTATTTCCTTTTGAAAAAATCAAGCTCACATCCTCTAAGGCTTTTATAAACTTGACTTCTGCTTCAGGATCCAAAATTAGTTCTTCATCCTTTTTAGGGCTTTCTTGACCTTGCATCCTTGATCTAAAAAACTTTGATATATGTCCAGCCTTGTTACAGGTGTGAAAAATCACTGGAGGTCTATTATTCCTTGGTGCATTGACATGAGTCACCATTCTACATGTTCTAGCTGAGTGACCATTATTGTTACATATCTGACATGTAACATTCTAAGAATTTCTTATATTGGTCTGATTCTAATTTCTTTGATCAGGCTATATCCTATTTTTCTTACTAGTCTTGCAATTTATTTCTCTATGACCAAATCTATTACATGTATAATAGTAACCATTGAAAGGTTTTACCTCTGTACAGTTCCTTTCAATGTGTCCATGCTTGTTACATGCAAAAAAAGTGTGTTCTATAGGCTTGCTCTCATTCTTAGGAGGATCACTATTGTCTTTGTTTTGATCTTCAATCTCCCTAGTATCAGTGGAGTCCTTTTGTGAATCCTTTCTTGCTCACATACTATCAATCTGATTATGTGCTTCATTGTACCCAATACAGGTAGTGTCTCCTTTGATTCTTCTTGCATACAACTATGATTCTACCAATTCAGCACTAGTGTGTAATTTTTCAATATGATCCTTTGACTTCTTCAATTCAGATTCCAAGCTTTCTTTGATATTTTTTAGCTCCAAGATTTATAAGATTTCTAAATTAGGCATGCAAAGTTATCTAACTTGCATGAGCATAGACAACATAATCAAATTATTGAATCATAAAAATAAACACCTTATCCAAACTCAAACATGATTATAACACAATGATGTTAGGAATGGGAACACTGAGAGGGGGGGGGGGTGAATCAGTGTTCATTGTATTTTAACTTTTCACTTTAATCTTAATACTAAATTATAAATGCTTAAGTACTGAATTAAACATTCACATAAACATGAAACATGAAATCAACACATGACACCAATATGGTTATAGGGAAACCCAAATAGGTAAAAACCCTGGTGGGACTTGATACCCACTAATAATTTGTACTAGTGTTTTGTGATCCTTGTTAGAAGATCCTTTACCCTATTAGGAGTAGCTTTACAATTCTTTTAGTACAGTAGACCTTGTTAAGGGTCAGACCCTGTTAGGAGTCTTTTACAATGATCCCTATTAGAGGAGTGTACTCACTATCCTAGAGCTCACTACTCAAATGATGAAGGCTACAACCTTCTGAGATTAGATACACACTATATCTACAGGTGAACTATTGCTGTGACACTGATTGTTTGATTAGTTCCTTTGGTGAGCTA
Organism: Chamaecyparis obtusa; assembly: GCA_027943335.1. Classification (NCBI taxonomy): domain Eukaryota; kingdom Viridiplantae; phylum Streptophyta; class Pinopsida; order Cupressales; family Cupressaceae; genus Chamaecyparis; species Chamaecyparis obtusa. The sequence goes on along the minus strand of BSBK01005600.1, from coordinate 478,680 downwards.
ATGCTTTGAACTGTAGCAAAGCTTTAATACATCTTATGCTCACTTCACATACCTCTTCTCTACTTATCTCAGCTCTATTACAACTTTCTTGACTTCCATTCTGATTACAATGGGCACACCTTCTATTTATCTGCTCATACCAAATATACAACTAGGTCATCCCTATAACTAATTACAAATAACACTTCCAAATGAATTGGCTTAAGCATGCTTACAATTATACATGTACATATGTTGGCAACATAAATACAATGGGTGTATAGCCTCTACAACATTAATTTACAATCACAAACCAAAATAGTCACTATCGGCTCTATGCTCTATTCTCTGCTGGCACACACTAGCTGTGCAACTTCAACTGACTATAACTTTCACATCTTTGCATATCTACTTATGCGCTCTTAGACTAAGCATAAGTATAGTCTAGAAACCTTAACTTCCAGGGTACATACCTTAATTCATCCATACACACTGCATTGATGCTCTGAGTCTCTGGTGCTCTATATGTTGTCTAGTCTTCAACACTTAACTAAATTCTGATGTTTTTACTTAGTGTACTGACTCCAAATTGCTATATGACTTTGTTTCCATAATGAAAACACTATATCTAGTCATATATCTCAGTATAGACAACTTGCCAACAAGTGATTTCATGGATCATAACAAAGTGATCTCATGAGTGGAAAACTCTCATAGGGATGAAAAAACACTTAAGAAATGCCTCATTAACTTAATCATAAATGCCTCACTGGGAAAAAGGTCAATCTTTGTCTCACTCGCATGACCTTACAATAATTTGTATATATCTTGAAAGAATAAAAGACTGAGGGTTTCTTTGTTTCTCTATAGTTCATTACAACTTTATTTATTAACATACTTGATGTCCTATATATTTCAGTAATTAAAACCTAGAAAACATAAAAATATATTAATTTTATCTCTTCACTATTTTCTACATGTTAAAAATCAAGATTAAATTCTCTATTGAATAGTAAATTCTTAACATGGTATATGTCTTATATGTACCTTCATACACCTAAATGTAACATTTACATGGGGACTATATTGCCTATTCATAAAGTAGGAAACCCTTCATTATTTTCAATGGAAAGATGAAAACCCAATCAAATAAAAAAACTACCATTTGGTTCTGAGATGTGCTCATTGAAATAAATAGTTTGCAAAAACTATTTCCTTTACTTCTTTTAAGGAAACTATTTTGAACTTAAATCTATCAAAGAACCCTTTTGATAGAAAAAAAGAACAACAAACTTATGTTAAGAAAGTGATTACCAAATAAAGATGAAACTTTGTAAACCAATTTTTATTCAAGTAGTCACCATACCAAACAACTGCCAAATCCAAGCAAACACCTTATCAAAACTACCAAAAAATATCATCCATGCCAAAACTACTTCCATGAATTAGTCAATGCCTTTTTAACTGTCAAAATCCCTATCCACCTTATTGTGCCCTAGTTGGGTTGTGGCTAGGGTTTATTCATATGGACAAAGTGCCAAAAAAAAACAAGGACATTAAGCCTTAATCAATACTCATGAGGAGTATTTGATTTGATTTTAGGTTTCAAAATAATAAAACCTTTATGTCATGGGTTTATACTACAATCAATATTAATTATGCCCAATCAGAATAATATTGTTAATGATTCCTTTGAAACATGCACATGGGCTCCAAACACAATAATCCCAAAGTGATAAGGCCAATAAGAATTCTTTCTCATAATGCACCAATATAACATCTTATCAATCTTAATGCCTTGGTCTAAACATAATCTTGATCACAAGGTATTTGACTTTTAAAGATCAAAGACAACCATGGTCTTATAACATATCAATTTTGATAAACCTTCTCACATATGAGCTATATACTAAAATACCCAAGACTATATTTCTTTTTCCAAATCATGTAATATCTTTGCAATCGAGTCATTTCAACTTATTAAGAGATTCTTGTAGAACATAGGTCATCAATAACCTATCAACCTTGTATAAATAAGTTATTGATATCTTATCAATGAAACATTGATATGATATCAATCTTTATTGATAAAAAAGATATTTAAGATATCAATACATTATGAGCGACAAGGATTCATAATATATATTATCAAAATAATGCATAATCCTTATAATGATCAATAATATAATGTGAGAATGTATACAACCATATGACTAATGAACCAAACTATATGTGCCAAACAAGTTCATTTCCAATCAAGTATGCAATATTATTGTGATACCAATCAACTATGCATGTAGAAACCAATATTTCAATCTATTCAATCAATCAAATATACCTTTCCATACCATTAAATTCCAAACTAAATGTTCCTATTAATATAAGAGTCACTATCAAAATAAAATTACACTTTCAATGTAACCATAAATGCTATGCTAGAGTATATTTCAATCATGATAAAATCATCACCCTAATTGTAAACCAATATCAAAGTCCAATACAACCTAATGTGAACCCTCAATACCTCATCAACACCTATGTACTATCAATACTTTTGTGCTATCAACACCATCAACACATGTGTACCATCAATACATGTGTTTAATCAACCCCCATCAACACATATGTTCCATCAATACATGTGTACCATCAACACCTATGTACCATTAATACTAGTGTGCCATAGTGTCTTTTGGAAGAAAGGACAACACATAACGGGAAACAAGCTCTCCCTTTGTCCTCGATGACAAAAACACTCAAATTTGTCCCCCTTTTTTGGCTACAATGACATAGGAGAAATAGATCATATGAACATCAAGAAACCAAGTTTGCAAGACTTTGAACTGCACTGATTGAAGTAATAACCAAAAGAACTGATATGAAAGAACATGAAAAAAATGATATACTTCACAAAGTACAAGAAAGAGAACAACAAGACCGTGTGAATATTCTGAGCCAAATCATTGTTCAAATGTCATTGTCACAACCAAATTTCTATTCAAATGAAAACACAACAGAGTCATCTAAAAAATTTCCAATGTATCAACTAAACCAAGGATCAGGAATAAATGATGAGCAGTATAGCTCCCCTTGAACTACTACACAAATTGATTGATAGAACATCATCATTTAGTCTAGAACAACCAAATACATGTCTAAGTATATCAAAAGAATTTACGTCTACTATACATCAAACAAAAATTCCTAAAGAGTAAAAATGAAAATTTGTACTAATAAAATAGGATGATATGATCCAAATATAGTATAAAATTGGAAAGTGTTTATTGAACACTTGGCAACCAAACTATCTTGCATAACATAGAACATTCTAGAACATTGTATTAGGCTTGAATAGGTCAAGATATTATTATGAACTACAAAAGGATCAAATTCCTAATATGCCAAGAGTCCTTTTAAGATCTTTAGTCCTAAAGAGTTAGCACCCATGATTAGAGACCTTATTAGGACCTATTAGACCTGTTTGATGATTTCAAGGTCTGAATGTCTATTATGTTTGATCTTGACAAGTTGATTTCTCTTCTCTCACACATTTTCACTCTCCCCAAGATCTATTTTAAATTTGAACCCATTTATCATAGGACATGTCACAAATGATGACCTACCCCTATGTTTTGGGTTCCATATTTTACCTAAGGCCTGGTGTCAGAGTTTTCTCAAAAGATTTTCTTTTGTGGTTGACCTGGATCAAATTTTGAATATTTTCTGCATAACTGGTCTTTTCTTTCTATGCTACAAAGTGTAATTCAAAACTAATGTTGCACTAGTGTGACTCAAGCTAATTTAAATCTTATTGTACATTGGGCATTGGTTTCTCATTCTGTTCTTCATTAGTTACAAGAAGTTCCATTCTAAGAATAACTCTTTGATTGTTACCGTGGAGGAAAATGAACTCGAAAATACCACCACCTTTCTTTGTAAACAAGCTTTTAAGCTCATTTAATTTTGGTAGAAGATGATAATAATTCCTATTTAGAAAATAATTTTTCCACCTCAGTAAATTGTCTCCATTACATTTAAAAATTTAAAGAACTATACTTTGTAAGATTCAGAATGATTTTGTATTGAAACGCAAGCCTTGCAATTTAGTCAGGGAGTTAGGATTTTTTGGAACTTATGAACTCGTCAAAGGTTTTGAGAGTTCATGAACCATACCTACCACCTGATGTCATGATAAAATTTGAATGTATTGTAAACGCTATTTAATAATATCAGTCAGGTTTCTACAAATCATCTCTCAAATTTGTTTATGAACCCCTAATTTGTTATCATGTAGATATGAGTTTGTGGAGAAACTTTGAGACACTACAATCATTACTTCATCGATGCTATCATTTCTTATATCTATAAATTTTTCTTTTTTTAAAATTTTTTTTGCCAGAATGAATACGTAGAGGATAAGTATATGTATTAGAAATAGTCCCGAGAGATAAAAGAGAGGGGTGGTGGTGAATAATTTATCTACAAGATTCAATTATTTATCCAATTAAGTATAGAAGAGCATTAAGCACATACACAATAAGATAACACTTAACACAAAACCACAATTTTTGTTACGGGGAAACCCAAATAGGTAAAAACCCTAGTGGGAATTAGCACCCACTATAAATTGCACTAGATTATAATGATCCATGTTAGAAGATCTTACAACCCCGTTAGGAGTTGATCTTTACAATGTATGAAGTACAGTGACTTGGTCAAAGGTCAGACCTTGTTAGGAGTCTTTTATAATTAACCTTGTTAAGGGTGAGACACACTGTCTAGGAGCACACCGCTTGAATGGTGAAGGCTGCAACCTTCTACATAATAGATACACACTATATCTAGATCTTGGTGAACTACAAGTTAGACCTGCTAGCTTGATCAGTTCCAATGAATAACATACACTCTCTTCTTTGTCACATAGACCTTCTACTCTGCTCTTCTCTTTCAACTATTTTTCATACTTAGCGATCATAACTGACTGACTATAAGTATCTTTCTCCAAATGATATAATAAAGTTAGCCTATTAGAACTTCCTTGAAATCATATTAGAGAAACAATATAACTCTCCAACAACCTCTCCAATGGCTATATCAAGCATGAAACACAAATAGGACCGCACAACTCAATATGAGTAGTCGCATCACTTCACACAGTTGGCTCAACCAAATTAACTAAAAATTTCTTCTCTTACTAAAATATGTTATGCGCTCTTAACCAAACATTGTTAACTCATCAGAAAACATGAAACCAAACATGCATATCAAAATGATAGGCACAAGTACTAAAACAATATAAACACTGTCGGCTCCATCAAATAAACTCAAGAAACTGTGACTACCAAATAGAAACATCATAACTCAACTTGTACTACACAACTAACTCTGCATCCATGAACATAGCTTCACAAACATGTCTACAACACAAATATAAATGCACAAGTCTCCATTATAACCAACTGATAATCGCATAGAGAACTCTATTTGTAACATTGTCAGGAACACTACTGATATAAACAACTGCATAGTTGTTTGTACTCAGAATAAACCTCTGCACTTATGATATCATGCTGATAAAATATATAGGAAACATATGCTCAAGGCTCCATACATAATACTTCAATGCACACTTGTTACCATATGTTGTCATCAATGACAAACATGCAGTCAATACTAGCTTGCTGGCAAATCTCCAACAATCTCCCCCTTTGACATTGATGGAAACATATGGAATGAAAAACACCACCAATCCAAACGTACAATTATTTTATAACATTCTCCATTTTCTCAAAAAAATTCTCCCAAGGATGAATCCTCCATCTCTTGCTGATGCTCCGAATATCAACTGCTACAACTCTACATACTCATCTTTTGCTACTCTATATTCTCCCTCACTACATACTCCTCAACTGTATATACTTGCCCTTACTGTATTGTTTTTCATGACTATATAGTCCCCCTTTGACATCAATGGAAAAGGGTACCAAACCAAATAAGCATAGGTACTACTCCTGAAGTAGATTAGTCAACCATTCATCAGTCACTAAGGACTGATGCACTTCTACAAATGCTAATCAGATTCAAGGAAGGGAATTACTCTCATCTTCTCCCTGAGATACTCAAAAGCATCCTTCAATAGAGGCTTTGTGAATATGACTGGTAGTTGTTCTTTTGTACTCACATAGTCCAATTTTAGTTCTTTCTCTACAACTTTCTCTCTTAGCAAGTGATATTTTATCTCAATGTGTTTTGTATTCGCATGCATCACAAGGTTCTTTGACATATTGATAGTGCTAGTGTTATCACAATGAATAACAATAGGATAATCTAATGCAGGAGCATCCTTGGTGTAAGAGCAATCTTGCATCACCCAAAAATATTTCTAGTTTCTTTTCAATAAAGGTTATCTTGTGTAGAGTTGCTATTTATGGAAACTTGCTATTTTTAGAAAGTTGGTCATACTATCTCAAAATGTTCTGATTTCATAGTTGGAGGTTCATCTTAGTCATATCAGCCTGCCTGTAAAGTTTCATTGCTAGATCAAGTCTGGTTTTGAAGATATTCAAACTTTTCAGTTTTGGAAACAAGGTACAAAAACTTTGAACTCAATTTTGAAGGATTTAGAGACCTAGATGAGGTCAAATTTTTGGTTGAATGAAGATTTCTTGATTTAGGGATTGTAGGGCTTCTCGTGCCCTTTTCAAAATGGGGTTATAATAGTCAATCGGGTCAACAGGTGATGACTTATGGTCTCTAGAAGTTGGGTCACCTGAAATGGCGGAAAATGATTTTCCTTCAAAATTTTTGTTTGGGTTTCAAAAGTTATTTTGAGCCAACTTTGATGTAATTAAATGAAAAATAAAATAATTCCAAGTTTGGTCGGCCTTGTTGGCTAAAAAAATTATGTAACCTTCCTAGGCGGTGGAAAATTGCCTATATAAGGAAGGCTGTAGTGTTGTCTTAGGCAGTTTGGGATAGTTTTGGGTAGTAGATCTGGGTATTTCTTTGAGGCTTTGTCCTACAGAATATTTTAAGGGAATGCCCATGTGGCTTTGCATATTGTAATTCTGAAAGTCTGTAATTCCACATTTGTGGAGATAATAAGAAGCCAATTTTTTGTTCTTGCATATTGTTGTTATTTCTTTGTTTCTGTTATGTGTTTGTGGTATTAAGGGGAGCACCCTTCATTAAGTGGTATTAGAACAGGAGTTCCTGAGAGTGTAAATAGATCACCAATTGTGAGGCATTTTGCACTAGGACTATGGGTTAGGGTTTTTGTGTAAATAGATCACCGACTGTGAGGGAGTTTGCACCAGGACAGTGGTTAGGGTTTTAGCGCACATCATGAAAATGCCTCCATGAAAGGAATGTGGTGAAAGAGCTAGTGTCGTAACACCTAAGGTTAGAATGCTCCAGAGACAAGTGTGAGCATTACAAGAAGAGATTCACAGAGGAATGAATCTTAATGTCAGAGATGAAAGCAAGGATGAAGCCGAAGAAGAAGATCAAGAAGGAGAAGTCAAAGTTGTAAACCAGGAGGAAGAAAGACTTTTTCGGGCCATTTCCAAGATCGAAAAAAGACTTAAGATTGAGGTTCCTATATTTTTAGGAAATCTTAACCTAGAGGAGTTGATCGACTGGATCAATGAATGTGAAGAATATTTTGAGTATGAAGATATTGAGGATCTTGATAGGGTCAAATTCATGAAGGCCAGACTGAAAGGTCATGCGAAGATCTGGTGGCAAGATATTCAATTGGAGCGAAATAGAAGAGGGAAAGATAAAATCACAAGATGGGATCAAATGGTGGATAAATTGAAGCCACAGTTCACCCCTATTGATTATGAGCTTGACTTATTGAAGAAAATGCAAATTTTGAAGCAAGCCCGATGATCTATTCAGGAGTATATAGAGGAGTTCTATCAAATCCTCATCAAAATAAGCCATGCAGAAGCTGATAAGGAGAAAGTTTCCCATTACCTTAATGGGTTGAGGCCAAGCATTCAGGAGGAGTTGAATCTGGTTTGAATGAACAGTATTGAAGAGGCATACCCATTTTCCCTAAAAGTAGAGGAAAAGTTGAACAAGAAGTTTGAGAGCAGACAAAATGGAAGAGGTCGCGGTGGAAGATCTGGTGGATGGTCATATGGAAACTGAAATGAAGATTTGAAAAAGAAGGATGAGGCCAGTACCAGTCAAAATCAGAGAGGAAACAACTCCAATTGTTTCCAAGATCAGAACAATAGAGATCAGAGAGGAAGAGGAAGAGGACAAGATTCAGGAAGAGGAGGTTTTCGTGGAACATGTTTTCACTATGGAGAAGAAGGTCATAGGGAATTTGAATGTCCTCAACACCAAGGAAGGATGGATAGGAGGAATGAAGCCCAAGCTAGAGTGGCACATGTAGATGAAGATGCTAGATCTTTAAATTCTGAAGATGTTGAAAGAGGAGAAACGTTGATTAACAGAAGAGTTCTGCTGAGTGGTGAGAATGAACCTGAACAAAGGAGGAGCCTATTTTGTACTAGATGCAAGTGTGAGGGTAAATGTTGTGATGTGATTATTGATAATGGAAGCACTAAAAATTTGGTGTCAAAAGAGATGGTGAAAAAGTTGAAGCTCAAGAGATAGAAACACCCATATCCATATCGGATTGCCTGGGTGTAGGATGACCACAAGGTCATGGTCAGTGAACAGTGCCTAGTAAAGTTCAAGATTGGTAGGTACCATGATGAGGTACTATGTGATATCATACCTATGGATGTATGTCATATGTTTTTGGGTAGGCCATGGTAGTTTGATAGATGTGTGTTTTGCTTTAATTCCAAAAGCTGGTAAAGAGGAAATGAAGGATGTACCTATAAAGGTTGTAGATTTGTTGAATGAGTTTTAAGATAGTGTATCTGATAATGTACTTGATGGATTACCACTAGTAAGGAAGATCAGTCATTAGATGGATTTGATTTCAGGAGCTAGTTTTTCAAACAAGGCAGCACACAAAATGACACTGGCAGAAAGTGAAGAGTTGAATAGACAAGTACATGAGTTATTGCAAAGGGGTTGATTTGAGAGAGTCTGAGTCCCTGTGTTGTACCAGTAGTATTAGCACCAAAGGAGAATGGAGAATGGAGGATGTGTGCAGATTCTAGAGCAATAAATAAGATCACTATCAAATACCAGTTACCATTGCCACGAATGGATGATATTATGGACTGTTTGAGTGGGGCTGTGTATTTCTCAAAGATAGATCTGAAGAGTGGATATCACCAAATTTAGATCAGAGAAGGAAATGAATGGAAGAATGCCTTCAAGATAAAAGGACTGTATGAGTGGTTAGTCATGCCTTTTGGGCTAACCAATGCATCAAGCACTTTCATGCAGCTCATGAACGAGGTTCTGAAAGAATTTCTGGGTAAGTTTGTCATTGTTTACCTAGATGATATTTTGATCTTTAGCAAGACATTGGAAGAAAATATGATGCATATTTGTATGGTGTTTGAGAAGTTTAAAGATGAGAAATTGTTGATTAATTTGAAGAAGTGTAGTTTTGTGAAGAAGGAATTAGTGTATTTGAGATTTGTAGTTTTAGCAGAAGGTCTGAAAATGGATCCAAAGAAAGTACAGGCTATCCTTGAATGGCCTAATCTAAGGAGTGCTACTAAGGTAAGATCTTTTATGGTTTCGCTAGCTTTTATAGAAAATTTATCAAAAATTTTAGCAGTATTTGTGGACCCTTGACTGAAAAAATGAGAGGTGATAGAAAAGAGTTCAAGTGGACTAATGGGGTAGATAAGAGTTTTAAACTGTTGAAACAAAAAGTTATAGAACAACCTATTTTAGCACTTCTAGATTTTAATAAGGTGTTTCAATTAGACTATGATGCTAGTGGTACTGCAATAGGAGTTGTTATGAGCCAAGAAGGTAAACCTATTGCTTATTTTAGTGAGAAGTTGAATGATGCCAAGAGAAAATATTATGTTTATGATCAAGAATTTTATGCTATAGTTCAAGCATTGAAGAAGTGGAGACACTATCTACTTCCTAAGGTGTTTGTTTTGTATACTAATCATCAAGCTTTGCAATATTTGAATAGTCAAGGAAAGTTGAATCAGAGGCATTTGAAATGGGTTGAGTTTTTTCAGAGCTATACATTTGTTTTGAAACATAGAAATGGAAAGTCTAACAGGGTTGCAGATGCACTTAGCAGAAGGCAACTATTGCTAATAGAGATGCAGATTGAGCTGGTTGGATTCAAGGAACTCAAGAATTTGTATCCAGAGGATCCTGATTTTGGTGAAGCTTGGAAAGCTTGTAAAGAACCTATTACTCTAGAAAGAAGGAAGTGGTTGGATTTTATCATTTACGATGATATGCTATTCAGGGGGCGTCAATTGTGCATTCCATGAAGTTCTATGAGGGAGAATCTCATCAAATAGAAGCATAGCAGAGGATTGGCTGGACATTTTGGTCATGATAAAACCCTTGCTTCGGTTGGTGAGAATTATTATTGGCCACAGTTGTAGCAAGATGTGAAGAAGTTTGTACAAAGTTGTAGAGTATGTCAAATGGTGAAAGGAGTGAAGCAGAATACAGGGTTCTATCAGCCATTACCTATACGAGAGAAGCCTTGGGAGGATATCAGTATGGACTTTGTTCTTGGTTTACCAAGGACTCAGTGGGGACATGATTCAATTTTTGTGGTGGTTGATAGATTTTTAGAGATGGCACATTTTATTCCTTGAAGACTAATGATGTTGTTCATATAGCAGAATTGTTTTTCAGAGAAGTAGTGAGACTACATGGTTTGCCAAAGACCATAGTTTCAGATCGAGACACTAAGTTTGTTGGATATTTCTAGCATACATTGTGAAAGAAGTTAAAGATAGATTTGAAGTTCAGCTCATCACATCATCCACAGACTAATGGATAGATAGAGGTGGTGAATAAGAGTTTGGGGAATTTGCTGAGATGTTTGGTTGGAGATAAGCCAATAGGATGGGATTTGATTTTACCACAGGTGGAATTTTCATATAATAATTCTATCAATAGGAGCATTGGTAAATCACCATTCTAGATTGTATATGGAAGTAGTCCCAGAAATGCATCTAAGTTGAGGAAGATAGATAAAGGAGAAATAAGTAGTGCTGAAGATGAGGATTTTGGAGAACATTTGAAGAACATCTATGAGGAGGTGAGGAAGCACATTACCAAGATGACTGCATAGTATAAGGCTAAGGCAGATGAGAAGAGGAGCCATAAGAAATTTTAGGTTGGAGATGAAGTCATGCTTCATTTGTGGAAGGAGCGATTTCTAGTTGGTACATACAAGAAGCTAAAAATGAAGAAGTTTGGGCCATGTAAGATACTAAAGAAGCATGATTCAGGAAATGCATATGAGGTAGAATTGCCTACTAAGCTGAATATTTCACCAGTGTTTAACATTTTTGATTTGATAGAGTATTATGAAGGAGGTGTTGAAGATGAGATCATAGCAGCACAGTGGAGTATTCCAGCAACTAGTTCAGATACTAAGGAGATTAAGGATATACTAGATAGTCACTTTGGCAGAAGCACAAGGAATAGGACATATGAAGAATATCTGGTCAATTGAAAATGATGACCTGTTGAAGATTCATCATGGCTAACAAAGCAGGAGGTTAACCATCCTGGTTTCCCTCTTCACACCTGAGTCATGACAGGGCCACTTCTCAAATTACCCCGGGTGTCTGATGCAGGAGCATCCTCAGTGTAAGAGCAATTTTGCATCACCCAAAAATATTTTTGGTTTCTTTTCAATAAGGGCTATCTCATGTAGAGCTACTATTTATGGAAATTTGCTATTTTTAGTAAGTTGGTCATACTATCTCAGAATGTTCTGATTTCACAATTGGAGGTTCATCTTAGTCATATCAGCCTACCTATAAAGTTTCATTGCTAGATCAAGTCTGGTTTTGAAGATATTGAAACTTTTCAATTTTGGAAACAAGGTATAGAAACTTTGAACTCAATTTTGAAGGTTTTACATGCCCCAGATGAGGTTGAATTTTTAGATGAATGAAGCTTGCTTGATTTAGGTGTTGTAGAGCTCCTTGTACCCTTTCCAAAATGGGGTTATAATAGTTAATCGGGTTAATGGGTGATGACTTATGGTGTCCAAAAGTTGGGTCACCTAAAATGGTAGAAAATGATTTTCCTTCAAAATTTTTGTTTGGGTTTCAAAAGTTATTTTGAGCTGACTTTGATGTAATAAAATGAAAAATAATATAATTTCAAGTTTGATCGACCTTTTTTGCTAAAAAAATTTTGGAACCTTCCCAAGCGGTGGAAAATTGCCTATATAAGGAAGGCTGTAGTGTTGTCTTAGGAAATTCGAGATAGTTCTAGGTAGTAGATCTGGGTATTGATTCGAGGCTTTGTCCTACAGAATATTGTAAGGGAATGCCCATGTGGCTTTGCATATTGTAATTCTAAAAATTTGTAATTCTACATTTGTGGAGATAATAAGAAGCCAATTTTCTATTCTTGCATATTGTTGTTATTTATCTATTTCTGTTATGTGTTTGTGGTATTAAGGGGAGCACCCTTCATCATGTGGTATCAGAGTAGGAGTTCCTGAGTGTGTAAATAGATCACCAATTGTGAGGCAGTTTGCACCAGGACTGTGGGTTAGGGTTTCTGTGTAAATAGATTGTCGACTATGAGGAAGTTTGCACCAGGACCGTGGTTAAGGTTTCAGTGTGCATCATGAAAATGCCTCTAGAAAGGGAACATGGTGGAAGAGCTAGTCTTGTAACACCTGAGGTTAGAGCTCTCCAGAGACAAGTGCAAGCATTGCAAGAAGAGATTCACAGAGGAATGAATCTTAATGTCAAAGACAAAAGCGAGGATGAAGCTGAAGAAGAAGATCAAGAAGGAGAAGTCAAAGTTGTAAACCAGGAGGAAGAAAGACTTTTTTAGGCCATTTCCAAGATCAAAAAAAGACTTAAGATTGAGGTTCCTACATTTTTAAGAAATCTTAACCCAGAGGAGTTGATAGACTGGATCAATGAATGTGAAGAATATTTTGAGTATGAAGATATTGAGGATCCTGATAGGGTCAAATTCGCGAAGGCTAGACTGAAAGGTCATGTGAAGATCTGGTGGTAAGAGAATCAATTAGAGTAAAATAGAAGAGGGAAAGATAAAAGTACAAGATGGAATCAGATGGTGGATAAATTGAAGTGATAGTTCATCCCTATTGATTATGAGCTTGACCTACTAAAGAAAATGCAAAGTTTGAAGCAAGTAGGATGATCTGTTCATGAGTATACAAAGGAGTTCTATCGAATCCTCTTTAGAATAGGCCATGTAGAAGCTGATAAGGAGAAAGTTCCCTATTACCTTAATGGGTTGAGTCCAAGCATTTAGAAGGAGTTGAATCTAGTTCAAATGCATAGTATTGAAGAGGCATACCAGTTTTCCCTAAAAGTAGAGGAAAAGTTGAACAAGAAGTTTGAGAGCAGACAAAATGGAAGAGGTTGTAGTGGACAATCATATGGAGGCTGAAATGAAAATTTGAAAAAGAAGAATGAGGCCAGTAGCAATCAAAATCAGAGAGGAAACAACTCCAATCATTTTCAAGATTAGAATAATAGAGATCAGAGAGGAAGAGGAAGAGGACAAGGTTCATGAAGAGGATGTTTCCATGGAACATGTTTTCACTGTGGAGAAGAAGGTCACAGGGCATTTGAATGTCCTCAATGCCAAGTAAGGAAAAATAGGAGGAATGAAGGCCAGGCCAGAGTGGCACATGTAGATGAAGATGCCAGATCCTCAAATTCTAAAGATGATGAAAGAGGAGAAATGTTGATTAACAGAAGAGTCCTACTGAGTGGTGAGAATGAACCTAAACAAAGGAGGAGCCTATTTTGCACTAGATGCAAGTGTGAGGGTAAATGTTGTGATGTGATTATTAATAGTGGAAGCACTAAAAATTTGGTGTCAAAAGAGATGGTGACAAAGTTGAAGCTCGAGAGATAGAAACACCCACATCCATATCAGATTGCCTGGGTGCAGGATGACCACAAGGTCATGGTCAGTGAACAGTGCCTAGTAAAGTTCAAGATTGGTGGGTACCATGATGAGGTACTATGTGATATCATACCTATGGATGCATGTCATATGTTGTTGGATAGGTCATGGTAGTTTGACAGATGTGTTGTACATGATGGTCGTGCGAATACCTATTCCCTGACAAAGGATGGAGTGCGACATAAGCTAAAGCAATTGAAGGAGACTCAAGAAAAGGTATGTGATAATAGAAGAATAAATTTTGTTGTTGGAAGAAAATTCCTAGATGGTATGAGGCATGAGCATGTGTATTTTTCTTTAATTCCAAAAGTTGGTAAAGAGGAAATGGAGGATGTACCTACAGAGGTTATAGATTTGTTGAATGAGTTTCATGATATTGTATTTGATAATGTACCTAATGGATTACCACTGGTAAGGAAGATTAGTCATTAGATAGATTTGATTCCAGGAGCCAGTTTTCCAAACAAAGTAGCACACAGAATGACACCAGCAGAAAGTGAAGAGTTGAATAGACAAGTACATGAGTTATTGCAGAAGGGGTTGGTTCGAGAGAGTCTGAGTCCTTATGCTGTACCAGTAGTATTAGCACCAAAGAAGAATGGAGAATGGAGGATGTGTATAGATTCTAGAGCAATAAATAAGATCACAATCAAGTGCTAGTTTCCATTGCCATGAATGGATGATATTATGGACTATTTGAGTGGGGCTATGTATTTCTCAAAGATAGCTCTGAAGAGTGGATATCACCAGATTCAGATTAGAGAAGGAGATGAATGGAAGACTTCCTTCAAGACAAAATAAGGACTATATGAGTGGTTAGTCATGCCTTTTGGGCTAACCAATGCACCGAGAACTTTCATGCAGCTCATGAACGAGGTTCTGAAAGAATTTCTTTGTAAATTTGTCATTGTTTACCTAGATGATATTTTGATTTTTAGCAAGACATTGGAGGAACATATGATTCATATTCATATGGTGTTTGAGAAGTTGAGAGATGAAAAATTATTGATTAATTTGAAGAAGTGCAGTTTTGTGAAGAAGGAATTAGTGTATTTGGGATTTGTAGTTTCAACAGAAGGTCTGAAAATGGATCCAAAGAAAGTATAGGCTATCCTTGAATGGCCTACTTTAAGGAGTGCTACTAAGGTAAGATCTTTTCATGGTTTGGCTAGCTTTTATAGAAAATTTATCAAAAATTTTGGTAGTATTTGTGGCCCCTTGACTGAAACAATGAGAGGGGATAGAAAAGAGTTCAAGTGGACTAATGGGGTAGATAAGAGTTTTAAACTGTTGAAATAGAAAGTTATAGAACATCTTGTTTTAGCACTTCCAGATTTTAATAAGGTGCTTCAAGTAGACTGTGATGCTAGTGGTACTACAATAGGAGCTGTTATGAGCCAAGAAGGTAAACCTATTACTTATTTCAGTGAGAAGTTGAATGATGCCAAGAGAAAATATTATGTTTATGATCAAGAATTTTATGCTATAGTTCAAGCATTGAAGAAGTGGAGACACTATCTGCTTCCTAAGGAGTTTGTTTTGTATATTGATCATCAAGCTTTGCAATTTTTGAATAGTCAAGGAAAGTTGAATCAGAGGCATTTGAAATGGGTTGAGTTTTTTCAGAGCTATACATTTGTTTTGAAACACAAAAGTGAAAAGTCTAATAGGGTTGTAGATGCTTTTAGCACAAGGCAACTATTGCTAATAGAGATGCAGATTGAGGTGGTTGGGTTCAAGGAACTCAAAAATTTTAATCTAGAGGATCCTAATTTTGGTGAAGCTTGGAAAGCTTTTAAAGAACCTGTTACTCTAGACAAAATGAAGTGGTTGGATTTTATCATTTAGGATGATATGCTATTCAGGGGGAGTTAGTTGTGCATTCCACAAAGTTCTATGAGGGAGAATCTCATCAAAGAGAAGCATAGCAGAGGATTGGCTGGACATTTTGGTCATGATAAAAACCTTGCTTTGGTTGGTGAGAATTATTATTGGCCAGAGTTGTAGCAAGATGTGAAGAAGTTTGTACAAAGTTACAGAGTATGTCATATGGTGAAAAGAGTGAAGCAGAATACAGGGTTCTATCAGACATTACCTATACCAGAGAAGCCTTGGGAGGATATTAGTATGGACTTTGTTCTTGGTTTATCAAGGAATCAACGGGGACATGGCTCAATTTTTTTGGTGGTTGACAGATTTTCAAAGATGGCACATTTTATTTCCTACAAGAAGACTAATGATGTTGTTCATGTAGTAGAATTGTTTTTCAGATAAGTAGTGAGACTACATGGTTTGCCAAAGACCATAGTTTCAGATTGAGACACTAAGTTTGTTAGATATTTATGGCATACATTGTGGAAGAAGTTGAAGACAGATTTGAAGTTTAGCTCATCACATCATCCATAGACTAATGGACAGACAGAGTTGCTGAATAGGAGTTTGGGGAATTTGCTAAGATGTTTGGTTGGAGATAAGCCAACAGGATGGGATTTTATTTTACCATAGGTGAAATTTGCATATAATAATTTTGTCAATAGGAGCACTGATAAATCACCATTCTAGATTGTATATGGAAGTAGTCCCAGAAATGCATCTGAGTTGAGGAAGATAGATAAAAGAGAAATAAGTAGTGTTGAAGCTGAGGATTTTGCAGAACATTTGAAGAACATCCATGAGTAGGTGAGGAAGCACATTACCAAGATGAATGGGTAGTATAAGGCTAAGGCAGATGAGAAAAGATGGCATAAAGAATTTTAGGTTGGAGATGAAGTCATGGTTCATTTTCAGAAGGAGTAATTTCTAGTCGGTACATACAACAAGCTGAAAATGAATAAGTTTGGGCCATGTAAGATACTAAAGAAGCATGATTCAAAAAATGCATATGAGGTAGAATTACCTACTAAGCTAAATATTTCACCAGTGTTTAACATTTTAGGTTTGACAGAGTATCATGAAGGAGGTGTTGAAGATGAGATAACATCAGCACAATGGAGTATTCCAACAACTAGTTCAGATACTAAGGAGATTGAGAATATACTAGATAGTCATGTTGGCAGAAGCACAAGGAACAGGACATATGAAAAATATTTGGTCAAGTGGAAAGGATGACTTGTTGAAGATTCATCATGGCTGACAAAGTAGGAGGTTAACCATCTTGG
Organism: Chamaecyparis obtusa; assembly: GCA_027943335.1. NCBI lineage: Eukaryota > Viridiplantae > Streptophyta > Pinopsida > Cupressales > Cupressaceae > Chamaecyparis > Chamaecyparis obtusa. The sequence continues at coordinate 461,473 of BSBK01005600.1, read as the reverse complement.
TTTCCCTCTTCACACCTAAGTCATGACAGTGTCACTTCTCAAATTACCCCAAGTGTCTAATGCAGGAGCATCTTGGGTGTAAGAGCAATCTTGCATCACCCAAAAATATTTCTAGTTTCTTTTCAATAAGGGCTATCTTGTGTAGAGCTGTTATTTATGGAAACTTTCTATTTTTAGTAAGTTGTCATACTATCTTGGAATGTTCTGATTTCATAGTTGGAGGTTCATCTTAGTCATATCACAATGCCTGTAAAGTTTCATTGCTAGATCAAGTCTGGTTTTGAAGATATTGAAACTTTTCAATTTTGCAAATAAGGTACAAAAACTTTGAACTCAATTTTGAAAGTTTTAGACACCCAGGATGAGGTTGAATTTTTAGCTAATTGAAGCTTGCTTGATTATGGCATTGTAGAGCTCCTCGTGCCCTTTCTGAAATGGGGTTATAATAGTCAATCAGGTCAACGAGTGATGACTTATGGTGTCCGAAAGTTGGGTCACCTGAAATGGCAGAAAATGATTTTCCTTCAAAAGTTTTGTTTGAGTTTCAAAAGTTTTTTTGAGCTGACTTTGATGTAATAAAATGAAAAATAAAATAATTCCAAGTTTGGTTGGCCTTGTTGGCTAAAAAAATTCTGGAACCTTCCCAGGCAGTGGAAAATTGCCTATATAAGGAAGGTTGTAGTGTTGTCTTAGGCAGTTCGGGATAGTTCTGGGTAGTAGATCTAGGTATTGATTTGAGGCTTTGTCCTACAGAATATTGTAAGGGAATGCCCATGTGGCTTTTCATATTGTAATTCTAAAAGTTTGTAATTCCACATTTGTGGAGATAATAAGAAGCCAATTTTCTGTTCTTGCATATTATTGTTATTTCTCTATTTTTGTTATGTGTTTGTGGTATTAAGGGGAGCACCCTTCATCTTAATCAATCTGAATTCCAAAATCCTTTATCATTTTCTTGATCCACACAATTGTAGACCAATTTAATCCTGTTGCTACATACTCTACTTTTGTTGTGGACTGAAAAATATAATTCTGCTTCTTTCTTGTCCAAGTAACAAGTATATCTCTAAGAAATAATGCTCCTCCTGATGTTCTCTTTCTATCATCCATGCAACCTACCCAATTTGCATCTATATACACATGAAGCTCTACATTTTTTTAATTGGGATACCATAAACCATAGTCTATAGTTCCCCTCAAATATCTAAATATCCTCTTTACTGCCATAAGATGACTTTGTTTAGGTTTTTCTATGAATCTTTCAACAATACCAACTTCATTATAAATATCAGGTCTGGATTGAGTAAGATATATGAGTTTACCAATCATAGACTTGTATAGGGTTATGTCTATAGCTATGGAATCATCTTCTTTTGAAAGCTTGCTTCCTGTTATCATAGGTGTGCTTTTTGGCTTGCAATCATCCATCTTGAACTTCTTCAATATCTCTTTCACATACTTAGACTGATTAATGAAAATTCTTTTGTCTATCTGTTGCACATTCAGCCCCAAAAAGTACTTGATAGGTCCTATCATGCTCATCTAAAATTCTCTTTGCATTTCTTTAGCAAATTTTGCACTAAGCTTGTCATTACCTCCAAATATAATGTCATCAACAAAAATAGCAACTAACAATAATCCTTCAGGTGTCTCTCTTATGAATAAGTTACAACCTTCTGCTCCTTTCTTGAAGCCAATCTTGGTTAAGTAACCATCTAGTCTTTCATACCATGCTCTACAGGCTTTCTTAAGTCCATAAAGGGCTTTCTTCAGTCTGCATATGATATCAAGTTTGTCTGATAAAGTAAATGCTTTAGGCTACTCTATGCATACTTCTTCCTTCAACTCTCCATTCAGGAATGTTGACTTGACATCCATCTGATATACTTTAAAGTCTTTGAATGTAGCATAGGCTAGAAATAATTTTATGGCTTCCAATCTACTTACAGGGGAAAATTTATTTGAATAATCAATTTCTTTTCTTTGCGCATATCCTTTACATACTAGTCTAGTTTTGTTCCTTACTATTGTACCATCTTCATTCATCTTCTTTCTGAATATCCACTTGGTTCCAATCACATTCTTGTCACTAGGTCTAGGGACCAATTCCCATGTGGCATTCTTAATTATCTGATCTAGCTCTTCTTTCATTGCTTCATGCCAATTTGAATCATTACATGCATCATCAACACTTAAGGGTTCAATTTGTGAAAGTAAACATATCACGTCATTAATTGTTGAAATTTTTGCCTTTGATCTTGTCATGACCTTGTTGTTCTGATCTCCAATGATATCTTCTTTTTAATGGTACCTAGATGTGAATTTAGTAACATTAGGTGTGACTCTCTCATCTATCTTTTGTGATTCTTCTTCACTTATTTCAGGGTAATTGAATAATACATCAATGTTGTCAAACATTTCTTCAACAACTATTTTTCTACTAGTAGGTCTAGGTTCTTCTTCTATCATAGGTGCATAATCATGATATATCTCTTGAATCATAAAATTCTCATCAATATTTACATGAGCACTTTCAATGATCTTCTTTAATCTTAGTTTGAAACATCTATAAGCTTTTCTTTTAGTAGAGTAACCAAGAAATATACCTTCATCACTTCTTGCATCAAACTTGCCAATAGCTTCATCTCTCTTGATGTAGCACTTGCTTCCAAACATTTTGAAGTATTTCACTATAGGTGCATTACCAAACCATAGATCATAAGGTTTTTTTCCTACACCTAGCCTTAATTGAATTCTATTGATAGTATAGAGTGTTTTATTGACTGCATCTTTCCAATAGGTGTGTGCAACTTTTCCTTCTATCATGATGGTGCACGTTGTGTCAAATATGATCCTATTTCTTCTTTCTACAATTCCATTCTGCTGAGGGGTTCTAGGTGCACCTAGATGTCTCTTTATCCTATGTTCTTCATAATACTCATAAAATTTGTCAGAGGTGAATTCTCCTCCTCTGTCTGATCTCAAAAATTTTATCTTTAATCCAAACTCATTTTCAACTTTACCTTTGAATATTTTGAACTTCTCAAATGCTTCAGATTTATCTCTTAAGAGTGCAACCCTCATCATTCTATAATAATCATCAACAAACAAAATAAAGTACCTTTCACCATAGTATGATCTTGTTTGAGTTGGTCCACATAGGTCTATATGCACAAGATCCAATTTGTTCTCTACCAAATTATTCTTGCTTATGAATGAATTCCTCACATGCTTTCCCATCACACATTCCCCACATAGTGTATCAACTAGTTTTTCAATACAAGGGAGGTCTCTTACTACCTTTACATTGCTTATCTTTACTATATTGTCAAAATTTATGGGACATAGTCTTTTGTTCCATAACCAACTGTCATCTACTTTAGCAACAAAACAACTTTCTTCTGAATTAAGCTGAAAAACATTACCTTTACTCTTTGAACCTGATGCAATAATTTCTCCTTCTTTGTTATTAATGATGCACTTGTTGTTTTTGAATTCCAACTGATATCCTTTGTCAAGCATTTGTCCAACACTAAGTAAGTTATGTTGCAAACCATCAACATATAGAACATCATTAGTGTTATTCTTCTGATCCAAAGTGATAGCTCCTCTACCTATGATAGGTTTAGGAGTTTTGTCTCCAAATCTAACCATGTCGACTTTGTAGTTATCCAAATGAACAAATCTATCTTTTTCTCCTGTCATGTGATGTGAACGATCGCTATCATTGATCCAGTCTGTCCTGATGTCTCCTTGAGAAATCAGTGCTAGCTCTTGTGCTTTCCTCTCATCTTCCTTATCCCTTTCATCAAACATTTTTTCCATATCTTCAATATCAATGAATCCTATTTCATCTTCTATTGAATCTTCATTAGATACTCTATATTAAGCATAGTAGCATTCTTTATACTAAGGTTTGTAATTAGTTTTGTATTTCTTGACTCTTTTAGGGAACTTGGATGTAAAATGACCAATCTTGTTATATGAGAAATATTTGAATGGTAGCAAACCTTCATATTTTCCTTTTCTTTCTTTCTTAGCAATCATAGCAATGAATTCATCTAATTCTTTATCATCATCTTCATCATCAAAATTACCAGATGTGTTCAAAGATTTCTTACCGTGGACTGAGGCTTTGAATGTTGTTTCACTTTTAGGCTTCGTCTTCAATCTTGATATCTCAAATGTTGTAATCTTGCTAATTAAGGTCTCTCTTTTGAAGTATTTTGTGGACTGCATAGTTTCATCAAGGATGTTTATCTTTCTCTCATATTATACTGTCAGAGTAGTCATCAAATTATCCATTATGTCTTCTTCTAAAATTTCTCCACCATTATTTCTGATTCTTGCAACTGCTTCATTAATCCTTTGATTGTAAGCTCTAATGTTCTCTTCATGTAACATCTCCAATGTATTGTATCTTTTCTTCCATGTCTTTCTGCATGCATTCTTGGCTTGGATATCTCCTTCAAACATGTCTTCTAGATACTTCCATATCTTGTAGGCTTTATCTATTTTCTTGATTTCTGAAAACTCACTGTCAAACAAGGTGTTGATAAGGGCTTCTTTGGCAATAGCATTTTGAGTGAACATTTCCTTTTTCTTAAGAGTTGCATCTTCCTTTGCAAGATTTGATAAAGAGGGAATTTGAACAACTTTTGTAGCTACTTTAAAAATCTCAAAACCAATGCACTATAAATGTGTCATCATTTTGATCTTCCAGTCTAGATAATTCTCTCCATCAAACTTAGGACTTTCTTTTCTAAATAATTTTATCTGATCAACCTCAAGCTTTCAAACTTCTCTCTGAGGCACTTGGCTCTGATACCAATTGTTAGGAATAGTCCCAAGAGATAACTGAGAGGGGGGGGGGGTGAATCAGTTATCTACAAGATTCAATTCTTTATCTAATTAAGTACAAAAGAACATTAAGAACATACACAATAAGATAATACTTAACACAACACCACAATTTTGGTTACGGAGAAACCCAAATAGGTAAAAACCCCGATGGGAATTAGCACCCACTATAAACTGCACTAGAGTATAATGATCCCTATTAGAAGATCTTACAACCCTGTTAAGAGTTGATCTTTACAATCCATGAAGTGCAATGACCTGGTCAAAGGTTGGACCCTGTTAGGAGTCTTTTACAATTAACCTAGTTAGGGGTGAGAACACACTATCCGCAAGCACACTGCTCAAATGGTGAAGGCTACAACCTTCTGCATAACAGATACACACTATATCTGGATCTTGGTGAACTGTGAGTTAGACCTACTCTCTTGATTAACTCCAATGAATAGCATACACTCTCTTCTTTGTCACATAGACCTTCTACTAATGGCTCAATACTTTTCACCTTTTTCTCTTCTCTTCTCTTTCAACTATCTGCCATACTTAGCGATCATAATTGACTAGCTATAAGTATCTTTCTCCAAATGATATAATCAAGTCATCCTATTAGAAATTCCTTGAAATAATATTAGAGAATCAATATAACTCTCAAAAAACCTCTCCAATGGCTATATCAAGCATGCAATACAAATAGGACCATGCAACTCAATATGAGTAGACATGTCACTTCACACAATCAGCTCCACCAAATTAACTGAAACTTTCTTATCTTGCTAAAATACATTATGCACTCTTAACCAAACATTGTTAACTCATCACCAAACATGAAACCAAACACTCATATCAAAATAATAGGTGCAACTACTAAAAAAATATAAACACTGTCAACTCTATCAGATAAACTCAGGAAACTATGACTACCAAATAGAAACATCATAACTCAACCTATACTGCACAGCTAACTCTATGTCCATGAAAATAGCTTCAAAAATATGTCTACAACACAAATATAAACATGCAAGTCTCCATTATAACCATATTGATAATCACATATAGAACTCTATCTGTAACACTGTCAAGAACACTACTAATACAAACAACTGTACAACTATCTGTACTCAGAATCAACCTCTGCACTTATGATATCATGGTAATAACATATCTAGGAAACATATGCTCAAGGCTCCATACATAAGAATTTAATGCATGCTTCTTACCATATGTTGTCATCAATGAAAAACATATAGTCAATACTGGCTTGCTAGCAAATCTCCAACAATATGTTGTTGTTTGTGATGGGCCCTTCACCATGATACTCACAACCTTTCTTTCTTCGGTGTGTAGAGTTGAGTCTTTCACTAGTTCAAGAATCATGCATGTTGTCCAATAATACATGATGTTAGAGAATAAATAATTATAGGAACTTATTAACCATGTTGGGCACCCACCAATGTTTAGAAACTAAAAATATTGTCTAGTAATGCACATTGTCTTGAGGAGTTAGTATACTATGGAGTTGTTGTCACTGAGGATTGCACCTGAATATGGCTAAGCATGAACCTAGAAATCCTGTAAAACATGGGACTACTTTCAGGCTATGGGTAACCTATTAGAAAGTAGACCTCCTGATTAGGGGGCGACCTCCCCTTGAATCACCTTGAAACTTGACTAAATTTTGGAGGAAAAGGGAGAGAGAGCACATGAAACTGAAACTAAACTAGGTGATTCACCAAACTTTGATAGATCCACAAATTGAAGCAATACTCACAATGACACTTGAAATAATATTGTAATTCACAACTTGACCCTATTGTCTTGATATTTTGAAATAAAGAGGTACCTGGGGAAAAAGAAGGGAAAGAGCTTCGACAACTTATAACCCAAATTGTACATAGATTAGAACAACAATAGAAAAACACTTCCCTGAACATTCAATTTCAATAGACATGCAAAGTAAAGGATTAACAAAATTACAATAACTTTGACATGAATTTTAATGGAAAACTCAGAAAATGAACAAGGACAAGAAGGAATACTACTTTATATTCAGTGGAAAGGAGCCAAGTACAATAATTTTCTTCTCTAGAGCTACAAGAATTCACCTCCAAGAAAGAGAGAATGAAGAACTAACTTCAATCACCTATGTGAGAGGTATATAAAATAAACCTAAGAATTTGCATTCATGACCCTCAACCTAGCTAACATTGGAAAAATTTTGCATTTAGGCCCATGAAATATTCCTTTCAAATCCGAATGTCGGATTCCCAGATTTGTAGGGGTAAGGGGAAAAGTGAAAATCCTAAAAAAGATAGCCATTAAAGTCTATCCTATCCCCTCTAAGTCATGCTCTATAAATGATATTCTGACAAATGATTTATAAAAACACCATTTGTCAATATCTTAAAATAATACAAGCAATGATTTTTACAATCTTCATTACCCCCCTATGCCATGATTCTAGTTCTAAGTGGATTTAAAACATTTAATTTACTTATGTTAATAAATAGTTCTCAACCCAGTTAAAAAAAGGGGAAAACATATTTAAATAACATTTACATCTTTTAAAATAAAATCCACTTATCACAAAAGACTCTAGCAACAAATATTAAACATCTTGATTGATAAAGTTTCTCAGCCCAAAATAAGGGAAAAAACTTATTAAATAAACACTTTGAAAAGCCATTCCAAAAGAAAAAGGAAGATGCAAAAGCATCAGCCTCTTTCCTGCAACTCATTGGGGAAACTTGCCATCCACACTGGCCTTTTGTCATAAACTCGGGCTCAAATTTGGAAACACTTGGTTTTTTCCCTCTTCATAGCATTGATCAAGGTAGGTTTCATTTTTTTATATGTTTCTCATCTTCTCAGCATTTGTTGATTCATTGAATTTTCTTCTCATTCAATTCATGAGCACTGTTGTGTTTATCTTCTCTGTATGTGGGCACACTAATGATGGCATTGTATTCACTATTTTCATGGCATGTCCTTGTTGTGATGTTTCATTCGATAGCATTATTTTATCACTGGTTTACCATCCACCATTTTGATCTTGGGGCTTTATTGTTGATTCTATCTGTGTGAGCTAGCTAGGGCATCAATGTTGTGAATTCATTTATCATGAAACGTTGACTATTCTGCAATGACCCACGGGTTTGATCTTTGCATCATATCTATTGCTATTGTTGGGAGCCTGAGCCTGCATGTTCTCATTTGTTGATGCTCACTATATGTATGGTTGCACATAAGTTTACTACTGACCATTATGTTCTTAGGGCCCATGAGCAATGTGTTAGGGTGCCAATGTATTGTTAATTCTTCTTTAAACCCAAGCCCATGCCCTATGGTCTCTCCTTGTTTTATTGTTGTTGGCATCATTGTAGTTTTTACTAATGTTGACTTACACCATAGAAACCCATGAGCTATCATTTCCTTGTTGGTTACATGTCATTATACTAGGCTCATGAGCTATATGCTTGACTGTTTAATACATTGGACAAGGCACATCCCATGAACTTCTACTATAGTTTTCTATTTATTCATGGCATAGTAGATAGGTGCCATTGCATTTGATGGTATTCACAAGTTTTTCTTGTTGTTGTAACACATTTTTTTTGTCATTGTTCAGGAATTAACCAAGAAAATCTTGATAACCAGTGAGCCTTGAGAGCTAGGGTATCCTGCATTATATGATTTTTCTTGGTTAGCCATGAGCTATGGTGTATGGCACCATTTTACTCCTCTCTATATGCTCTATGCTCACTGATTTATCTATCTTGTATATCTTGTATTTATTTTGATAGGGTGTAGCCTGTGAGATCTATTGGGGCATCAAGTATTTGTTGTTTGATCTTATTTGATTATTTATCTTGCCATACCTTGATCTATTCCTTTGAAACTTTCTTCTTATTGGATGCTCATTATTTAATTTTAGAGCTTGAGCTTTTAAATCTTGGCATCATTGATTGCTCTATTGTATGTTGATATGCACTGATAAACCATGAGCCACTTTGCTCATTCATTTACTAATGCTTACCTATTTATGTGCTTGATCCCCAATCCTTGGAATTATTGTATTGTTGTTACTATATCAATATCATTGATTTTCTATTTGGGATGCTCACTATTGCATTGATATTATTCTATTATGATGTCATGCCATTGTTAAAAGGCATCATGCCATGATTTCACCAATTGTAGCCTCTTTTACTTAGCTCCAAATGTAGATTTAAAACACACTCCATGCCATGAATATGAGATAGAACTATGCAGATTTGTGTACCTATTCTCCATTCTGATTTGATGATGTATTCCTCCTTTTATTTCCAGTGCTTGACCATGCTTCATTATTCTACCTCTATGATCTCTGAATGCTCCATTGATACTGCCTTATCTAGTTATTCCTCTCACTACTTTTGGGTGAGTGATGGTGATCATGGGTGCTCTTGGACCATGCTGTGGTTTCTCTCAAGGAAATTTGAAGTCTTTCCTGAAAGATCCCACATCACAAAGCAACGTCATTCATTGGATTCCAGTGCCCTAAAATTGTTTTTGTCCAGACAATAACGGTACTTTAAGTATGGTCCTTTTAAGATCATACCATCCTCTTAGTACCACTACTGTCTAGGTGAGAGAATGCTATAGTGCTAAAGCTTCTTCTCTATCTACACATGGAACAAACAAGTTAGTAAAAACATGGTATCTTTTATTTCTGTAGTATCTTCCTGGTTGCATATACCCTATAGCATAGTCCTTCTTAGAAGTGTATAGATGAGTTCATATATGAATGCTTGTAGATGAGGGTAAGTATTAAGATATCATACATTACTTAGACCCATTGGATCTAACCCCCATCCCTTTCTCTCTTCTCTACAGGTTCTGGATCACAGGAGAATACTGGACTAAATCAGATCAACGCTTCATTACTAGGCAATGTCTGGTACCCTTTTATTTATGTTCATCAGATTCATGTATATCTGTACTCATGTATACCTTTTTGAAAATTTTCTATGCTCATGGCCTATGTGAGCCCAAATGAATTATCTTTTAGTTATTTCCTTTGTATAGTACATACAAGAAATTGGTACATAAACATGTAATATTTAGATGCAAATATTTCTTTTTCTTTTTCATGTATCTTTATGAAATGAACAAAAATCTAAAAAGATCATCTAATAATGCAAACTAGGGTACTGTAGCTTCATCTTGTAATTAGGCCACCAATCCAAAAAATGAGTAAAAATATGGTAACAGGAACTTTAGAACTGCATGGAAGTTTAGAAAAATCCTGACTGTACATCAAACTCCAAGATTATTTCAAAATCATCTCCCAAATATTTTTTTCAGGTTTGTAGGCTATGCAAGATGCCTTTGTATTGCCTTATTGTCTATTGACAATATATCTTCCAAATACCTTGAATAATGGCTATAATGTATACCTTTCTTGTTTTGATAGTAATACATCTCTTCTTTTGAATTAATGTCAGCTCCAACCCTGTATTGGTAAACATACTCTTTTTATTTGATTTCTCCATGATAATTTTTCCCATAAGATTTTCCATAAAGAAATATGCACAAAACTTTTAAAATTTAGCCAATTAGTAAATATAGGCCAACAATCACAAGGAGGGACAATTATTAGTTATAATTGATTATAAGTTGGCATGAAAAAAAATATAACATCTAAGCACTTCTTACCAACCTCAATGGGAAAGATAATAGAACCATGGGTAGGACAAGTAAAACCATTTAAAGTTTTAATCATATCATTTGATTTCTCATAGGAGTCTTGATGAAAGTGTCTTATGTAAATATGTTCTTTAGTTATAACATTCACCATGCAAGTAGGATCAAAAAACACTCCTAACGAGGGAAGATTATAAATCTTCAAAAAATATTAAGAGGACCATCAAGTTCACAGGTGTAGGTTGGTGAGACTCAACAATATTGGTGGAAGAAGAAGGCATAGAATGGGTAGGTTCATTTGTGTTAGTAAAATGAGACATCAAAGGATTGGTTTAGATTAAAAAAATTTGATTCTAGTCCAGGGTAAATAGATTTATTTCCTTCATCATTTACACCCTCAATAATTATAGCACTAGAATCAATAAGGTCTTAGATGATAATATTCAAAGAGAAGCATTTCTCATTATTGTGGTTGGGTTGGAGATGGTATTGGAAAAAGGATTTTGGATCACAGGATTTAGACACTACTTTAGATGGATAAATTGGTTTGATGGGAGGAAGTATTAAAACATTATCATTAATTAATTTCAACATCATATTATGTAAATATTCAGAAAGAAGTGTAAATTTGTGACATGGTGTAAAACAATATGACAAATGAGCCACACCTTTAATTGTAGTTTCCACTCGCACATCAACATTGTTTGATGAATTATTGATCTTGATGAAGCCTTTAGGCTTCTAGAACTTTGGAAAGGGTTTTGAGGTGACATTTCTCTTATGAATTGGAGCCATTGGATTAGAGCTCTCAAAATGACTCACTTGATGCTAATAATTATGAAACACCACAAATAATTCAGTGAAAGAAATAAGCTCATAAAATCATAACTTGTCTCTAATTTATTTTTGAAAATTATAAATAAAAATACATTGAACATCAATATTAGGAATAAGATAGGAAATTTTAGCATGCAAATGTTTGAATCTACCAATGAAATGGGTCACTTTTTGTTTAATATGTTGTTTGTACAATAATTCAAATTAGTCAAAGAAATTTTATGACCAATGTTATTTTGAAACTATTAAATAAAAGAATTTGAATTTTTTTGAAAAGAGTTAATTTGAATGAGGAAAAGAAAAATAACCTTGTAAGGCCTTATCTCTAAATTTTCTAGAAAATAACGTAGCCATAAGCCTATGATAATTAGAGAAGTCACTACACAACTTTTGAATATTTTAGCATGAGTCAAGGATCACCTTTTCTATTGTATATTTCCAAATGAGGTATCTCCATACATTGAGGGATAATAGAACAAATGATGTATTGAGACAATAGGCTAAAAATATTTCAATTCGGAATATTGAACTTGGATTGAGTCATGGAAATGAGTTTTTTTCTAAAAGGATGAAACACTTTGAGAAAGAGTATTGTAGTTAGATTTGGTATTGGATATGATGAATGATGTACGATTTACAAAATTATTATGTAAGATGGATAAACCATTAGAATATGTAGGTGCAACCATTGTGGTAAGTAGGTATGGGTGATTGTGTACATACTTCATTATGGAATGGAACATGATCCACCTTTGGTGGACATGTTATTCCACCTTTTGTGGGATATAACTTATCTACTCCTTATCATTGTCTCTTATTGCCTTACCTATATAAGCATGCTCATTATGTACATTTTATTCATGTCTATTAGCAATAATATCATTCTTTCATCTTCTTGTAACTATCTTGTCATCCTCTTTTGGAAGTTATCTTGGTCTTTCATTTGATCCTGGGAGTGTTGTAGAGTCACCTAAAACTCCAACACATACAAACACATATTAGGTGTGCTATTTTTTTTAGGTGAGATCTAATGGTATTAGACTTGTGCTAACTTTGGTTGAGCAACCATTTGAAAATGTTAAGAAGGAAAGTGCATTCCAAAATATTAAAATGAATATTGAGTATCTTGTAGATGAATTTATCAATGTTTTCAATAGAACTTCATATAGTTTTTCTTCTAATTTTTTAGTCTCCAAAGACTCATCTAAGACATAAAATAGGAAATCAGTAATAAGTTTAGTTTGGAGGCTAGTGGCATTGGAGGATGCAGTAATTTCTAACATCTCAAGTTAGATTCTCTCTTTGAGATGGTGCTTGTATGAGAAGCATTTTTGGCTTTTCTTTCATGCTTTCTTTTTCTTACTTAGTTGATTCTAATGAATTTGAAGAATGAATGTGTTGGGGAGATTTAATTTAGAGATAGGTTTGGGATTTGGTGAAGAGATTGAGTACATATGGTTCCCAAAAGTGTTTACAAGATTGAGATCAAGAATTAACACCCTTTCAAGGGTCAAGAAATAGTTTTGAGTACTTTTTTTTAGAATAATTTAGTGTATGATTCAAGAGTCGAGACTGAGAGCTCAAGAATTGAACTCAAAGCTAAACCTTTACAAAGGTCATATGAGGTGAATTGAGGGAATTCCATTTGATTAAAGATTTGGTTCTTCAAGGAAATCTCTCTTCAAATATATGTATCTATTTTATGTTATCAAAAATATTGTGTTGTTTAAGCCTTAAAAGGGGGTCCCTAAGGAAAAATAGATTTGATGTTTGTAGGAACAATGTATTAAATGAGAAATGTTGGCATAATTTACATTTTTTTGGTGTGTGGTGCCTATTTACTATTATATAGTTGAAACTATTATTTCATTCTATTATTTCATTGTATAAATCTCCCTTCCTCAATAAAGATATTAATCAAACATTCACTACTCTATTTTATATTCATTTTTCTTTCCATAAAAGATTTTTTTAGTTTATCTATAGATTTATTCCCCTTTCTTAGCATGTACTTGAACCTAACATGTTCCATAAATGATAGAATATAGTGGATTTTAAATATGAGATCTTTTATGGCCCAACTTACATATGCTTCACCATGAAGCATAATGATGACATTCCTAGCATCCCCTTCAATAATAATTTTTTGAATCCTTTGTCTTTATCAAGAAGAATGCCATTATAAGCCACTACCACCTCAACAAAGTTATAGGTTTGGATTAACAATTTACCCATAGGACAACCTCAAATCACCTTTTTCATCCCTTATTATGTCATCTTTTCCTACCCAACTAGGGTTCCCTTTTAAGGAACCAACAAAATTTAAATTAAATAATCCAAGGTCAAGGGGAGACCCACTCATTTTTACCTGTTACTTGAACAATACCATAATCAGTTAATTTTTCAATTTTAATATGCAAATCTTGATATGCATTGGTGGAGTGGTCATAGAATTGATGGACATACAAAAAGGAGAGTTCACAAGATCTTGTCTACATTCTTGATTGAGTGATCATGGACTCAATAAACATAAAAAGGGGTGAATTCCCAACATCTTATGTATGTTTCTTTCTTTATTTGGGATGTGTGATCAAATTATCAAGAACAAGTTCAAACAAAATGCTATATTCTTTTAATTTAAAGTGGGAATTTGAAGAGATAGATACACTATGCAATGGGGGAGGGGATGTACAGATGAGGTTTAAAATCTAAACATTCCTTAGAAAAATGTGATGTATATTTCTTATGAGCTTTGAAACTTTTTTAAATGCATCCTAAAGCATGTTCACTATATCCATGTTTAGAAAAGGTTTTGAAATCAATATTTTTCTAAATCAAGATTAGGAGTTAAAATGTTAAGAGAAAAGTGATTACTCTTAGGTTGAATTGGATTGAAATGTAAAGAGACCTAATCAAAATCTATGCATGTGTTCAAATAATAAGTCTGGCTCTCAAATTTAATGGAATTTTTTTTTTAATTTTATGAAAGGAGAGTGTGAATTCTAATAATCCCCAATTATCTACTAAAGGTGCCTCTTCAAGTAAAGGTGTATCTTTACCAAAAAAAGATGCATTTATTTTTCTTGGAGAAAGAAATGAATAAAGTGATGAATATTGAGATTATATGTGTATGTTTTCAATGCCTCTAAAAATCCACATCTTATTGTTGTACATAAACTTGACATTGATATGAAGAGTAGAAAGGACAACTTGGAAAGCATAAATCGAAAGGTTTACCTAGAATAAGGTTATATGTGAGAGTATTCAACATGATATAGATAATCATGGGTAGAAATAAATATCTCACTTTGATATGAAATGTAATTGTACCTAATGATTGTTTACCAACATTGTCAAATCCATGAATAGGAATAGAATTGTGTTGAATAGGAGAAGTATCACCTTTTTTTTTGAAACAAGTCAATGCTACACAAATCAAGAGTTTAAGAGAAATTATTTTCTAGAATAAGTCTTATAGTATTATAACTGATAAGGAAAACAACCACAAGGGGAGATTGTACATCAGTCTTGAATTTTGAAATAAGGTAACACATGTCGGTGGAACCCAATTTTTGCCTTTAATTCTTGCATACAATCAAGATGGGTTGCCACCTAATTTGACCTAACATGATATAAATACTTTTTGCAAGGCTTCTTGGAGCATCCCATGGTATGTAGGTGAATTTTTGATCAAGGTCCAAAGGGAAATATTAGCTGAAGTATCATGCATTTAATCAACAAGATCATACTCCTTACCAACATGTTGTGAACGATAAGGGGAGAGATTTTTTTATTGTGTGTGAGTTACTAAATGGGGTAAGTGCACAAAGATGGGGGACCAAAAAGGGGGTATAAGATGCCACTTTTTTCCTAAAATCAAAAAACTTTGAACTTCAACAAGAAATTGAAGATAGTTAGACTCAAAATTTTCAGATGTGACAAAAACAAGAGTTGTAATACTCTAAATCTAGTTCCTAAACTACTAACTTATTTTGAAAATGGTGTAGATTAAGGCCCTAAAAAAGGGGGAGCACAAAAAGTGGTCCTATTTTTTGTGAAAAAACATAACATAGCATCTGGTGTGTTCCCCCAAAAATGTTGACTTTTTTTTTGAATTTTTTTAATCGCTCTAGTGAGAAGTTAGCTAACACCATGTAGTTTATCCCGAAATTATTTGGTAATTTTGTTATGAATGTATATTTTTTTATGAATTTACGAAGTGCACACATCTTGAAAACATGAAATTTATGTGTGCTCCACGTAGAAATCATTTAAAACTAATCAAAAATCATATTTTATTTTTTTAAAAGTGTGTAGAATGGAGTCTAGTTTCTAAAAATGTAACTTGTTGCAAAATTTGATGAACGAGCCAAAATCTATACCCAAAATACTACACATTGGTTTTTTACAAAAAATAAACATACACAAAAAATAAATTAGAGATGAAAAACTTAACATAATTAGAATTCAAAATAAATTATATGCTTAGATAGCTAATAGAGAGATCTGCAATATCATGTCATCTGATTTTTACATTCTTGAGCCATGAGTAAACCTGACGAGGAGCACACAAAAAAAGATGTCATTTTTTGTATGTCTACTAGAAAACACATTTCAGGCCTATTTGAATTGTCCAAGCCTTTGGATTGGATCTCCAAGGCAAATCTAAGCCTTAGGATTGGTAAATTCCAATGATTTAAAAAGCATGTGCGCCCTACAGGGCGAGCTCACTATTGAAATCTATGACTTCCATAGGGCGTGCACCCTATGGAAGTCATAGATTTAAATAGTACGCACTCCCTATAGGGTGTGCGCCCTATAGGGCAAGCACACTATTGAAATCTATGACTTCCATAGGGCGTGTTCCCTATTTAAGTCATAGATTTAAATAGTGATGAGAAATACTCAAAGTGAGTGAAAGAGAGAGAGAGAGAAAGAGAGAGAGAGAGAGAGAGCTTCCCCATACTCTCTCTCTATATATGGGGGAGGGAGAGCTCTCTCTCTCTCTCTCTCTCTCTCTCCACCTTCCTATCATCTATATTTTCCCTTCTTACCCTCTTTAACCCCCTCTCTCTCTCACACACACACATATGCTCTCTCCCACCTTCCTACCCTCTCTCTCTCTCTCTCTCTCTCTCTCTCTCTCTCTCTCTCTCTCTCTCTCTCTCTCCCTTCCCCTTCTCTCTCTCTCTCCTTCCCCTTCTCTCTCTCTCTCTCTCTCTCTCTCTCTCTCTCTCTCTCTCTCTCTCTCTCTCTCTCTCTCTCTCTCTCTCTCTCTCTCTCCTTTTTTTGCATAGGGCACACATGCTATAGGGCACAAGTGCTATGAAAGAGTATGCATAACACTTTTTAGTTTTGTATAGGGTGCACACGCTATAGCATGCTCACACTATGGAAGACTAAAATAAATGGTCTTCTTTTCCAAGGATCTCATGAAAGAGGCCCAGTTTTTTTGTATGTTGTCTGAGTTCTACATGTTATCTAACAAATATTAACTTTTCATGGTGTTGATAGTGACAAAGAAGCATATTCTATCAATTTGCACCATCTTTTTGTTTAAAAATCAACATCAAATTGTGAAAGTCAATCATTATCACCGAAATTTATCGATTGAGGTAAGTTTTTTTGTATTTTTACATGTCAAATATGAATAAAGAGTGTTTTGTTTATAACTAGTATGACATAGACTTGTTCAATACATAATTTGATATAATTATAATAAATTTATATTATAATTTGTCATATTGTAAGAGGTTTATATTATAATTTGACTTATTGTTTTACATTTATATTATATTTTTAAAATTGTAATCAATTCATGTGTAGAAATCAGCATCATGCCAAGGAAATGAGAAAAGACTTTAACACCAGAAGAGCATGAAAGAGACAAAGAGAAGAAAAGGGAAAGAATGAGACAACTTCGTGAACAAAAAAAATTGGATACCATAGAAGAAGATTTTTCTTTGGATGAGGAACATGAAACATCAATACAAAGTAAGAGAGAATTGAAATTGGAAACAAAAAGACAACAAATGAGAAACTTGTGTGCAACAAGACAATGGAATTATGAAGATGCGGGCACATCATCTATGAGTTCCCAAGTTGAAGAGACATCATCATCCAATGTTGGAGGCACACCATTGTATCATGTTGAAGGCACACCATTGTCTACTTCCAAAGGTGTGGGCACACCCTTGTATCATGTTGAAGGCACACCATTGTCTACATCCCAAGGTGTAGGCACAACATCATCTCATGTTGAAGGCACTCAAGATGGTACGCAATTCACACATAATATTTTTGATGCTCCTAGAATTATTTCTAGAAAGCCAAAATATTTGATTGATACTAATACTAACATTTTGCAAGCAATGCCTAACAAGATTCCCAAGCGTACTTGTCAAAGAAATGCTAATCGTATTTGGAGATCATTTTTTGAGAATTTAAACATGACAAGAAGATGTCAACTATTTGTTGAAATGATGAGAAATCTAAAATTTAGGCCCGTCGTGAAGATTCTTGGGCTAAGAATGATGGATGAGTCAAGTGAAAAATCTATTGTAAAGAATCTAATGACTGCATATTAGAGTGTGCGTTCTACATCACACATGAAAGATAGTAATGTCACATGATGTGTACTTACATAAATGATAGTAAGCACTCAAATGAAGAAATCTTGACTCATTAGAAAGATTTAAAAAAAACATTGAAAATAAGTAGAAATTATCTAATGAGAGTCTTGGGAAGGTGTCAAAGAGTGGAAGATCCAAATAGAAATGAGTTATGGGCATTTTTTGGTAGACTACTACGAAAAGATAAAGCAATTGTTGAAGCTTTGAAATCCTTGATTGAAGAATTTTGGAAGAATAACACACGGGTATCTCCTAATCAAAGAGATGTTGTAACAAGGAGGATTGGTAGTTGAATTTGTGTTCCACATCCAAAACATTTTTTGGACTCAAATCAGACACAATTCTTTGCAAAATTTATGCATATGTATCCTCAAATTAAAATTAGTCAGAGATATTTTGAAATGTGTAAACCTTTTTATGTGAAGATAAATCACACACGCACAACTTGTTGTTGTAGGTTACATATTGAATTTTTTAACCATTTTGAAGTTTATAGGAATATATGTGTAGATTTGCACTCTAACAATGTTTTGTAGGATTGTAACATAAATATCCCACCTAGATCTTCAAGGGAATTAATATCTACCATTTTATGTGAAAGAGTGGATGGTCAACAATTTTGGAAGCTCTCATGCTTGAATGGTACATGCATAGACTGCGGAGGTTTGCGAAATTTTTTAATTTGTCAACATATGGAGAGTATGCATGCAATCGGTAATAAAATAGTGGAATTTGAAAAATATAAGACTGTGACATACAATCTAAAAGATGGAAAAGAGGCTAAAAGATGTGATTTAGTAATTGAAAAAATTCCAATGTATCAGTTCATGGACATTTTTTGTAAAAAAATTATTTAAGAGTATGCAAGGCATACACATAGAGTGTGATGGTTGGATATGCAATTCAAGTTGTGAAAGGACACATTCCCACTTGATACCATTTTTTTAGTTGTGGACTTTGGAGAGAACTACACACTACAACCACAGAATGAGGTGCAAAAAAAGTATTACAGCTCTCAACAGGTTGCTATATTTGTTTATATAGCATTCATGCATGCAACAGACAATACAGAGGAGAACAAGAAGATATTGAGGGAGTGTCATTTTTATATCAATGATGATCGCTCACATTTGACAGAGTTTGTACACAATTTCTTTCAACTATTTTATCATCATTTGGTAAATAAGGGCATAAAATATCATCGACATATCATATGGTCAGATAATTATGCATCACAATTAAAGAATTCTCAAATGTTTTATTGGTTGTGCAAGATGCATAAGATTACTGGAATTCAATATATGTGGAATTTCATGGAGGTCGATCATGGAAAGGGAGAGCACGATGGTGTAGGTACATGTATTAAAAGAGCCTTAGTATGTGAAGAATTAAAGTACAAAGAGAAAGCAACATTGTCAAATGTGGGATGTATCAAGTCTAGTGGTGTACTACTACAATGGGTCTAGGTAATGAAGGTGATTCTACGGTTCATAGATTTTTTTGGTTGATGGATGAAACTAATATTGCACCATATGAGAATTGTTGAACATTGATAGGATCAAGTGAGCTACACTCTTTTAGAAGTTGTAATGCAGGTTCATGGAGTATCCACACACGACATATGGCGTGCTTTTGTTCATCATGTGTAGATGAAGATTGAGATAGGTGTGAGACAAAGGAATGGGTTGATGAATGGTATACACGTATTTTGATTCCACTTACCTCCTATCATCCCCATGAATCACTACAACTGATAGAAATGGAATCATCCATTGACTTTGATCGCTTATCTCATTAGTACAACCAGGTAAAATTTTCCACATACAAATAATCTCAAATTTAGTACTTTATCATAAATATTTAGTAAAATAATGTCCTCATTATGTTTATATCATTACAGGCCATGTTTTTTCTATTATTTCACTTGAAGACAATGAAGAAGGAGTTGATTATTATTTATGTCATTGTGTTGAGGCAAAAAACAAATTGGATCACTCAGTTATCGATGGTGAAGAATTAGAATACCCTATAGGAGCAGTGGTTGTAATTGGTACATGGCTTAGATGGTATGCTATGAAGAACCCTAGGTTGTGGATGTTCAAGGATTGGGAGACACAGAAATATTCTTCATTATTCAAACCTTGTCATTGCATCAAATGTGCACTTGATCAGATATGGGGGAAGACCGCATAATAAAACTCTTTGGAAGGTTCATGAGTTAGACCATGAGGAAATACTTGAGACAATCAAGGGTGGGGAAGATCCAATTCGTTCATTGGACTAAATGGAGATAAAAAATATTGTAATGTCAAATTTATATAGCACTGTAAATTGGGTGGACTGTAAATTGCTCATGCATTACCCCGTATGTATAATGGGAAGTTTGTAAGATTTAATGACAACCTTTCTCTTCTATTTTCTAGGGAAATACTAGAGGTTTTCTCTACTTATCTCTTTCCTCCAGTGCTCCTATTGATCTGAGTTGTAAAAATATTTCTCATTATTAATAAAAAAAACTTTATGATGTTATGCTAATGACTTGCAGACACATAATACTTGGAAGGCCATGAAAGAGCCTTAAGGAACCAACTCAATTCAAGGATGCACTATCTCATTTCCTTTCCAACTTCTCCCTCTCTAAAACATAAGGTTTACATTTTGGTTTATCTAGATAGTGTACCCTCCTAGGCCACCTAGTGTACCTAGTGCACCTAGTGCCTCCACCACATCAAAACTCAAACCAGACTTCACACCCTGATCCTAACACCTTAGATCATCTCAACATGGTATATTTTCCATGTTACAACTTCCCATTCACTCCTATCCACTCATCCTTCACCATTCTTCTACTATAGCCTTTCTAGGCCTGTTTAGTAGCCCTTTAAACCTTGAAATCAACAATTCATACACAATATCCCCAAAAAACCTAGCAATGTTTTTACACTTTCAAATACCCTTTTCAAAGTTACTAAGTTGATATCATTCTCAAACTTTCACGACCTAACTGGTGAACACTTCCTTCACCCCCTAACCCTTCAACTAGGCCTAATTAGCCCTTTCCCAAAGAAGCAACTCTATCATCCACTAATCTCCAAACAAGTCTTCCATAAATACTATGTACTAAAAACCTAAAATCTTCCAACAAAATCTAACCCAGAGCAGTAGAAAACTTGGTAACAGCCTTACTTCCTTCAGAAGAAGCATGCCTAGCCAGCTCTCCAGGCAGAACAAACTTAACACCAGTCTCAATTTCTCTGAAGACAAGTGTCATGATCTTGTTATATTTCAGCAGAGAAGTAGCCTCACGAGTAATCTTATCAAAAATATCAATCATGAAGCTCTCCATGATATCCATGGCAGCACTGGATATTCTCTTGGAGGGATGCACTTCTTTCAACATCTTGTATATAAACCTCTTGTAACTTTCTACACTTCTCTTCCTCTTTTTCTTCTTATTCTTAGATTTCATGGCTTTGACTGTTGAATCCTTTGTGGGCTTGAACATCACTTTCTTTTCTTTTCTCTGCTTTGGAGAAGCCTTTACTTCATTCTCTCATTTCATATCATCTTCTTTAACAGTTGTGGAAGCCCTAGAAGCTTTTGGAGCCATAGATTTTATGCTTGTATGAACAACTGACTGGAATTTTTCGCAGGTTAAGTTTCTTAGAATTCTCAAATGCACAGATATGGGATTGGATTGTATACAAGGCTTGATTTAAAGTATTGTTTGCGGGTAATTAAGAGCATATGTACAAGGATTTTTCACTGGCTCCCAATATCGTTTGAAGAGATTGTGGGCTTGTGTGGAATTGAATATTGTGTACCTTTTATAGATTTTGGTCCTATGTTTTTGTGTTGGGAGGGATGGTATTTAATGCAAGAGAATTTTTGGGCGAATAGTTTTGTTTGTGAGATATCAAATCAGTAATTTTTTTAGATTTGAAATGGCTAGGTGTATTTTTTTAGACTTGTATTTTCTTATTCATATGTGATGGAAGGATATTATGCACTTGTCCTCCTTTAAAATACTTGTAAGGACTACATTCTTTGACAATGGGGAAAATATGGACTATCATCTATCCGCTCAAAAATGCAAGCATCTCCATCCTCAAGATTATTGACAATTGAAAAATATCTCCATCCATGAATCAAGGAAGCTTCAGGGAGATCTCCGAGGAATCATACAGGCCATTCCCTTCTGTTAGGATCCACAAGAGTCACCATTGTTCTTTCTCTTGGTAATTTGAGTTTATCTACAAATGTGTTCAGTGTTGTCTACGGAAAAAAATTTCACATAAAATAAGCAACATTATCTTAAGAACCATCTAAACACTGTTATTAAAAAATAAGTAAAAAAAAATAGAAACCCAAAATATCCTTTAGACAATAATAGATTGGCTTCTTGAACCCCTGTCAAACAGACTTGCAGAGTATAAGAGACTGTAATATAATAGAGATTATTTTCACTTCATTTTTAGCATCTTCTATTGATTTTCTTTTCAACTCAACAGATAGTTTTCTATCCCTCAAGTGATCAGAACTCGTCGAAATAGCACTTGTGGAAGGATCGGGGCATTTCCTCTATGACTCAAAATCACTCAGGATCTTCTCAAAATGAAAAATAGAAATATCTTTTTCATAGCCATTCTTCCCATATATCTGAACTCTAAAATACATCCCACAGATGTATTTATATACTAAAAAATCCCCAAACTCTATCGCATGTTCATATACAAAAATTTCCTAGCCCGTGCCAAAAACTCAATTCTAGTGCTTGTACTACATGACTGATGCCAAAATAGGGCTCTCCCAATCACTGACTATGACCCCAAATCTAGTCACAGGATCATATCTTGGAGCTCCTACAAGGTAGTATCGATCCGTCAGGTGCTATGGGACTGTGTTGCTAGGGCTTACAATAGCCTATCTCAATTTTCAGAGATTCAATTTCATTTAAATTTGGCAACACATTCTCGGTTGATGTCAGAACTCAAAGTATTCCTCAATTCAAATGGCCAACGTTGCATATCTTTCCAACCGTCGGTCATAGCATCAAACCATCTATTTCAATAGCTCCAAATGGTCAGGTAAACACTAGTGGAAACCTCATTTTCCACACACAGTCATTTGAACACTGTCGACGACTCCAGGCCAAAGTGTCCCTCAAGGTCCCTTCAGCATGAAATCAAAAATCTTTATGGGGTCATGTCTCAGAGCTTGTGCAAGGTAGCATCAAGCCATTAGGTGCTACGGGACCATGTTTCCAGGGCCTACAATAGCCTATCTCAATTTTCAAAGATTCAATTTCATTTAAATTTGGCAACACATTCTTGATCGATGTCAAAACTCAAAGTGTTCCTTAGTTCAAATGACCAATGTTGTGTATCTTTCCAACTATTGGTCGTAGCATTGAACCGTCTATTCCAATAGCTTTGAATGGATGGGTAAACACTAGGGGAAACCTCATTTTCCACACACAGTTGTTCGAACGCCGCTGATGACTCCGGGCTAAAGTGTCCCTCAAGGTCCCTTCAACATTAAATCAGCGATCTTTACAGGGCCATATCTCGAAGCCCCAATGAGGTAGCATCAAGTCATTAGGTGCTATGAGACCGTGTTGCTAAGGCCTACAATAGCCTATCTCAATTTTCAAATATTCAAGTTTGTTTAAATTTGGCAACACATTCTCGGTCGATGTCAAAACTCAAAGTGTTCATTAGTTCAAATGGCCAATGTTGCGTATCTTTCCAACCGTCAGTCGTAGCATCAAATCGTCTACTCCAATAGCTCCAAATGGCCAGTGAAATGCTAGGGGAAAGCTCATTCACCACACACAATTGTTCAAACACCGCCGCCGACTCCAGGGTGAAGTGTCCCTCAAGGTCCCTTTAGCATGAAATTGATGATCTTTATGGGGTCATATCTTGGAGCTTGTGAGAGGTAGCATTGAGCCATTAGGTGCTATGAGACCGTGTTTCCAAGGCTTAAAATAGCCTATCTCAATTTTTAGAAATTCAAGTTCATTTAAATTTGGCAACACATTCTCGGTCAATGTCAGAACTCAAAGTGTTCCTCAGTTCAAACGGCCAACATTGTGTATCTTTCCAACCATCGATCATAGCATCAAACCATCTATTCCAACATCTCCAAATGGTCAGGTAAACATTAGTAGCAACCTTGTTCACCACACATAGTCATTCAAACATCATCGATGACTCCAGGCTGAAGTGTCCCTCAAGGTCCCTTCAGCATTAAATCAATGATCTTTACGAGGTCATATCTGAGAGCTCGTACAAGGTAGCATCAATTCGTTAGGTGCTATGAGACTGTGTTGTCAAGGCCTACAATAGCTTGTCTCGGTTTTGAGAGATGCAATTCATTTAAATTTGGCCACACATTCTCGGTCGATGTCAGAACTCAAAGTGTTCCTTAGTTCAAATGGCCAACATTGCATATCTTTCCAACTGTCGGTCGTAGTATCGAACCGTCTATTCCAATAACTCTGAATGGTCGGTTAAACACTAGTGGCAACCTCATTCACCACACATAGTCATTTGAATATCGCCGATGACTTTGGGCTGAAGTGTCCCTCAAGGTCCCTTCAACATGAATTTGGAGATCTTTAGGTAGTCATATCTCAAAGCTCATGTGACATAGCATTAAGCCAATAGATGCTACAGGACCATGTTGCCGCGATGTACAATAGCTTGTCTTAGTTTTTAGAGATTCAATTTCCTTTAAATTTGGCAACACATTCTCGATCAATGTTAGAACTCAAAGTGTTTCTTAGTTCAAATGGCCAATGTTGAGTATCTTTCCAACCATCAGTTGTAGCATCCAATCGTCTGTTCCAACATCTCTAAATAACTAGGTAAACACTAGTGGCAACCTCATTCACCACACACAGTCATTTGAACGCAATCGACGATTCTGGGCTGAACTGTCCCTCAAGGTCCCTTCAACATGAAATTGGTGATCTTTACAAGGTCATATCTTGGAGCTCATGCAAGGTAGCAACAAGCCATTAGGTGCTACGAGTCTATGTTTTCAAGGCCTACAATAGCCTATCTCAATTTTCAGAGATTCAAGTTTTTTTAAATTTGGCAACACATTCTCGGTCAATGTCAAAACTCAAAGTGTTCATCAGTTCAAATGGCCAACATTGCATATCTTTCCAACCATCAGTCGTAGCATTGAACCGTCTGCTCCAACAGCTTTGAATGGCTACATAAATGCTAAGAGAAACCTCATTCGCCACACACAGTCATTCGAACACCGCCGATGACTCTGGGCCGAAGTGTCCCTCAAGGTCCCTTTAGCATGAAATCAATGATCTTTATGGGGTCATATCTCAGAGTTTGTACAAGATAGCATCAAGTCGTTAGGTGCTACAAGACCATGTTGTCGAGGCTTATAATAGTCTATCTCGGTTTTCAGAGATTCAAGTTCATTTAAATTTGGAAACACATTCTCGATCAATGTCAGAACTCAAAGTGTTCCTTAGTTCAAACAACCAACATTGCATATCTTTCCAACCATTGGTCATAGCATCGAACCATCTATTCCAATAGCTCTGAATGGCTGGGTAAATGCTAATGGCAACCTTGTTCACCACACATAGTCATTCAAACTCCGTCAATGACTCTAGGTCAAAGTGTCCCTCAAGGTCCTTTTAGCATGAAATTGATGATCTTTACGAGGTCATATCTCAGAGCTCGTGCAAGGTAGCATCAATCTGTTAGGTGCTATGAGACTGTGTTGTCAAGGCCTACAATAGCTTGTCTTAGTTTTGAGAGATTCAATTTTTTTAAAATTTGGCAACACATTCTCGATCGATGTCAGAACTCAAAGTGTTCCTCAGTTCAAATGGCCAACGTTGCATATCTTTCCAACCGTCGGTCATAGCATCGAACTATCTATTCTAATAGCTCTGAATGGCTAGGTAAATGCTAGTGGCAACCTCGTTCATCACATAAAGTCATTTGAACATCACCGATGACTCTGGACAGAAGTGTCCCTCAAGCTCTCTTCAGCATGAAATCCAAAATCTTTACGGGGTCATATCTTGGAGCTCATGTGACATAGCATCAAGCCATTAGGTGCTACAGGACCGTGTTGCTAGGGCCTACAATAGCCTGTCTCAATTTTTAGAGATTCAATTTTCTTTATATTTGGCAACACATTCCCGGTCAATGTTAGAACTTAAAGTGTTCCTTAGTTTAAATGGCCAACGATGAGTATCTTTCCTACCATTGGTCATAGCATCAAACCGTCTATTCCAATAGCTCCGAATGGCTAGGTAAATGCTAGTGGCCACCTCATTCACCACATACATTCATTTGAACACCGCCGATGATTCTGAGCCGAAGTGTCCCTCAAGGTCCCTTCAACATAAAATTGGCGATCTTTACGAGGTCATATCTTGGAGCTCATGCGAGGTAGCATCAAGCCATCAGGTGCTACGAGACCATGTTACTGGGGCCTACAATAGCCTTCTCAATTTTCATAGATTCAATTTTATTTAAATTTGGCAACACATTCTCGGTCAATGTCAAAACTCAAAGTGTTCCTTAGTTCAAATGGCCAACGTTGCGTATCTTTCCAACTGTCAGTCGTAGTATTTAACCATCTATTCTAACAGCTTCGAATGGTTGGGTAAATGCTAGGGACAACCTCATTCACCACACATAGTCGTTCGAACGCACCGACGACTCCGGGCCAAAGTGTCCCTCAAGGTTCCTTCAGCATAAAATTGGTGATATTTATGGGGCCATATCTCAGAGCTCGTGTGATGTAGCATTGATCTGTTAGGTGCTACAGGACTATGTTTTTTGGCCCTACAATAACCTATCTTAGTTTTTAGAGATTCAATTTTGTTTAAATTTGGCAACACATTCTCGGTCAATGTTAGAACTCAAAGTGTTCCTTAGTTCAAAAGGCCAACGTTGCGTATCTTTCCAACCATCAGTCATAGCATCAAACCATCTGTTCCACCAATTCTGAATGGCTGGGTAAATGCTAGTGGCAACCTTATTTTCCACACACAGTCATTCGAACGCCACCGACGACTTCAAGCTGAAGTGTCCCTCAAGGTCCCTTCAACATGAAATCAATGATTTTTATAGGGTCATATCTCGAAGCTCATGTGAGGTAGCATCAATCTGTTAGGTGCTACAAAAATATGTTCCCAAGGCCTACAATAGCCTATCTCAGTTTTTAGAGATTCAAGTTCATTTAAATTTGGCAACACATTATCGGTCAATGTCAGAACTCATAGTGTCCCTTAGTTCAAATGGCCAATGTTGTGTATCTTTCCAACTATTAGTTGTTGCATCGAACCATCTATTCCCATAGCTCTGAATGGCCAGGTAAATGCTAGGGGTGACCTCATTCACCACACATAGTCATTCGAATGCCATCGATGACTTTGGGCCGAAGTGTCCCTCAAGGTCCCTTTAGCATGAAATTGATAATTTTTACTGGGTCATATCTCGGAGCTCATGTGAGGTAGCATCAAGCCATCAGGTTCTACAAGACCATTTTTTTGAGGCCTACAATAGCCTATCTTGGTTTTCAGAGATTCAAGTTCATTTAAATTTAGCAACACATTCTCAATCGATGTCAAAAGTCATAGTGTTCCTCAGTTCAAATGGCCAACATTACATATCTTTCCAACCGTCTATCGTAGCATCGAACCATCTGTGCCAACAACTCTGAATAGCTGGGTAAATGCTAGGGGCAACCTTATTCTCCACACATAATCATTTGAACACCGCTGAAAACTCTAGGCTGAAGTGTCCCTCAAGGTCCCTTTAGCATGAAATCAATGATGTTTATGGGATCATATCTCAAAGCTTGTGCAAGGTAGCATCAAGCTTTGAGGTGCTACAAGACCATTTTTCTAAGGCCTACAATAGCCTGTCTTGGTTTTTAGAGATTCAAGTTCATTTAAATTTGGCAACACATTCTCGGTCGATGTCAAAACTCACAGTGTTCCTCAGTTCAAATGGCCAATGTTGCGTATCTTTCCAACTGTCGGTCGTAGCATTGAACCATTTGTTCCAAAAGCTCTGAATGGATTAGTAAATGCTAGGGGCAACCTCATTCGCCACACATAGTCGTTTGAACACCACTGATGACTCCAGGCCGAAGTGTCCCTCAAGGTCCCTTTAGCATGAAATTGGCAATCTTTATGGGGTCATAGCTTGGAGATCGTGTGAGGTAGTAGTGATCCATTAGGTGCTCTGAGACCATGTTGTTGAGGCCTACAATAGCCTATCTCAGTTTTTAGAGATTCAAGTTCGTTTAAATTTGGCAACACATTCTCGATCGATGTCAAAACTCACAGTGTTCCTCAGTTCAAATGGCCAACATTGCATATCTTTCAAACCATTGGTTGTAGCATCAAATTGTCTGTTCCAATAGCTTTGAATGGCGGCTAAACGCAACTGACAACATTTTTTTCACACACAGTCGTTCAAACACTATCGACCACTCCGAGGTGAGTAGTAGAATGCGTGCAAATATGTATTTAGATGGAAGAGGGCTTGTGGTCCATTTTGAAATTTGATTATGTATTTGGATCACGAAATGTTATTTGGATCATGTATTGATCATATGGTAACCCAATCTTAAATGTAAGCCTTAATGGCACTAAGAAACCTAAAAGGTACCTAGGGGTCACTACAAATGGTGTTGGGTTGTCGAGTTGACAACTTTTGTTATGAACTTGACAACTAATTCTAGTGTTTGTCATTAAAAATTAGTCAACAAAAGTGAACAGTTGTACTTGATCTAAATGTGATCCTTGTTTAGTTTGATGTAGGAACGTTTATTTGCATTTTTTTTGACTTGGCTATAATATATTTTCATTACCTTCATCATTGACAACAATAAGGATTTAACTGGTGTATTGATAGTGACTAGTATAGGAGTATAGTCAGCAACTAAGGGACCCCGCAATACTATAACCACAGGACCCTGAAACATCAAGGAAAAATAAAACAACTGCCTTCAAATGAGCCAAGGTAGTAATACTAAGCATCTCGATGGTGTTCCTGTCCTCCAAGGGGTGGTCCAAAATACCAGGGGTATCAATAACTTGATACCTCAAGTACTTATATTCAATATGCCCAACAAACAAAGACTTAGTAGTAACAACATAAGGTTGCACATCCACATCTTCCCTAGTAATCTTATTAATAAAATAACTCTTTCCAACATTAGGGTACCCACAGATCAAAATAGGCTTGGTATTGGGGTCAATAGATGACAACCTTGCCATATGATGCCTCACCTATTCGAGATCATGTCTTTATATTGTGACTATCCCGTGGAACAGGGAAAACACCAATGAATATAAATGTTTGATTCCATGTGATCTTGGATAGGTTGTGACGTAGAAATATTGCCTTATATTATATTTATACATTTCTACATTCATTTCATTACTTTTTTTATTATTATAGTCAAGGAACTGACTATTATTGAGGACAGTGACTGGCATTTGTAGCACAGTTAGCAAGTTAAAGGTTTGAATCCTCCATAATATGTAAGGCACTCCCACCTCTATGTTAACTATGGTTTGGTGGGAGATTTCCATTGATGTATTGTATGTATTAGATCTATCTTTGAATGCAGGGAAGTTGAATAGAAGGTGAGAAGAGACAGAGATAGGCCTAGTGAAATCACAATGAAAGGAGTTGAAGGTAAGCACCAGTCATGGCTAGAAGTGACCCGATGATTGGAGAGGGTAGATGATGGATGGGAAGGTCCTTTGGGATGTATTAGAAGGTGTTGGGACCAGTATTGAGGTTGGGTGTTTCAGGGAAGGGTATTTTATACAAAACCCTTGGTTTCTAGCCCAAATAGTGAGGGTTTATTAAATGGGAGTGTAGATGGGTGATTATGGGAAAAATAATTTGAAAATTGGTTGTATTTTATCCTTTATCAAGACTTTTTAGGGTTTTGGAGTCCTAGAAGTGAGTGGTTCTATGAGTTGCTTTGTTAGGTGAGGCTAATTAGGCCTAGTTGAAGGGTTAGGGGGTGAAGGAAGTCTTCACCAGTCAAAGATTTAAAGTCTGAGATTGATATCAATTTAGTAACTCCAAAAAAGGTACTAGAAAATGTAAAAACATTGCTAGGTTTTTTGGGGAGTTTGAGATTAAATTGTTGATTTCAGTGTTGGGAGGACTACTAGGTAGGCCTAGAAGGCTTATAGAAGAGGAAGGGTGAAAGATGATTTGACTGGATTGAATGGGAAGTTGTAACAAGGAAAATATAGCATGTCAAGATGATCTAAGGTGTTAGAATCAGTGTGTGAAGTCTGGTTTGAGTTTTGGTGTGGTGGAGGCACTAGATGCACTAGGTGGCCTAGGATAGAGTTGATGTTAGAAGGCATTGGAACAAGGAAACAAGGAAGTGAATTTGAGTAGTATGGTTGTGGGAGTGACTTACAAAGTTAGAGAACTCAACTAGATCCTTGAGTGAGCTTAATTCCTTGAGTGGATTCCAAGTTGTTTGTAGAATCCTCGAGTTGAGTTAGTCTCCTTATGGTGATAGTGAATGTTGTCAAAGTTTACAATAACAAGGAATGTTAGTCTCCTTAGGGTGATAGTGAAAGTTTTTGAGTTAGTCTCCTTAGGGTGATAGTAACAATATACATCGATAAACATACAAGCATAACTATAAGGCATGAGAAATTTACAAAGCATAAGACATCCACATAAACATAAATTAGTATACATCAATACACCAAACACATGAATTGCATACCAAACACATAAAAAAAAATATGTGTAGGGCATGAAGCCAAATATATATGTCCAATAATGTCATACATTGAATATATT
This sequence comes from Chamaecyparis obtusa, assembly GCA_027943335.1. Lineage (NCBI taxonomy): Eukaryota > Viridiplantae > Streptophyta > Pinopsida > Cupressales > Cupressaceae > Chamaecyparis > Chamaecyparis obtusa. The sequence goes on along the minus strand of BSBK01005600.1, from coordinate 430,614 downwards.
CAATATAGTTAAACTAGCTTCCTCAAATCCAAATGGATTTACAACGTATCACTTATACAATATACAAAAAATATGTCAACTAATGCCATATAGGCATACAATCCATATCCCTAATCTAGTCCTTTCCTGCCAGGGAAAGAAAAAAAATCTTGATTTGTCTTCAATCATTGCATCGATGGAGATGCAGTGGATGTTGTAGTCTTTCGAGTGTGCTCACTTGTCCTCCTATCTAGACTCTTCTTTAGCTCAAGCTGATAAAAAAAAAATTAAGCATCAATAACTAATATACATCAAAATTGAATTATACAATGACATAAAATTGAATACTCGCTTAACGCTAGCAAATAGTCACTATATACATCCACCTAAGGTGGATGCTGGCAATCTGGAGTAATAAGTCCCTACAACAATGATCAAAATAATAATTAAAATAATTACATGAATATCATTATAAAATTCAATACAAACTATTAAAATAACAATTAAAATGAAGTGATCTCTTTCATACCTCAATCAGTGCTTCAGAACTAGCTACTGTTGTAGCTACTTCATGATCCAAAGTATCATGGATAGAAGGAGTCTCTAATGTCAATAACTGAAAATGAAACAAAAAAAAGTATTATGCAGTTATCAAGATTACATATATTTTTTACAACCCTACTAATGAGTAAATGATACCTCCATGAAGGTTCCACCATGTCCTTCGATGTGTAGTGTCGATGTCGAAGCTCCAACATTCAACTAGTGCACATGTACATGGAAAATTATAAGATAACCATTCATATAAGAATGTACTATTGACATGTTAATTATAATGCATTATTACATATATACCTATGGACTTAATGGTGATGTCACCAAGCTAGGTGAAAGAATGTGATCATTGTACCTCTAGATTTTGATCATAATTTATCTTGTAATTTAGTTATTCATTCATTTGTTAATTAAAAATAATCAAGTAAATCAAATTAACATGCAAATAAAGATAGCTCAAGGAAAGTGGCACGATGCCCTTCGCTGTCTGTTGTGAATGTCGATGGTCCACCAGTGAACGTATAATGCACATGCACAATAAGTTATGATACAATTATTCATATAATTACATAATAATCAAATATATTAGTTCAAATGTTTTATTCGATACATACTTATGGAATTGACGATGATGTGTAGAAGGGGACATGAGGATCATTGCCACTACCACCGCCACTGATACTCTTGCCCTAAATTTTCATCATATTCAATAGATATTAAATTAATTAGTTATTCTTTTCTAAATGAAATATGATCAAAGCAATTTAATGAACTTGGAAATATTTACCTATGTGTCAATGCCAAATGTCATATTTAGAAAACTATCAGTCATCATTCCAAGATCCTCTTCCTCTCTCTCGACAGTACCAAATGTGTACAAGAATCCACATGATCGACAAATATGCCCCGTTGAAGATTGACCATGGTCACCCTCAACTAAAGGAGTGGCACACTGAATGAGCGTCTATGTAAGAGCACTAATCGTGCCTAGTGTGTCTGCCTCTACATGTTCCTTCACAACAGAAGGAATAGTAACATGATCCACCTGTGGCTTGCCAATAGGAACCCTAGGTGCATTAGGGTCACGATGTGCCCCCACTCTATCAAATGATGACCCTTCTCCTCTACCCTGATAATCTAGATAGTCAAAATAATTTGGCACCTCCTTGAGTACAAATTTGCAATAGAGTTTCCTCAAGAAATATATAGGAACCTCATAATTGTTATAGGGAGGTGAATCAAAGACCATCCACCATCTCTCCCAAATATTGTTTTTAATGTCTTCATTTAAGCACCAATGAATTGGGAACCTCCTTGTTGTAGTTCTAAGAGTATATGTGTCCCCTGGTTTTTTAAATAGCTTGTGAATGTCATCTTTTATGAGTTTTTTCTTTTTTATGTCCGCATAAGATAATTTATTTGCATATATTATTTTTGTTCTTCTCTTTTATCTTGCCATAAATTAATTTGCCCACTAACCAAGCTTACATGGGTCAAGATTACTTCCAATGATTTCTCAAGTCTTTCCCTTCCAAGATTTGTACCACTAGAATCTTTCAACCTCGTAATTAAAGATTCTAATTCTTTTTTCCCTCTTTCAATTTGGTTCGTCAAATTTTTTTGTGTTCCAGGAGGAGGTTTCTCGATTGGTGGAGGCAATTAAGGTTCATTTTCTTGGTTATTTTCTTCATTTGTTTCTTCATTCATTTCTTCGTGAGGAGACAGAGGGTTTGGTTGAGGGAGATTATTTCTTCCTGGCAATTAAAAAAACTAGATTTTAAAATCTTAATTACACACAAATTTTAACAATTTTTTTTTAATAAAACAAATTGCTACAAAACTAAAAATTTAAAATAAATAAGAGGCATGGGCTGTAAAAACACTTACCTCTTCTTTCGAATCGAACTTGACGACGTCGTTGAGCCATTTGATGGATGAATGAATGAAAACTATGGATTCAACAAGCCCAAACAAGACTGTGTATGCGCTTGGGAAGGCTCCTTTTGCTACAAACGCATTTTGTGGAAAGCAAAATGAGCTTTCCCAACTGCAGCAAACACTAAATAGTGTTTTTCAAAGTGCATGCGCGCTATACGGCACACATGCTTTGTAAAAATACTTTTTAGTGTTTTCAAAGCGCGTGCATCCTATAGGGCGCACGCGGTATGCTTTAGATTGCCCAAACCTAAGGCTTGGGCAACCCAAGCCTAGGGTGTGCGCCCTAGGGCGCACACCCTTTAGTGCGTACGCACTATGGTCAATGGGGGACCAAAAAGAAAAGTGGCACCTTTTTGGTCCCCCATCTTTGTGCATATACCCTATGTTAATCAGGTTGTTTAGCACCTTTTACAAAAACCACTAGTTTGTTTTGAGGTTGAGGGGCATCTTTACAAAGGTGGACAATAATTTTAGGGTTTTCATAGTCCAAAGCATGAACAAAATGACTTGATTTTGGTGGGGTGATATGCTATAGTGTAAGATGATAAATAATATTAATTTAAATCAATAAAGGTCCTATGATGCATAGACAATTGAGAAATTAAAATGAGTGCTTAGACAGTGAAATTGGATACCCTAATTAAAGGTGTATACTTTATGATGCTAGAACTTTCATTTTTGGTTTATTAAGTGCTTGGAATTAGAAAAATGAGTGTAGTGATATGTGATGCCCATGTGCCTAAATTTATTTGAACATAATAATCCTATAAAATCAGCAAATACCTACATGATAAATAAATGTTTAAAGTAGATATTTTAGGTTTTTGCAAGGTTAATTTCACACCTTGAATGTCCTTTGACGATCCCTACTTACACATTTTTTCTTGAAGATTTTGTTCACATCTCAATAATTGACTTCTTGGAAGTCCTTAATATATTATAAAGTTTCACTGTGAGTAGACAATCTAATTTGTTTATATTATTGCTCATTAATTTTGATTTGAAAATCAAAATTACTATTTTTTAAATTGAGATTTAATTGGTTCTTCTCACTATATTGATCTATATACTGATTAATAATTAACATTAAAGTTTTATTCTAAAATTATTTAACTAGTTTATAGTTTTTCATCTTAAGTTGATATTTAATATCCAAATAATCTCTTATTTTTGTATCATTCATTTTATTATTCTTCATTATTGATGTATATACTAATATTTATTATTATATATATGACATGCAAACAACATGATGATGGTCAAGTAACATAAATATCTAAAAGGATTAGAATTTTTGTCAGTTATTTTATACAAGGTGATGCATCTTGAAATTTAAGACAATTCAACATAGAATATAATTTTATAAATATGCATATTCTAGTTGTTTCTATTAAAAAAAGAAAATCATTTGATCTATTATGCATTCTTTGCAATTACCTTTTTATTTTAACAACTCAAACTCATTTATTTTCATCCTTCCTTATTACATCAATAATAAATTCAAACATCCTACTAAAATTTTAGATAGAATCAGACACATTCCATGGAAAACCATTTCTGAGAAGGTAATTCTGCATGTCAATTTAAGCCACACAAATAAAAATGACATATTATTACTTTTCTCCCTTTAACAATTTTAAAACGTTTCTTTTCATCACTCTTTATTACATCAATAATAAATAAATATATATCACTATAAATTTCAACAGATTTAACAAATGAAAAAGAGTAATACAATTAATTACCTTCATCTTTTAACAATTCTAACACTTATTTTATCATTTTTTATTACATCAGTAATTACACATATAGCAGTGAAATTTCCAATTGACTTGAACAAAATCCATTGAAAACCATTGGTTAAAGACAGTTCTAGTTACCAATTTAAAAATAAAACAAAACAAACAAATACTCGTACAACTATATTTTTTATTTAACAATTGAACACATTTCCTTTTACCATTCTTTATTATAATCACATCTATTGAGAACCATTGCTTAAGAGATAGCTCATTCCAATTTAAGCCAACTCGAATGAAAAAGATGAACGTGCTCATATATTCATAGATATAATATAGGAGGTTTGCAGCTCATATCACTTTTCTAATTACACACGTTTCTTCTTCAAGTCTACTAATGGCAGGAATGGTGCCCTCAAGAGCTCCTCAATTAGTGTAGGTATTTTGTAAATCAGAAACAGCAAGAATTAAAGAAATCAGCAAATTTATCATAAGTTCAGTTGCATCAGAACTTTGGAAAACAAATCCTTGGCAATGATGTTATAGGCTTCGCTTGTTGGGTGGAAGCTATCCCAGAATACATATTTCGATGGGTCATTACAAGTTGGGGTCCCCTCATTGCATAATATGGACGCCTCTAAAAGTCCAGTTCCACAGCAACCCTTCCTTGTTTCTTCAAAACCTGCACCAAACAATTAATCAATGTAAATATCAATAACATTTAACTTTAAAATAGTTGAGAACAAGGGATTGCAATGACATTTACAGTGTTTCTGATTATCATTTGCTTACCATATTTAGTGGGATTTTTAATGATGTCATATAGTTTCTCATATATATCATAATATGCTATTCGAAGAGCAGGAAAACTGAGAGTCATCTCGTTTGCTAAAGCCATTGTCTTCTCATTGAAAGAAGCTGCAACTTCAAGACATTATGTAAAGTGATCTGAGAAGGGCAACAACCAAATGGCAGTAACCCAATTATAACAAGCCTCGTGGCACCCTCATTGTAGATGCTCTGGAAAATGCACAACAAAAATTATAACAAGGCTTCTGGAGAGCATGTCTGTTGAAAATATTAAAGGGTGGGTTTGTGTGAATTACCTGTACAAACCCACGAAGGGATTGGAGAAGACTATCCTCGAACTGTGTAAGGTTGTATTTTTTGGTCATGAGAGGATTTGCAAAGTAATTGTTGACAAAATCATTTGATCCTGTGCTTAGAACAAATATCGCTTCTGATATGATTTTGCTCGCATTCTCCTCCCCTGTCATATTCGCAAGCTGCAAACGGTAATGCCTGAAGTTCTCTAGTTGTTTTCCCAATGTTAACACTTTCTGCAAATGAGAAAAGTAATAGATTTAATTTACTTGAGGTTTTTGATTCGACAAATGTTTTATATCAGAGTTATGAATAAAATAAAGAAAGGTTTTCCTAAAAGATTAGGATATAAAATAAGAAGATGAAGGACACTGTCTAAAAGTCCGCCCAGCAGGGACCAAAATGGAACAAGAATAACGTTAAGTGTTAAATCAGGGCCGTTTTGAATTTAGTCATTAGTCTGATTTGTTAAGTTATTATGTTTTTTGTTATTCTAAAAATAGTTTTTAAGGGACCCAAAATTCTTAACAGAGTCTTAAAAGATATAACATTAAACACTACATACCAAAACCAGACAGCTGCCTATAGATTCTTAACAAGGAGTCTTAAAAGATATAACATTAAATGCTACATACCAAAACCAGACAGCTGCCCATAGATGAAGCATGACATACCAACAGAAAAAACACAACAATCAATTCATTATGTTAAGCATGGCATGCCCATAGACCAGGTCATTATGTTAATATCCTAGATTCGACACTATTTTTCTATCAATTGAAAATTTTGGTGAAAATTAAACATGAATGAAAGATGGGATAGTTATTTTTGGGGATGAGCAGTTCAGTTGGTAGAGTACTGCAGCAATAAATAAAAAGTCTTAGGTTTGAATCTTAACTGGTACATAAAAGCTCGGCCTCTCCCGTTAATCAAGTGGTCATTCCTTCCCACCATAACTCCCATCCCTCTCCAGCAATGTCCACCAGCTTCCCTACCTTCCCATTAGTAGTAGCTGGCACCTCCGGCAGAGCCAATAGATAACATAGTATCAAAGTTCAGCCAAGGAAGGGTGTTGGTGATAAGAAAATTTGTCTATATATCTTGTCTTTGTGCAATAGGGGCTTTCCTCCTTCAAGCGAGGTTCATTTTTGTTGCTTGTTTTTGTGTGATGGTGATTCTCTTCTATTAAGTAGGGATCTATTTTTATTAGTTGTCTCCATTTCCGCTTTATCTATCTTATCTATCTGATTGTCCGTGGAGGTGGGAACACCTACGTAGGAGGTTGACAGAGGCAAACAAACTTAAATAAAAGATAGACCTTTATGTACCAATAGTACAGTTGATAGAACAATCCAATATAAAATGAACAAGTCCTAATTGGTCTATGAGAGCTCAACATTGTAACAACGTCAAATGAGTCTAGGAGATCCAAATAGTTAATGTGATTTAAGAGAGGTATTGAGAATAACCAAATCACACCAAAGATGGATTGGTCCTATAACAGAGAAGCCAATAGTAAATTAAAGATCCTAGATTTCAATTCTAACTGGTGTAGAAATGTTTTATTTTTAAATTATTGAAAATAACTCACATATAACTTAACGATTGACTGACCATCAACAAGTCTATATTTCAATGGATAGAAAACTCCAAAAACAATTAACGAAAATAAATGAAAAAATAATAATAAAAGCAATTACCAACTACTGACCAAAGTTCCAGAGGTGCTGTCATCGTATCCCGATGAAGCCGAACCGAAACTCGCACCTGTGAGCAATTCTTCTCCTTGAAAATTGGGATCCAAGGATGTGGGCAGCAAATCTGGAAGTCCCGAGGGTTCAGCTATACAGAGTTATGTCAGATGGTTTGAACTTAAAGAAATCTTCATTTGTAATCATAAACAGTACAAAACTCATTTCATTTTTTCACACATTTTGATCATCTGTATTATAGGGGAGAGATTGAGCATCCTAATTTTACACTTCTTAAAATTTTATATGAAAATTTCAGATCACTCGTAATATTTTACAGCAGCTTACTTGACAAGTCATCTCCTTATAACTAAGATTTCAGGGTCACATCACCAAATATGATGGCACATCAGTATTATTTTTAATGTGAAGATGTCCAAGACAGCCCAAAAGAAAAGTGAGACCAATGGTCATGTGAAAAAGACACCCATACTTACAGCTGATGTGGCATCACATGATTTGTTAGTTTTTACAACTACAGATACATTTAATTCAATTATAAATAGTCATCACAGAAATAAGAACTTTCAAATCATAACTATTAGTACAATGTTGTCAAAAAAAATTGAACATTAAATCAACAAATATAGATATTAAATTAACAACTGCCATAATAACTATTAGAACAAGTAAAACTAATTTCCTAACGTAGGTTTACCCAAAACAATAACATATTTTAATGGGAATTTGACTATATAATGTATATGCAGAAAGAGTATTACAGAGTATGTCAGTCGATAATTTGCCATTGGTAAACCGCCCAGTAGCTTTATGACCCGGAAAATCTCTCCCATATGGAGAAAAGTTAGCTTTTGCAATACTTTTGAGTTGATTGTTATTCCCAGGATCTATTGTGGAGTCTCCAAAGGCATAGAGGGCCGAAGCTATGGTATCCTTAGACTCCACCAGCTGTCCAGCTAAAGTTGAAAAAATAACAAAACCCAACGCAAAACTAGATGCAGTTGATCCCTCCATTGCTAATTCAGAGGCACACCCGCTATTACATGGTGCAACTACATGCCTGGTATACAAATTTATAGTCAAAATGCATGATCTTTTTCTTCTGTGTGAAATGAATGTGGAATTATACAGCTGTTGTTTTGGATTTTGGGCATTGAATAAAGTTCTAAGTATGTTTTTTTCAAGCGTTTATAATGTCTGAAAGATTTTTAATTGTCGGCAAAAGCTTTTCGTGTTCCGCGAGCAGCATGGGCTGTTGTGAAGACAACCTCTTCTAGATCTAAAATTTTCTAATTGAAACGCGGAAATGGGCATTTTATGATCAGCCGTTCTACCGACAAAATGCCAGACGAATGATATTTTCTTTTATAAAGGTGTTTCCTTTGAAATTTGATGCCTTAGAGATAAGCTTGGAAGGATGTGTTGACCTTAGGATCAAATTACTGTGAAGCCTCACAAGGATCCACTTGGATGAGCTGTGCCTTTGGAGACACTCTAATGATCTTGTATTTCATTTCCGTGTTTGATCACATTTCTTCAATATTCTTAGACTAATGCGCATTTTCTAGCTCATATGGCATTTCAGATTGTTATATTGAATGCGCGTTTATTTTCCTATATGGGATTCAATTCTAATAGGATTTAGTCATTCTTATTGTACAATTTCAATAAAAATATATTTTCTAATGAATAAATTTTATTTTATCTTCTTTAGATTTAAAGGTGCATGTAGTAAAAGGGCATATCTTCAATATCTATTATCTGAAAGAATTTGGAATAAAAATGATAAGTATAATAATACGAATTAAGTCTACGTAATATTAAGCAATTAAATTGGTTCGAATAGATGGGAGATCTTAATCATCAAACTTTTACTAGATAACTCTAAGAATAACATCATTAGCAGATAATATAGTGCAGCTATCCGATTTTAAAATGGTGAAGATCCAAGATGAGGCACAAGCTCAAGTGAAAACACAAACAATGGTAGGCGTTGTTGGAACCCTTGCTTCTAGTGAAGGAGATGAGGGATTTGATGATAATGACCCTAAGGATGGCATTGATGAGCTTAATGAAATTTTACCTTCCTCTATTGATGCACTTCTTTCTACTCTAATTGTTGGAGCAAAACTACATGTCTCTATTGTAGAAGGCCTTATTTCCCTTGCATTTCTATTCTAAGATCTATTGCTAGTGACCCATTTGGCTCATTGTATGGGATGTGCACTGCTTGAGATGGTGTAGCTAAAGGCTCCAAAAGGTTGGCTTCCCTTGGTTTTGTTATTATATTGGTTCCTCTATTCACGTCCCTTCTTTGGGGTCTAATATGTAGAGGTTTCTACTGTGGGTGTTTTTTATTAAGGGTAAAATAGGTTTTGATGGGGCCCTAAACCCCATTACAAACAAATTTTGGTAGGATCTAGAACCCAAAATAAACTAGCTACAAAGAAGATATCCCTAGCAACTAGTAGTTGCACCATCAACTAACAATCAACAACCTTACATATAGGAACAAGAATGACTCAGTTGCAACAAAATAGAAGGCCGAAACCCTACTCAATAGAGAATTTCTTAACCTTAACTAAGAAACCATGGGTTTTTCTGGAACCCATAAGCACAAGCCTTGGGTTTTTATAAGTCTCTCAAAACCTTTAAAAAGGGACATTTAGATAAACTTTGAAGACCTTGTCCAAATACAAATGATCCTCACAAACAACCAATAGCTGGAGGAAAAATCAGGGGTTTTGACAAGCTCTCCTAACCTTCACAAGAAGCCTTAAAAGATTAAACAATGAATAACCAACTGAATTTATGAATTTTGGAAGGTTCCCCAGGTCATCAACCAAGGATTTTTCCAAGTATCCTTAACCTTATCTTTGGGTTTTAACAAGGCCCCCAAATCCTTTACAGTGGGTTTTGAAATGTATCCCACAACCAAACTCCACCCAGCCATAGAAGCACCCTATCATCCAGTCCACCCCTATCTTGTGAAACTCTTCCCCACCTTCATAAGAGAGGATCCCACCTCCATAGGAACAACAAAGGACTAGTGAAGAAGGGTACCCACCACCACACAGTTGAAGACAACAGAGGAAACCCTACCAAAAAATAATCTTTCCCAAAAGAAAACCTCTCCACCTCAAAAGAAGAGGGTTCCACCTCAAAAGGATGTGCAAAAAAAAAGACTCTAGAAGAGGAAACCTCACCTAATTCAACGCCACTTTCAAGTAGCCAATAATGAAGGCTAAAAACATAGATCACCACACTACCTATCTTACCAGTCAAATCTCCACCTCAATAACAGAAACTCCTACATCAGAAGGAAATTAGAGAAGAAGAGAGAAATAGGATGAGCCAAACCCACATCATAAAAACATGAAGAAACCCCACCTTAATAGGGGGATTCTTCACCTCCATAGAATCCTCATGAAGAAAAAACCAAAACCAAACAATAGTATCCCGCCAACAAAGAAAAAATAGAAAACACTGAGCTCTAACCGCAACAAGAAAAGCCCCAAAAACTCAGCAAACCCTAAACAAAAAATCAAAAAAGGGAAAAGGGGACTCTTGAAAAATAGTAGCCACTACCCTTCCACCAAACCCACACCACAACCACAAACAGCATAAAGAGAAACAAAACTCTAGTAGCCACACCAATAAACCCTAGATTCAATTTATTTATATTTTAAATTCATAAATTATCTCTCATCTTTATTTAGATTTAAACATTTTTCTATTTTCCTTATTATGTTATAAATAATTAATGATTTTATTATGATAAATAAATTCCATTAAGATAAAATATTTCCAAGGTTTACTTCAATTAGCTAATCAATACCAATATTTAGATTCTAGAAAATAGTTTCTATCAGTACCACTCATATTTATGCCTACATTTGACCATAACACATGTTCTCTTTGCACATTTATTAAAATTAGTTGTGTTGTTTGAATAAGGACAATGATGCAAGGTATAGTGTAATTAAACAAAAACTCGTGTATCTTGCTATTTTATTTATTATAAATGTACAAAACATCAAACTCAAATTTGGTGTCAAGAATGTAAATTTAGGGATTTATTGAGATTTAAATGTTCATGTTACAAAACAAAGGAATAGTAAGGAAATTCTTTGTGAATTTTTTGAGAAGTGTAGATGAATGTCACTTTTCCTAGCTATGAAGGGTTATAACAATAAAATTATTTCTATATTTGTTGATTATTGTGTATAAGGTGAGGTGGCTATATGCAAGGTCTAGTTCAAGGTAACTAAGGAATTGATTGGGTATGTGCAAGATCATGAGGGGCCAAACTATGCCCTTAAGTGGCAATGAAAAATCAGCAAATCAAGGTTAGTCAACTTGACGTGAAAATTTCAACTAGCTATCAACCTAATATCAAAAAGTTATAACAATAGAATCTATAGAAAATTGAATGAAGTTTCTAAACTACTAGGCCTTTTTTGAAAAAAAGTTAGTATGATTGGTGAAAAGTATAGATTTCAATGCAGCAGTACAAAAATTTTTGGAAAAAAATAAGTAGGTGTATGTCTAACCACCTTAATCATAATCAAATGATAATATTTTATTATAAGATTTTATATATAAGTAGTAGACTCATGCTCGAATGTGACGCTTATTTTTTTGAAATGTTATACCAAAAAAATAATTAATTATGAATTTTATGCTACAACATTTTCAAAATTGAAAAACCTCCCATGCCTGACCACCTTAACTCATTCAAAACTTTACAAAATTTAAAAATAAAAATAAAAAAATCCTTACAGTAGGTGAAGCATAGAATGTGACGCTTTTTTCAGATTTCAAAAATGTTATACCATTTAAAAGTTATAGTCATTTTCAATCAATATATAAATCAGCACTTTAGTGGTAACTCAATTAGAAAATAACTAATAATTACTTATCGAATTCAAAATTTGACAGCAATTATATTGATAGAAAGCTGATAATCTCCTAAAGATACCCTTTTTGTTTCATCAAATTCGGGTGAAAAAAAAGTCGTTAGCCACATGGTCGAAGTCTGAAACTTAAAGAAATAGGGAAAAAACACATTTTTGAGAAATTTCAATAGTTGACCATGTAGGTTTGGTGCACAAAGCAATACTGAGCCTAATCGGGTACCCGATATTTTTGTGTACCCAAAAATGCGAGCAGAATTTTGATTTTTAACTTTTCCCTCCCCTTTCTCCCTCCTATTTCTACATCCTTCATATAGTAGATTATATATCATTATATTAGATTAGATTATATATTTTATATATTAAATTACATTACATATTATATTATATATTATATTAGATTATATATTATATATATTAAATTATATATTAGATTATATATTAAATATTATATAATATACATTTTACAGGTATATGCACAAAGATGAGGGACCGAAAAGATGCCACTTTTCTTTTTGGTCCCCCATCAGGCATAGTGCGTACGCATTAAAGGGCGCATGCCCTATGGTGTTAGTACCCTTTTACCAATTGGGAAATCAATGGGTCTATTTGTGTACCTCCAAGGAGTTGGTCACCTAAACAAGAACCTTGAGATGAATCAGGAACTTCTCTACGAAATAGATCAGTACCTTGAGAAGCTCTCCACTTATCAGCTGAATTAAAACCTTGGACCATAGATGGTTTCCCTTTGTTGTAAAATTAGGAGTGAGACTGCCTTGCCAAAGGTGGCAATGAACTTACATTTGAGGGATAATGCCCAACATGAGTAACCTGGTTTCCCAAGTTTCGTAAATGCAAGGCCATTGACAAATAGGCATTTCTAAAAGAAATATTTGTGGTGCTAGAATGAAGTACATGACCAAATTCTTTTCCTACTAATGAACCAATTTGAGGCTTCACTTTATTAGAATAAGGTGTCTCAACCTTGGATAATTCCTAGTCTTATTATTTGTTTTGTAAATGTATTTTTTGCAAATAATGTAATTAAGTGTGAGTGTACATGTCTAGTTGGCATGTTGATGTGTCACTCCACTTGATGTGTCGACATCTTGTGCGTAAGGAGATCATGACTGAAACGGTCATGATGGATTCCTATGACGCATAAGAACTATTTAAGGAATGTGCTATGACAGGTGTAAGAGCATCTTATGACTTGGGCCCATTTGGGCACCCAAGAAGAAGTGGTTGGTGTGTGTAAGAGAATATGCCAAAAATAGGTTGGTATGATAGATTCTCTTACACTTCTCTTGTGACCGTTATTTTTGGCGGATTCTATGACAAGCTATCATACTCTATTCTAGGGATGGATGCCTATTCTTGGGATTGCATGTAACAACTGTGTACATGTGGCTTTGTGCATGGGTCTTGGTGGTTGTGCCTATTTTTGGGTCCAAAGGAGTCTATATATATGATGCTGCTCCTATGGGAGAGATATAACAGAAAGTTAAGTCTTGTTGGCTTTGTCTCTCATCTCCTAAAAGAACTTGCATTGCAAGTGTATTGTAATCTTTGTGTTGAAGATAATACATTGTGCAGGTTTTGGAGTGCTGGGGTTTTTTACCGAAAGGTTTTCCCCAGGGTATATCATTGTGTCATTCTCTTTTTTTCTGCATGTATGGTATGTGGTTGCAATATCTTTGTTAAAGTAGTTAACAAATCTGAAATTGTAAGTTTTTATAAGAATTTGCACAATACTCTCCTATAGAGATTAGCGTAGGAAGCTGTTCCTGCACCTGAGTTTCCTTACAACTAGTATCAGAGCTTGATCAACTTTTGATCCTAGTTGTTGGGTAGGGTTTTTTGAGCTAATCTCAAGTTTGAGTGGGAGTTTTTTGTAGAGCATTCTGAATCTTATTTGCAGATTGAGATGGCAAGTTCATCATATGGAAGAATGCAGGTGGAGAAATTTAATGGCACTAATTTTGAGTTGTGGAAACTCAAGATGGAAGACATGCCAGAAGATCGTGACCTATGGGAAGTGACTTCAAGTGCTACAAGACCAGCAACTATAGCTCAAGCAGATTGGGATATCAAAGACCGTAAAGCTAAGGGTCTCATAAGACTCTGTTTAACTGATGTAGTCCTTGTGAATGTTCTAGATGAGAAAACCGCAAATAGTTTGTGGGAAAGACTTGCAGCCGTGTATCAGGCCAAATCTCTGGTGAACAAGTTGTTCCTGAGGAAGAAGTTGTACTCTTTGCGAATGGAGGAAGGTGGATCCTTAACGGATCATTTAAATGCATTCAATCTGCTAGCTGCACAATTGACATTAGCTGGTGTCAAGTTAGAGGAGGAGGATCGTTGCTACACACTTTTGTGTTCTTTACCAAATTCATGGGACCATCTTGTGATGGCTCTCAAAAGCACTTTAGTCACCTTCAAAATGGATGATGTGGTGTCTTCACTGCTATCAGAGGAGATGTGGAGAAAGGCTTCCATTTCAGAAAAAGAAGCCCTTGTTGTTCGTGGGAGATCCACTGAAAGAGGGAAGAAAAATGACAATAAGTCTGACAATAAGGGTAGATCCAAATCCCGTGGGAAGTCAAAGACTTCCAATAAGTCCAAGGCAAAATGTTGGAACTGTGATAAATCTGGGCACTTTCATAAAGACTACAAAGAGCCGAAGAAGAAGAAGAAAGGTTCAGATTTAGCTTCAGAAAGATCTCAAGAAGATGGCGATGCATTCATCACAGCTTTAGTAGCCCATGCATCTGATGATGTGTGGTTGGTTGACTCAGGTGCATCTTTTCACATGACCTCTCATCGAAATTGGTTCTCAAAATATGAATATTTTGATGGTGGAAAGGTGTACTTGGGTGATGATTCTCACCTAAAGATAGTTGGACGCAGAAGGGTCACTATCAAATTTCTTGATGGATGAGTAAAGGGAATCAATGGAGTTATGCACATTCCAGGTTTGGAATGAAACCTATTATCTGTAAGTATGCTGAATGATGTAGGTGTGCAAGTTGTTTTTTTGAAAGAAGGATGCAAGATGATGAGAGGATCGATAGTTCTTGCAAGGGGTACTAGGAGAGGTACCTTATTTCAGCTAGATGCATGTATTCCTCTATGTAATAGTTCTTCATCCTCACCATTTGAACAAGTAGTGAAGAAGTCTATGGCTATTGGTTCCGATGGTAGTGCAAATACTTTGGAAGGTAAGCTTCCTGCAGAAAAGACAATGTTGTGGCATATGAGATTTGGCCACATTGGTGAAAAGGGTCTCAGAACCTGAAAAATAAAAATCTCATTGAGGGGTTAAATGATTGCAATCTCGAGTTTGACTTCTGTGAACACTATGTCTATGGGAAACAAAATCGTGTTCAGTTTTACTCTAGTTCTCACAAATCTTCTGATGTTTTGGATCTTATTCATTTTGATGTATTTGGTCCTGTAAAAGTTCCTTCAATCTCCAATTCTATATTTTTTGTTCTTTCATAGATGATTATAGTAGAAGGATGTGGATTTATTTCCTTAAAAGTAAGATACAAGTCTTTAGTTGGTTCAAGGAATTTAAAGCTCTTCCAGAGAATCAGACTAGTAAGAAGATTAAGTGTGTGAGAACTGACAATGGTGGTGAGTTTTGCTCAGCAGAGTTTGAACAGTTCTGTAAAGAACAAGGCATCGAGAGGCATAAGACAACTCCTTATACCCCACAGCAAAATGGAGTTGCAGAGAGAATGAACAGGACACTGATGGAGAAGGCTAGGAGTATGCTTAGTGGAGCTGGTTTAGAACAAAGGTTTTGGGCCAAAGCTGTGGCCACTACTTGCTATCTAGTTAATAGATCTCCTACATCAGCCCTTGTTAGTAAGACACCCATGGAGGTGTGGTCTGGTAAGAAGCCTTCAATTAGACATCTTCATGTTTTTGGTTGTAAAGCTTATGCACATGTTCCAAAGGAGAAAAGATCTAAGTTGGAAAACAAAGCTGTTAAATATATTTTCATCGGATACAGTGCTAGTGTGAAAGGATACAAGCTTTGGGATCCCGTGACTAGTAAGGTGTTGTATAGTAGAAATGTTATTTTCAGAGAGCTAACATCTTCTCCTATTGTGCTACAACCAGATGAAAAAAAAAAGGAAAAAGATGTTGTTCAGTTGCCTCCTACCCCTGAGAAGACTGAACAGAGAGACCATGTTGGGTCTAATGATGAGGAGAGCTCTAGCAGCTCTGATAGTTCGGAAGAAGAGGAAGAACAACCTCAACCTCATCCCTTGAGGAGATCCACGAGAGAAAGAAAGCAACCAGAAAGGTTTGGTTATTCTATGTTAGATTCTAGTTGTGCCTTTGCTTTGATTACTAACACTGATGAGCCTAGATCTGTGAAAGAGGCTTTCGGCATGGAAGATGCAGGTTCTTGGATTGAGGCTATGGATAATGAGATGGCTTGATTGGAGAAAAACAAAACTTGGGACTTTGTACCTTTGCCTAAAGGGAGAAAATCTATTGGCTGTAAATGGGTGTTCAAGAAGAAATTCTATGTAGATGGCAGTGTTGAAAGGTATAAAGCTAGATTGGTTGCAAAGGGGTATTCACAGGTAGAGGGAATAGATTATGGTGAAATATTCTCTCCTGTTGCAAAGTTGACATCCATTAGATTTCTATTATCTCTTGCTGCATCATATGATTTAGAGATAGAACAGATGGATGTGAAGACAGCTTTCCTTCATGGTGATTTGGAGGAAGAGATTTATATGTCACAGCCTGAGTACTACATTGTTAAAGGTAAAGAATCTTTAGTTTACAGATTAAAGAAATCTCTATATGGTTTGAAGCAATCTCCTAGGATGTGGTACCTTAAGTTTGATGCCTTTGTGTTGTCAATTGGATTTGTAAGATCAAAATTAGATCATTGTGTTTATTTCAGAGTTGAAAATGATTGCCTTCTTATTGTTGCATTATATGTTGATGATATGTTGCTATTTGGGAAGGGTAAGGGTATGATTTCTGATTTTAAATCTCAGTTGTCAGCACAGTTTGAGATGAAAGATCTTGGGGCAGCTAGATACATCTTGGGTATGGAAATTAGTAGAGACAGGTCTAACATAAAACTTTGGTTGAGTCAGAGTAAGTATGTGAAGTCTGTGTTGGACAGGTTCAGCATGGCAGATTGTAGACCACTATGTGTTCCTAATTCTGTGGGAACAAAGTTATCTGTAGATGATTGTCCAAAATCTCCTAGTGAGGTGGAGGACATGAGTAGAGTACCTTATGCTAGTGCAGTTGGCAGTCTTATGTATGCTATGGTCTGTACTAGACCAGACATTGCCCAAGTAGTGGGAGTCCTGAGTCAGTTTATGGCTAATCCTGGATGGGTACATTGGGATGCAGTTAAGCAAGTATTCAGATATTTGAGGGGTACATCAGATTACTCCATATGTTATCATGGTAACTCTTATGGATCTCGGCATTCAGTTTGTATTCATGGGTTTGTGGATTCAGATTGGGTAGGTGATATTGACAGTAGGAGATCCACCAGTGCTTATGTGTTCACTATGTTTGGTGGTGCCATTAGTTGGATGAGTAAGCGACAACCTGTGGTTGCTTTGTCCACTACAAAAGCTGAGTACATGGGTGCTACTCATGCTTGTAAAGAATCCATTTGGCTTAGAAGATTGTGTTCTGATGTTGGTGTTGATGCAGAACAGATTACTATTTGGTAAGACAGTCAGAGTGCTATTTGCCTTGCAAAGAATCCAACTTTCCATGCCAGAACGAAGCACATTGATGTGCAGTTTCACTTTGTGAGAGATATGGTGGAAGATGGAAAGGTAAATTTGGAGAAGGTAGATACTGTGAAGAATGTTGTAGATGCATTAACAAAACTAGTGGGCACTGAGAAGTTCAGATGGTGTTCGGAGTCTATGATCCTTTTGGCCTATAGTGGTTAAAGTTCTTGTTATGTTCCTGTTGCTCTTACAAGGTGTTCGACAAGTGGGAGAATGTTAGGAATAAGGTGTCTCAACCTTGGATAATTCCTATTCTTATTATTTGTTTTGTAAATGTATTTTTTGCAAATAATGTAATTAAGTGTGAGTGTACATGTCTAGTTGGCATGTTGATGTGTCACTCCACTTAATGTGTCGGCATCTTGTGCGTAAGGAGATCATGACTGAAACGGTCATGATGGATTTCTATGATGCGTAAGAACTATTTAAGGAATGTGCTATGACAAGTGTAAGAGCATCTTATGACTTGGGCCTATTTGGGCACCCAAGAAGAAGTGGTTGGTGTGTGTAAGAGAATATGCCAAAAATAGGTTGGTATGATAGATTCTCTTACACTTCTCTTGTGACCGTTCTTTTTGGTGGATTCTATGACAATCTGTCATAGTCTATTCTAGGGATGGATGCCTATTCTTGGGATTGCATGTAACAACTGTGTACATGTGGCTTTGTGCATGGGTCTTGGTCATTGTGCCTATTTTTGGGTCCAGAGGAGTCTATATATATGATGCTGCTCCTATGGGAGAGATATAACAAAAATTTAAGTCTTGTTGGCTTTGTCTCTCATCTCCTGAAAGAACTTGCATTGCAAGTGTATTGTAATCTTTGTGTTGAAGATAATACATTGTGAAGGTTTTGGAGTGCTGGGGTTTTTTTACCGAAAGGTTTTCCCCAGGATATATCATTGTGTCATTCTCTATTTTTCTGTATGTATGGTATGTGGTTGCAATATCTTTGTTAAAGTAGTTAACGAATCTAAAATTGTAAGGTTTTATAAGAATTTGCACAATAATCTCCTATAAAGATTAGCGTAGGAAGCTATTTCCGCACCTGAGTTTCCTTACACATTTCACATTGCTCTATGGATAATTTCACAGCACTTGTTACTTCTCTATCTAAATTTTTTGTGTCAGTGTACATGTGCACTGAAGAGCTTTTGTCACTACTTGAGCTACTAGCAGATGGTGAGTACTCATCATCATCATCTGACATAGGCTCACACGCATATATTATTTCTTTCCTTTGTCGATTTCCCCTTCCTAGCACTTCCTCCTTATCTGTAACTTCTATCATGGGTCCAAGAAGCTCTTCCCACTCTTTCCCATTAACTGTGGGCTTTATCTCTTTGTCTCGAGTAATTGGCATACCTTGGATGGCACCAAGATAACCATTTTCTTCTGAAATGTCCTTTTCTCTCACATTAATCTCTTTATTAAGAAGATTTTTTATATCTTCCTTTGTATATTGAATAGATGTAGCCGCAATCCCATGTTCATCAAGAATATTACTTGCACTGTTGAGTAATATATCATGCAATTCCTTAATAGTTTTGAATTCTTAAGAAAATTCATAACTAGATTTTCCATAGCCAATTTTCTTCTTGATCATTGCAATATTTTCTCCTCAACAAAACATTTTTTAATCAATTGATATACAATCACAATTTTCTCCTTGCCAATCCTTTGGGCTTACGATTCAGCCTATAGATCCACAAAAGGGTTGAAATTTGGATCTAGTGGACTTCCTAGGACTTCCTAGGACCCCTTCGGAAACACTTGAGGGTTCAAATGTGTCAAAAGGGGTCATAGGGACTTCCTAGGCATCCTAGTATGCCTTATTACGTGTTAGGACCCCTAGGAAGTCCCCATGACCCCTATTGACACATTAGAATGCTCTACTATGTCCTAAGGGGTCCTACGACCCCTTCGAACACACTTAAGCATTCAAATGTTTCAAAAAGAGTCATGGGGACTTCCTAGGGGTCCTAGTATGCCTTATCACACATTAGGACCCCTAGGAAGTCCCCATGACCCCTATCAACACATTTGAATACTCAAGTATGTCTTAAGGGTTCCTACGACCCCTTCGGACACACTTGAGCATTCAAATGTTTCAAAAGTGGTCATGGGGACTTCTGAGGGGTCCTAGTAAGCCTTATCATGCATTAGGACCCCTAGAAAGTCTCCATGACCCCTTTCAACACATTAGAATGCTCACATGTTTCCTACAGGGTCCTACAAACCCTTCGGACACACTTGATCATTCAAATGTGTCAAAAGGGGTCATGGGGACTTCCTAGGGGTCCTAGTAAGCCTTATCACACATTAGGACCTCTAGAAAGTCCCCATGACCCCTTTCAACACATTAGAATGCTCATGTGTTTCTTACGGGGTCCTACGAACCCTTTAGACACACTTGCACATTCAAATGTATCAAAAGGGGTCATGGGGAATTCCTAGGGGTCTTAGTACACCTTATTATGCATTAGGACCCCTTCGAAGTCACCATGACCCATATGGACACATTGGAATTCTCAAGTGTGTCTTCAGGGATCCTACAACCCCTTGGAACACACTTGAGTATTCAAATATGTCAAAAGGGGTCCTGGGGACTTCCTAGGGGTCCTAGTATGCCTTATCATGTGTTAGGAACCCTAGGAACTCCCCATGACCCCTATTGACACATTGGAATGCTCAAGTCTGTCCTAAGGGGTCCTATGACCCCTTTGAACACACTTTAGCATTCAATTGTGTCAAAATGGGTCATGAGGACTTCCTAGGGGTCCTAGTATGCCTTATCACGTGTTAGGACCCCTAGGAAGTCCCCACCACCCCTTTTGACACATTGGAATTCTCAAGTGTGTCTTAAGGGGTCCTAAGACCCCTTCGGACACACTTGAGCATTCAAATGTGTCAAAAGGAGTCATGGGGACTTCCTAGGGGTCCTAGTATGCCTTATCACATGTTAGGACCCCTAGGAAGTCCCCATGACCCTTATGGACACATTGGAATGCTCAAGTGTGTCTTAATAGGTCCTACGACCCCTTCAGACACACTTGAACATTCAAATGCATCAAAAGGGGTCATTGAGACTTCCTAGGGGTCCTAGTACACCTTATCACGCGTTAGGACCCCTAGGAAGTCCCCATGACCCCTTTCGACACATTGGAACTCTAAAGTATGTCCTAAGAGGTCCTATGACCCCTCCAGACACACTTGATGATTCAAATGTGTCAAAAGGGATCATTGGGACTTTCTAGGGGTTGTAGTATGCCTTATTATACGTTAGGACCCCTAGGAAGTCCCAATGACCCCTATGGACACATTGGAATGTTGAAATGTATCTTAAGGGATCCTAGGACCCCTTTAGACACACTTGAGCATTCAAATGTATCAAAGGGGTCATGGGGACTTCCTACAGGTCCTAGTACACCTTATCATGTGTTAGGACCCCTAGGAAGTCCCCGTGACCCCTTTCGACACATTGGAATCCTTAAGTTTGTCCTAAGGGGTCCTATGACCCCTTCAAACACACTTGAGGTTTCAAATGTGTCAAAAGGGGTGATGGGGACTTTCTAGGGGTCCTAGTATGCCTTATCATGCATTAGGATCCCTAGGAAGTCCCCATGACCCCTATGGACACATTGGAATGCTCAAATAAGTCTTAAGGGTTCCTACGACCCCTTCAGACACACTTGTGTGTTCAAATGTGTCAAAAAGGGTCATGAGGACTTCCTAGGGGTCCTAGTACACCTTATCACATGTTTGGACCCCTAGGAAGTCCCCATGACCCCTATTGACACATTGGAATGCTCAAGTGTGTCCTAAGGGGTCCTACGACCCCTTCAGACACACTTGAGCATTCAAATATGTCAAAAGGGGTCATAGGGATTTCCTAGGGGTCCTAGTACACCTTATCACGTGTTAGGATCCCTAGGAAGTCCCCATAACCCCTTATGATACATTGGAATTCTCAAGGGTGTCTTAAGGGGTCCCATGACCCCTTGAGACACACTTGAGCATTAAAATGTGTTAAAAGGGGTCATGGGGACTTCCTAGGGGTCCTAGTATGCCTTATCATATGTTAGGACCCATAGGAAGTCCTGATGACCCCTATGGACACATTGGAATACTTAATTATGTCTTAAGGGGTCCTACAACCCCTTCAAACATACTTGCATGTTCAAATATGTCAAAAGGGGTCATGGGGACTTCTTAGGGGTCGTAGTATGCCTTATCACACATTAGGACCCCTAGGAAGTCCCCATGACCCCTTTCGACACATTAGAACCCTCAAGTGTGTCCTAAGGGGTAATATGACCCCTTCGAACATACTTGAGCATTCAAATGTTTTAAAAGACATCATGGGGACTTCTGAGGGTTCCTAGTATGCCTTATCACATGTTAGGATCCCTAGGAATTCCCCATGACCCCTATTGACACATTGGATTGCTCAAGTGTGTCCTAAGGCATCCTATGACCCCTTCGGACACACTTGAGCATTCAAATGTGACAAAAGAGGGCATGGGGACTTCTTAGGGGTCCTAGTACACCTTATAATATGTTTGGACCCCTAGGAAGTCCCAATGGCCCCTTTTGACACATTGGAATGCTTAAGTGTGTCTTAAGGGGTCCCACGACCCCTTTGGACACACTTGAGCATTGAAAAGTGTCAAAAGGGGTCATCGGGACCTACTAGGGGTCCTAGTGTGCCTTATCATGCGTTAGGACCCCTAGGAAGTCCCCATGACCCCTATGGACACATTGGAATGCTCAAGTGTGTCTTAAGGGGTCCTACGACAAATGAAAAAGACTAATACAATTAATTACTTTCATCTTTTAACAATTCTAACACTGAGTTTATCATTTCTTATTAGGGGTTCCTTATATGAGAGGCATTGAGATGGGTTTCAAAAATCAATTGTTGTCTAGCATTCTGTATGCATGCAAGATAGTTGAATGCATCACGTCAGTTTATTTTGTTGTTTGTGATAGGCTAAAAAAATGTAGGACAGGTTTCTTTGGTTTCCTCATATGGTTTAATGGAGAACCACATATTAATTAACTCGTGATCAATCGGGATTAGCTTTGAGGTTTACAAGACACGGTGTTGATTTTTATGGATGCGGCTATCCTCTCGAAGGAATGTACCACCGTACAACTTTGAAAATTTTGAAAACACAACAAATTTTTGCAAAAATTTTAGGATCTATTCTTCTTCATCTGCGTATTCTGGATCGAAAACAACCAACAAATTTTGGAAAAAAACTCTGTATTTTTGCAGATTTGAGGAAAAAAAATTTCATTAGTGGTACGTTCTATCAAGAGGATAGCCACCGTCGATTTTTATTATGTAGAATCTTTTCATATAGTGGGTCATGTTCCATTCACTAATACATTTTATAAACTCACAGTTGAGCTTTTGAAAATACAATCTCCTACAACCCACAATCTTTGAGGGCTTGAGACCCACAATCGAATCCTCATAGTACACCTTTTTTCTTAGAGCGTTCTTTGAATGATAAGAAAACACAACAAAGGAGGACAAGACTGGACAAATCCGACGCTAAAACATGGGGATTCAGAACTGTGCAAGGTACGCTGGAATATGAATACAGAGCATACAATGCATGGATATTTAAGCGCTGCTCGCATCAACATGAGTCCTTCAGTTACCAATAACAATGGTAATTTCCACACAACCAAGTAACTCTTATGAGCAAAGTAATGGTTGGGAACCGGTGTCCAAAGCACTAATCGCGGCACCGACCAATTTGTATGTTACTATAGCAAAAATGGTGGCTAGATGAAGACAGCACTAGACTGTAGAATTATTTTTGAATGGAGGTTTTTTCAATGGGTGTTTAGTTTGGATCAAGGATTATGTTAGATTGAAACTCAGGACACGGAGAAAATCCAAAACAAATATCATTCATATATTTGTTCATCAATATTAGATTGTTATAGAAGAAGATTTGTTGAGTATATATTTTTACAATTGCAATAAAAATATGACATTCTAAATTGTGAATAAAATCTTCTATAAATAAAGTTCTTATAAAAACAACCTCATGAATTATCAACAATTATTTCTAAAATCCTTCTTGGTGAAATAAAATGTTGTGACATTTTTTATTGAGATGATTTTTTTTTTATTAAATATCAATTTGAAACCATATTGATGTAATAAAAATTCTTAATTGAAATACTTTAATTTGCAGAATTAGATGATGAAGGCAACTGAATCAATAAATTAGTGATCTGCTAATCACAAAACAAATAAATATGCAAAAGCCCCAAATTGCTTTGAGAAAAGAGAGGCAGGGCAGCCATTATATAGAAAATCAAAAGGGAGGTGATATTATGGGATTCAACCATATTCACCAACAATACAACTACAATATTAAAGAGCTGCAACTATCAACTACAAACATAAATATATACAACCATATAATAAATATCAGACTGTGGAGTCAATGATGACTGCACAGGTAGGCCCCAAATGGGCATTATTGTTGTCATTCTCCCCCATAATGACCATTGGGAAGAACATGAAGTAGATCCCTAAGCTTCTGGAACCTTTCATGAGCTAGAGCCTTTGTGAAGATATCTACAATCTGATCTTCTGTACTGTAGTACATAATTTCGATCAAACCTTGTTGAACCAATTCCCTGATATAGTGATGTTGTATCTCAATGTGTTTGGTTCTACTATGAAATACTGGATTCTTTGTCATTTGTATAGAACTCTTGTTGTCACAATACAACAAGGTAGGCTCATTTTGAATTTGGTGTAAGTCTTATAGTAGCCTTCTCAACCATACAGTTTGACAAGCTGCTAATGTTGTGGCTTTGTATTCTGCCTCTGCAGTAGAAAGTGACACTATAGGTTGTTTCTTGGACTTCCAAGAGAATACTACAGAACGAAGGCTAAACGCATAACCAGAAGTAGACTTTCGATCTTCAATGGAACCTGCCCAATCTAAATCTATATAGCCAACCAATTTGCTATCCTTTGAATACTGAAATTTGAGACCATAGCTCAATGTCCCTTTAACATATCTAAGAATCCTTTTAGCTGCATTCCAATGTGTTTCATTAGGCTCTGACATGAACCTAGAGACCAAACTCACTACAAATGTGATATCTAGAAGAGTAGGAATTAAGTAGATCAAGCTTCCAATCAGTTGTCTATATAGAGTAGGATTCACTAGATTTGACACATCTAAAGAAGACAATTTAAGTCCAACTTCAATAGGTGTTGCAACTGGTTTGCAACTCTGCATTTGAAATTTTTGTAGGATATCTGAGGCATATTTTTTTTGAGACATAAATATTTCATCTTTGTTTTGCCATACTTCTATACCAAGAAAGTAGAGCATTTGTCCCAAATTTGTCATTTCAAACTCAATAATCATGGTTGCTCTAAAATTTTCAAATAAAGCCGGCTTATTCCCTGTGTAGATAAGGTCATCAACATAAAGAACTAAGATAAAGATATCCTTAGCTGAACTTTTGATATAGAGATTTGGATTTGATTGACTTCGTGAAAAACCTTTTTGTTGTAGGTAAGAGTCTATGCTTGAATACCATGCTCTTGGTGCCTATTTGAGACCATACAATGCCTTCTTTAATATGCAAACATAATGTTCTTTAGAAGGTATTTCAAAAATCTTAGGTTGTGAAACATACACTTCCTCATCAATATATCCATTCAAGAAAGCACTCTTCACATCCATTTGATAAACTATCCAACTCTGTTGAGCTGCCAGTGCCAAAACCAATTTGATAGTATCCATCTGTGCTATAGGTGCAAATGTCTCAGTATAATCAATACCTTCCTGTTGAGTGTACCCTTTGGCTACCAATCTAGCCTTATGCTTATCAATGCTTCCATCATATTTATACTTTGTTTTGTACACCTATCTTGTACCAATAACTTCCTTACCAAGAGGTAACTGAACAAAATCCCATGTGTCATTCTTTTCAATTGTGTCTATTTCATTGTTCATTGCTTCAATCCATTCTTCTTTTTCTTGAGCTTGTTCAAATGTTTGTGGTTCATTATTTTCCATGATTTGAGTCATCAAAGAAAAATTAACTTTTTCTTGTGACCTTGTTGTCATTTTTAAAAAATTTGAATCCAACATAAGAGTTGATGGATGATTCTTTTCTATCCTTCTTTGATATTTTTGATATTTTCTTTCTCCTACACTAGATGATTCAGGTACATCTTCTTCTTCATCTTCTTCAATCTCATCAATAACTATCTATTTTCCTTTTGTTTCATTATCTTTGGTATATTCTGCTATTTCATTGAATACCACATCTCTGCTTATCACAAGCTTTTTTTTCATTGGATCATACAACCTATATGCTTTATCTTCAGTTCCATAACCAATAAAAATGCATTTAAGGCCTTTATCATATAACTTAGACCTTTTTTTCTTTTGGTATGTGTGCATAAGCAACACATCCAAATACTCTAAAGTGATCAACACTTGGCTTTACCCTAGACCATGCTTGTTCAAGAGTCATCTCTTTAACTACTTTTGTAGGACTTCTATTTAGAAGATACATTATTGTGTATACTGCTTCTACCCAGAAATTTTTATCCAAATTTTTCTCTTTCAACATACTTCTTGTCATTTCAACAATTGTCCTATTCTTCCTTTCAACAACTCCATTTTGTTGTGGAGTGTAGGAAGTAGTGAACTCTCTTTTGATTCCATGATTTTTACAAAAATCAATAAACTGATTTGACTTGTACTCACCTCCATTGTCTGACCTTATCACTTTGATAGACTTACCACTTTGTTTTTCAACCAAGTTTTTGAACTCTACAAAATTTTCAAATACATCTGATTTTGAAACCAAACAATGCACCCAAGTTTTTCATGAGTAATCATCAATGAAGGTTAGAAAATACTTGGATTTGTTCAAAGAAGGTGTTTCCATAGGACCACACAAATCTGTATGGATTATCTCAAGATGTTATTTAGCTCGGCTGGATTTACCAATAGGAAATTGTATCCTATGTTGTTTGCCAACAATGCACTTTTCACACACCTCTTTTGTGTCTTCAATTAATGGTAGACCTTCAACCATTTTTGATGCAGAGTGGTCAGCAAGAAACTTGGTCCTAAGGCCCAATCCACTTCAAGACACCAACTTGGCTCAATCAATCATTAAGGCACTGATTCCAATATGGAAATGTATAAACTCTACAATGAAAGGAATTAAAAGGTTTCCATGTATTCTCAACAACTCTGAAACATAACCCAACTTGATTCAAAATGCCCTCTTAGGGACAAGTTCACTGTTTTTCCATCAAACAAGACTCTCACTGTTTTAGACATTGTCAGACTAATCAGAGGTTAGGAACATCTTTAACATCATTAAAACAAACAATTTCAACCATTGGTTGACCACCCAAATGCTTGGAACTTAGAAATCCTTAATGCACCTAGGAACTCAATTAGGTCTCCTAACCCTGTTCTGCTGCAATAACATTTAAATCTCTCAAAGGACCCTATAGGATTACTATGTTTCTGAATACCCTTTTTGATGCTCTATCAATCCTCCAAATTCCAGATCCTGACTCCACTCTAGCACTCCTCTACTTTTATCCTGTCCGCAGGCCTAATGCATGCAACCAGGCTTGGGTTTCAAGACAAAGCAAAGAGAATGGGTTCATGAACTCAGAACCAAGGTTTGGGGATGTTCACCATGCTCTATAGATCAGGTTTCAATAGGTTTTGGGGTCCTTCACTTACCGCTACCTACTGATGTTACACAATCCATCAAAATCCTAGTCAAGAACATTGATATTCTTGATCTAGGGCTTGCTCTCAGACCACCTATCCTTCACCTCCTGTCTCAGGGCATTTGTAATATGGAAGAGTACACCCTCAACCTGCATTTCACCAAAGAAGAAGAAATTCCTATGGTGGAAACTCGAGTTAAGGCCCCTACATCAGTCAAACCCTTAAAATGAGGGTTTTGGAGACAATGCACAGTAAAATTGGAATAACTTTGATTCAAAACAAGTTGAATCCACCAAACCAATTCTCAAAGCATTTGATGGAACTTCTTCAACTTTCAGGGGGTTTGGTTCACTTTTCCCAATCCGTACAGTCGTACTGTAGCAAGAAAAGCATAGAAAATAGCACTGAAACAGAGTTATTTTATTAGTTTTTGAAAGCAACTTCATACAAAATGTCTTCTCTGTCTTTCTTTGACCAAATGAAGCCTAAAATAGGCTCTCCAAGGTGGTTGGCTCAACCATTATATGGTTGAAGTAGTTTAACAAAACCAAAAATAAAATGTGCTTAGCAACTTTTAAAGTTGCATTACATCTTTTTGTAATTTGTTGCCGGTAAGGTAAAGAATGAGAGTTTAAGCTTTGAGTACCTTATTAAAGTCACTTTTGCCTTCCAAAACTCCTAAAAACATCTAAGGACACCTAATAGACACTTTATAAACACCTACCAATCAGATTGCATCCAAAGACTAATGATACCCAAGGCTTATAACAATACCAAAGGGTCATAGTCATACATGTGGATGGGGTTACAAGGAGAGTTTACTCAATCCTTTAACCATTATTTAAAACAAAATAACTTAAACACAAAACTATTGAAAACATCTTAGAACATCTCAATCCTTCATCACAAGGTTCCAAGGTGACTCCATGGATGTGACTCCTTGACTTCTTATGCCCCAATTGCTAGGATTTGATTCCTTGATGTCATGGCAACTTCTTGCTATCAAATGGTCTGGGACATGCATTAGAGATGCCCCTGCATCAATTTTTAATCTTTTGAGTAAAATTAACCCATTAAAACTGAGGTGACCATATCTCTTGTGCCAAATCTTACTTTCACTCATTTCACTAGACCTTAGTGCTTGGTTCCCATGAGTAAAATGAAGAGGAAACATCATACCCCCTGTCATTTGTGCTCTTGCAACAAATGCATTCTTTTTTAATTTATCTCTTATTATGCACTCATTTTTATCAAAAGTTACTTGATAATTTTTCTCTAACATTTTTTCAACAAACAACAAATTCTTTTTGAGTGCTAGAACCAATAATGTTTCATTGATATGCTTCACTTCACCATATTCTGTTGTAACTGCAATGGTATCCTTACTTTTGCTTCCATGAGAACTATTATCTCCTAGTACTACAGTACTTTGATGCTTTTGATCCAAGTTGACAAATAGATTCTCATTAGATGTCATATGTGAAGAACATCCAGAGTCTATATACCACACATTATTTTCACTTAAACTTGTATTGAGGCAAGAAATAAACAAATTTTGTTTATCTTCAATGGTGCTATGAGCACTTCTCTTTTCTGTTTCACCTTGTTTGCTCCAACATTTTGAAGCATAATGTCCAAACTTATTGCAATGAAAGTATTGGACATTCCTTTTACTATTATCTCCCCCATTACTTCTACATCTTCCTCTTCCAGCTCCTCTGAAGTTGCTACTTCTACCTCTGGAATAATTTTGTCTTCCTCTAGAATTGCTAGATTCACCTTTGTATTCATTCTTATTTTTATTGTCATATTTATTATGACTCTTGAAGAATGTGTTTCTTTTTCCTCTTATATTTTCTTTAGAGGAAAATGCTTTCTCCAAGCTTTCTTCATTACTTTTCATTCTTTCTTCAGTAGTTAACAAAATTTCACTTAATTCATCAATTTGCATGCTTGAGAGATCCTTAGATATCTCAATTGTAGAGACCACACCTTCAAATTTTGGAATCAAGCTTCTTAAAATCTTTTCAATGACGTGTTTGTCATCTACATCTTCCCCTAATATTTTCATCGGACTCACTGGGCCTTCTACTTTTGTCAAAAATTCATTGACAAATTCACTAGATGTCATTTTTACATTTTCAAAGTTCTTTTTCATTGTTTGCAATTTAGTAGTTTGTACACCTTGATATGCATTACTTAATATTTGTCATGCTTGTTAGAATGAAGAGCACCACTTATCCTGGGAAAAATAGCTTGAGTGATTGCACCCTGAATTAAGAATAAAGCTTCATTATCTTTCTTTACATTTGCTTTGTATTCCCTTTTTTGTTGGTCAATTAATTCATTTACATTTGCTATCTCAACATAGCCATTTTGAACAATCTCCCACAAATCCTTAGATTTGAGTAGAGTTTACATTCTTGTGCACTAATATGAAAAATTGTCTCCTTCAAAGACAGGAATCAACACATTAGACATTACATTGCCTGCCATATTTGCCATAAAAATATGCACAATGACCCAAATTGCTCAACACCAAGTTTAGGAGAGATCTATAAATGAATACTCTCCTAGTCCCTTCAATTGGGACTCACACAAAAAACCCCTCTTTTTATTATTTTTTGAGAGAAATAAGTGTCGGTTACCACCGATAATACACTTAATTACAAATAGAAATATATCTCTTCCAACAAAAAACTTTGATAAATAAAAAATATTATAATTTCTCAATATAGAAAATCTCTTATATGATCATGCTATCATTAATAAAAGAAATTTTTAATTTTTATATTTTTAAAAAAAATATTACCATACTTTTTTAAAAATATATGTAATCTCCTCTAATAAAAACCTAACTCTACCAAGTCAAAGCTAACATAAATTATTAACTTTAAAAAAAAAAAAGGTTATGTCCAAACCCCCTATGGACTTCCCATGGAAACAAAGGAAGAAAATAAATAAATAAATATGATATTTTTCTTTTGCCTGCAGGCTACCTCTATCCACATTCAAATAGCTATTTCAAATGTTAACTTTTACAAAGCAACCAATGCTATAGACTGCTTACTTTTCAAATTTGCTGCTCTAGTTTCTACTTACAGACTTCTCCAATTGCTATTGCATTTCTACACGCGAACTTTTGTGATGGAAAACTTTCATCACAAATTCAATTCCTCTTTTCACAGTTCTAGCACAGACTTCTCAAATTAACTTCTAAAAAAGAATCTCTGCAAACTCACTCTCTGCTTTTCTTTCTCTTATTTATAATGACTATCAATTTTATTTTTTCAAGTTGGCTTGATACCAATGAAGGCAACTGAATCAATCAATTAGTGATCAGCTGATCACAAAACAAAGAAATATTGAAAAGCTCAAATTGCCTTGAGAAAAGAGAGGCAGGGCAGCCATTATATAGAAAATCAAAAGGGAGGTGATATTATGGGATTCAACCATATTCACCAACAATACAACTACAATATTAAAGAGTTGCAACTATCAACTACAAGCATAAATACATACAACCATATAATACATATCAGACTATGGAGTCAATGAGGACTCCACAAGTAGGCCCCAAATGGGCATTATTGCTGTCAGATGAAGGAGAAACTATTCAATCATCCATCAAAGAAAACATATACAAAAGTAGTAATTAAGATATAATATTTGATATAACATAAATTATATTAATCTTATATACTATACTGTATACAATGTAAATTATTAATTTATATTATGTATATATCGAATATTATTAATTAATATTATCCATCAAATTTATATCATATATAATATTTATATTTAATAATTTGTAATATATTTTCTATTTATATCATCAAAGAATAATTATCCATTAAAGAAAATAATATTATATAGATAGATATGTTAAGACTACAAATGGAAAAGACAAGTAAGAGAGATAATATGTGTATGGAAGAGATATATATAATCTATATCATATCTAATAATTTATTAAAGATTATATTTATCTTACATACTTTTTAACATTAGTAATATGCTATATATTTATAATATTTTTTAAAAATTATATTTTTATTTTATTTGTAATTTTATATTTTATTTATGGTTAATTTTTAAATAATAATTAAAATTTTATTGTAATAATTTTTTTTAATAATTATTTATCTTATTAAAATTAATAAATTTAATTTAAAATTATTTATCTTATTAAAATTACTACTCAAATTATTAATTCGGAGTACCTATTGCACACCAAAGTGCATTACTAGTAATTACGCATATTACACTGACATTTCCAATAGACTTGAATAGAATCCATTGAAAACCATTAGTTAAAAGACAATTCTAGTTACCAATTTAAAAATAAAACAAAACAAACAAATACTCGAACAATTATATTTTTTATTTAACAATTCAACACATTTCTTTTTACCATTCTCTATTACACCAGTAATAAACACACATATTGAGAACCATTCCTTAAGAGACAACTCATTCCAATTTAAGCCAACTCGAATGAAAAAGATGAACGTGCTCATATATTTATAGATATAATATAGGAGGTTTGCAGCTCAAATAACATTTCTAATTACACAAGTTTCTTCTTCCAGTATACTAATGGCTGGAATGGTGCCCTCAACAGCTACTCAATTAGTGCAGGTATTTCGTAAATCAGAAACAGCAAGAATTAAAGAAATCAGCAAATTTATCATAAGTTCAGTTGCATCAGAACTTTGGAAAACAAATCCTTGGCAATGATGTTATAGGCTTCGCTTGTTGGGTGGAAGCTATCCCAGAATACATATTTCGATGGGTCATTACATGTTGGGGTCCCCTCATTGCATAATATGGACGCCTCTAAAAGTCCAGTTCCACAGCAACCCTTCCTTGTTTCTTCAAAACCTGCACCACACAATTAATCAATGTAAATATCAATAACATTTAACTTTAAAATAGTTGAGAACAAGGGATTGCAATGACATTTACAGTGTTTCTGATTATCATTTGCTTACCATATTTAGTGGGATTTTTAATGATGTCATATAGTTTCTCATAAATGTCATAATATGCTGTTCGAAGAGCAGGAAAACTGAGAGTCATCTCCTTTGCTAAAGCAATTGTCTTCTCATTGAAAGAAGCTGCAACTTCATTATACTTTTCATAGCAGGAGCCATTCAACACATTATGTAAAGTGATCTGAGAAGGGCAACAACCAAATGGCGGTAGCCCAATTATAACAAGCCTCGTGGCACCCTCATTGTAGATGCTCTGGAAAATGCACAACAAAAATTATAACAAGGCTTCTGGAGAACATGTCTGTTGAAAATTTGTAAAGGGTGGGTTTGTGTGAATTACCTGTAAAAACCCACGAAGGGATTGGAGAAGAATATCCTCGAACTGTGTAAGGTTGTATTTTTTGGTCATGAGAGGATTTGCATAGTAATTGTTGATAAAATCATTCGATCCTGTGCTTAGAACAAATATTGCTTCTGATATGATTTTGCTCGCATTCTCCTGCCCTGTCATATTTGCAAGCTGCAAACGGTAATGCCTGAAGTTCTCTAGTTGTTGTCCCAATGTTAACACTTTCTGCAAATGGGAAAAGTAATAGATTTAATTTACGTGAGGTTTTTGATTCGATATATGTTTTATAGCAGAATTATGAATAAAATAAAGAAAGGGTTTGAAAGATTCCTAAAAGATTAGTATATAAAACAAGAAGATGAAGGACAAATGGTAGCTGACTACACTGTCTAGAAGACAGCCCAGCAGGGACCAAAACCGAACAAGAACAAGGTTAAGTGGTTAAGTGTTAAATCAGGGCCACTTTAATCCAAAGAGAATACAGCCGTTGATCTGATTTGTTAGGTTATTATGTTTCTTTGTTATCATAAAAATAGATTTTGAAGGGACTCAAAATTTTTAATAGGGAGTCTTAACAAGATATAACATTAATCAGTACATACCAAAACCAGACAGTTGCCCATAGATGAAGCGTGACATACCAACAGCAAAAACACAACAATCAACTCATTATGTTAAGCATGGCATGCCCATTGATCGAGTCATTATGTTAGTATCCTTGATTCAACACTATTTTTCTATCAATTGAAAATTTTGATGAAAATCAAACCTGGATGAAAGATGTGATGGTTATTTTTTGGGATTAGGTTTGAGTCTTAACTGATACATAAAAGCTCAGCCTTTCCCGTTAGTCAAGTGGTCATTCCTTTCCCACCATAACTCCCATCCCTCTCCAGCAATGTCCACCAGCTTCCCTAGCTTCCCATTAGTAGTAGCTTGCACTGCCGGCAGAGCCAATTGGTAATATAGTATCAAAGTTCAGCCAAGGAAGGGTGTTGGTGATAAGCGAATTTGTCTATATATCTTGTCTTTGTGCAATAGGGGCTTTCCTCCCTCAAAGAGAGGCTCATTTTTATTGCTTGTCTTTGTGTGATGGTGATTCTCCTTCATTAAGTGGGGACCTATTTCTATTACTTGTCTTCATTTCTGTTTTATCAATCTTATCGATCTGGTTGTCCGTGGAACACCAAAGTAGGAGGTTGACTGAGGAAACCATCCTTAAACAAAAAACAGACCTATATGTACCAATAGTTCAGTTGGTAGAGCAGTCCAGTATAAAATGAACAAGTTCTAATTGGTCAATGAGAGCTCAACAATGTAACAACATCAAATCAGTCTAGGAGCTCCAAGTAATTAATGTAGTTTAAGAAAAGGTATTGACAATAACCAAACTCACACCAAAGATGGGCTGGTCCTATTAACAGAGAAGTCAGATAGAGCAAGCCAATAGTAAATAGAAGATCTTAAATTTGAATTCTAACTGATGTAGAAAAAAAAAAATTTTAAAAATTTATTGAAAATAAATCACATATAACTTAACGATTGACTGACCATCAACAAGTCTGTAATTCAATGGATAGAAAACTCCAAAAACAATTAACGAAATTAAATGAAAAAATAATAATAAAAGCAATTACAAACTACTAACCAAAGTTCCAGAGGTGCTGTCATCGTATCCCGATAAAGCCGAACCGAAACTGGCACCTGTGAGCAATTCTTCCCCTTGAAAATTGGGATCCAAGGATGCGGGCAGCAAATCTGGAAGTCCCGAGAGTTCAGCTGTACAGAGTTATGTCAGATGATTTGAATTTAAGAAATTTGCAATTGCAATCATAAACAGTACAAAATTCATTTCATTTTTTCACACATTTTGATCATCTGTATTATAGGGGAGAGATTGAGCATCTTAATTTTACACTTCTTAAAATCTTATATGAAAATTTCAGATCATTGGTAATATTTTACAGCAGCTTACTTGACAAGTCACCTTCTTATAACTAAGATTTCAGGGTCACATCACCAAATATGATGGCACATCAGTATTATTTTTAATGTCAAGATGTCCAAGACAGCCCAAAAGAAAAGTGAGACCGATGGTCATGTGAAAAGGACACCCATACTTTCAGCTGATGTGGCATCACATGATTTGTTAGTTTTTACAACTAAAGATACATTTAATTCAATTATAAATAGTCATCACAGAAATAAGAACTTTAAAATCATAACTATTAGTGCAATGATGTAAAAAAAAAAATAACATTAAATCAACAAATATAGATATTAAATTAACAACTGCTATAATAACTATTAGAACAAGTAAAACTAATTTCCTAACGTATGTTTACCCAAAACAATAACATATTTTAATGGGAATTTGACTATATACTGTATATGCAGAAAGAGTATTACAGAGTATGTCAGTCGATAATTTGCCATTGGTAAACCGCCCAGTAGCTTTATGACCCGGAAAATCTCTCCCATATGGAGAAAAGTTAGCTTTTGCAATACTTTTGAGTTGATTGTTGTTCCCAGGATCTATTGTGGAGTCTCCGAAGACATAGAGGGCCGAAGCTCTGGCATCCTTAGACTCCACCAGCTGTCCAGCTAAAGTTGAAAAAATAACAAAACCCAACGCAAGACTAGATGCAGTTGATCCCTCCATTGCTAATTCAGAGGCACACCCGCTATTACATGGTGCAACTACATGCCTGGTATACAAATTTATAGTCAAAATGCATGATCTTTTTCTTCTGTGTGAAATGAATGTGGAATTATACAGCTGTTGTTTTGGATTTTGGGCATTGAATAAAGTTCTAAGTATGTTTTTTTCAAGCGTTTATAATGTCTGAAAGATTTTTAATTGTCAGCACAAGCTTTTCGTGTTCCACGGGCCGCATTGGCTGTTGTGAAGTCAACCTCTTGTAGATCTGAAATTTTCTAATTGAAACGCGGAAATGGGCATTTTATGATCAGTCGTTCTACCGACAAAATGCCAGACGAATGATATTTTCTTTTATAAAGCTGTTTCCTTTGAAATTTGATGCCTTAGAGATAAGCTTGGAAGGATGTGTTGACCTTAGGATCAAATTACTGTGAAGCCTGTCAAGGATCCACTTGCATGAGCTGTGCCTTTGGAGACACTCTAATGATCTTGTATTTCATTTCCGTGTGATATTTTCTTTTATAAAGGTGTTTCCTTTGAAATTTGATGCCTTAGAGATAAGCTTGGAAGGATGTGTTGACCTTAGGATCAAATTACTGTGAAGCCTCACAAGGATCCACTTGGATGAGCTGTGCCTTTGGAGACACTCTAATGACCTTGTATTTCATTTCCGGGTTTGATCACATTTCTTCAATATTCTTAGACTAATGCGCATTTTCTAGCTCATATGGCATTTCAGATTGTTATATTGAATGCGCGTTTATTTTCCTATATGGGATTCAAGTCTAATAGGATTTAGTCATTCTTATTGTACAATTTCAATAAAAATATATTTTCTAATGAATAAATTTTATTTTATCTTCTTTAGATTTAAAGGTGCATGTAGTAAAAGGGCATATCTTCAATATCTATTATCTGAAAGAATTTGGAATAAAAATGATAAGTATAATAATAAGAATTAAGTCTATGTAATATTAAGCAATTAAATTGGTTAAAATAGATGGGAGATCTTAATCATCAAATTTTCACTAGATAACTCTAAGAATAACATCATTAGTAGATAATATAGTACAGCTATTCGATTTTAAAATGGTGAAGATGCAAGATGAGGCACAAGCTCAAGTGAAAACACAAACAATGGTAGGCGTTGTTGGAACCCTTGCTTTCCAGTGAAGGAGATGAGGGATTTGATGACAATGACCCTAAGGATGGCATTGATGAGCTTAGTGAAATTTTACCTTCCTTTATTGATGCACTTCTTTCTACTCTAATTGTTGGAGCAAAAGTACATGTCTCTATTGTAGAAGGCCTTATTTCCCTTGCATTTCTATTCTAAGATCTATTGCTAGTGACCCATTTGGCTCATTGTATGGGATGTGCAGTGCTTGAGATGGTGTAGCTAAAGGCTCCAAAAGGTTGGCTTCCCTTGGTTTTGTTATTATATTGGTTCCTCTATTTACGTCCCTTCTTTGGGGTCTAATATGTAGAGGTTTCTATTGTGGGTGTTTTTTATTAAGGGTAAAATAGGTTTTGATGGGGCCCTAAAACCCATTACAAACAAATTTTGGTAGGATCTAGAACCCAAAATAAACTAGCTACAAAGAAGATATCCCTAGCAACTAGTAGTTGCACCATCAACTAACAATCAACAACCCTACATATAGGAACAAGAATGACTCAGTTGCAACAAAATAGAAGGCCAAAACCCTACTCAATAGAGAATTTCTTAACCTTAATTAAGAAACCATGGGTTTTTCTGGAACCCATAAGCACAAGCCTTGGGTTTTCATAAGTCTCCCAAAACCTTTAAAAAGGGACATTTAGATAAACTTTGAAGACCCTGTCCAAATACAAATGATCCTCACAAACAACCAATAGCTGGAGGAAAAATAAGGGGTTTTGACAAGCTCTCCTAGCCTTCACAAGAAGCCTTAAAAGATTAAACAATGAATAACCAACTGAATATATGGAATTTTGGAAGGTTCCCCAGATCATCAACCAAGGGTTTTTCCAGGTACCCTTAACCTTATCTTTGGGTTTTAACAAGGCCCCCAAATCCTTTACAGTGGGTTTTGAAATGGATCCCACAACCAAACTCCACCTAGCCATAGAAGCACCCTATCATCCAGTCCACCCCTATCTTCTGAAATTCTTCCCCACCTTTATAAAAGAGGATCCCACCTCCATAGGAACATCAAAGGACTAGTGAAGAAGGGTACCCACCACCACATAGTTGAAGATAGCAGAGGAAACCCTACCAAAAAACTAATCTTTCCCAAAAGAAAACCTCTCCACCTCAAAAGAAGAGGGTTCCACCTCAAAAGGATGTGCAAAGAAAAAGACTCTAGAAGAGGATACCTCACCTAATTCAACCTCACTTTCAAGTAGCCAATAATGAAGGCTAAAAACATAGATCACCACACTACCTATCTTACCAGTTGAATCTCCACCTCAATAACAGAGACTCCAACCTCAGAAGGAAATTAGAGAAGAGAGAAATAGGATGAGCCAAACCCACATCATAAAAACATGAAGAAACCCCACCTTGATAGGGGGATTCTTCACCTCCATAGAATCCTCATGAAGAAAAAACCAAAACCAAACAACAGGAGCCCGCCAACAAAGAAAAAATAGAAAACACTCAACTCTAACCACAACAAGAAAAGTCCAAAAAACTCAGCAAACCCTAAACAAAAAATAGAAAAAGGGAAAAGGGGACTCTTGAAAAATAGTAGCCACTACCCTTCCACCAAACCCACACCACAATCACAAACAACATAAAGAGAAACAAAACTCTAGTAGCCACACCAATAAACCCTAGAATCAATTTATTTATATTTTAAATTCATAAATTATCTCTCATCTTTATTTAGATTTAAACATTTTTGTATTTTTCTTATTATGTTATAAATAATTAATGATTTTATTATGATAAATAAATTCCATTAAGATAAAATATTTCCAAGGTTTACTTCAATTAGCTAATCAATACCAATATTTAGATTCTAGAAAATAGTTTCTATCAGTACCACTCATATTTATGCCTACATTTGACCATAACACATGTTCTCTTTGCACATTTATTAAAATCAGTTGTGTTGTTTGAATAAGGACAATAATGCAAGGCATAGTGTAATTAAACAAAAACTCATGTATCTTGCTATTTTATTTATTATAAATGTACAAAACATCAAACTCAAATTTGGTGTCAAGAATGTAAATTTAGGGATTTATTGAGATTTAAATGTTCATGTTACAAAACAAAGGAATAGTGAGGAAATTCTTTGTGAATTTTTTGAGAAGTGTAGATGAATGTCACTTTTCCTAGCTATGAAGGGTTATAACAATAAAATTATTTCTATATTTGTTGATTATTGTGTATAAGGTGAGGTAGCTATTTGCAAGGTCTAGTTCAAGGTAACTAAGGAATTGATTGGGTATGTGCAAGATCATGAGGGGCCAAACTATGCTCTTAAGTGGCAATGTAAAATCAGCAAATTAGGGTTAGTCAACTTGATGTGAAAATTTCAACTAGCTATCAACCTAATATCAAAAAGTTATAACAATAGAATCTGTAGAAAATTGAATGAAGTTTCTAAACTACTAGGACTTTTTTGAAAAAAAGTTAGTATGATTGGTGAAAAGTATAGATTTCAATGCAGTAGTACAAAAATTTCTAGAAAAAAATAAGAAGTAGGTGTATGTCTGACCACCTTAATCATAATCAAATGATAATATTTTATTATAAGATTTTATATATAAGTAGTAGACTCATGCCTGGATGTGACACATATTTTTTTGTAATTTTATTCCAAAAAAATAATTAATTATGAATTTTATGCTACAACATTTTTGAAATAAAAAAACTTTCGTGTCTGACCACCTTAACTCATTCAAAACTTTACAAAATTCAGAAATAAATAAAAAATCCTTATAGTAGGCGAAGCATAGAATGTGATGCATTTTTTAGATTTCAAAAATGTTATACCATCTAAAAGTTATAGTCATTTTTCAATCAGTATATAAATTAGCACTTTAGAGGTAACTAAAATAGAAAATAACTAATAATTACTTACCAAATTCAAAATTTGACAGCAATTATACTGATAGAAAGCTGATAATCTCCTTAAGATACCCTTTTCATTTCATCAAATTCGAGTGAAAAAAAAGTCGTCAGCTACATGGTCGAAGTCTGGAACTCAAAGAAATAAGGGAAAAACACATTTTTGAGACATTTCAATAGTTGGCCATATAGGTTTGGTCCACAAAGCAATACCAAGCCTAATCAGGTACCTGATATTTTTCGGGTACTTGAAAATGCTGGCAGAATTTTGATTTTTAACTGTTCCCTCCCCTTTCTCCCTCCTATTTCTACATCCTTTATATATTAGATTATATATTATATTATATTATATTATATATTTTATATATTAAATTACATTATATATTATATTAGATTATATATTATATATATTAAATATTATATAATATCAATTAAATATTATATAATATACATTTTACAGGTATATGCACAAAGATGGGGGACCGAAAAGATGCCAGTTTTCTTTTTGGTCCCCCATTAGGCATAGTGCGTACGCATTAAAGGGTGCACACCCTATGGCATTAGGACCCTTTTACCAATTTGGGAAATCAATGGGTCTATTTTTGGACCTCCAAGGAGTTGGTCACCTAAACAAGAACCTTGAGATGAATCGAGAACTTCTCTATGAAAGAGATCAGTACCTTGAGAAGCTCTCCACTTGTCAGTTGAATTAAAACCTTGGACCATAGATGGTTGCCCTTTGTTGTAAAATGAGGAGTGAGACTACCTTGCCAAAGGTGGCAATGAACTTATATTTGAGGGATAATGCCCAACATGAGTAACCTGGTTTCCCAAGTCCCGTAAATGCAAGGCCATTGATGAATAGGCATTTCTAATAGAAATATTTGTGGTGCTAGAATGAAGTAAATGACCAAATTCTTTGTCTGCTAATGAACCAATTTGAGGCTTCATTTCACATTGCTCTATGGATAATTCCATAGCACTTGTTACTTCTCTATCTGAATTTTTTGTGTCAATGTACAATTGCAGTGAAGAGCTTCTGTCACTACTTGAGCTACTAGCAGATGGTGAGTACTCATCATCATCATCATCATCTGACATAGGCTCACACGCATATCTTACTTCTTTCCTTTGTCGATTTCCCCTTCCTAGCTCTTCCTCCTTATCCATAACTTCTATCATGGGTCCAAGAAGCTCTTCCCACTCTTTCCCATTAACTGTGGGCTTTGTCTCTTCATCCTGAGTAATTGGCATACCTTGAATGGCACCAAGATAACCATTTTCTTTTGAAATGTCATTTTCTCTCACATTAATCTCTCTATTAAGAAGATTTTCCATATCTTCCTCTATATATTGAATAGATGTAGCTGCAATCCAATGTTCATCAAGAATATTCCTTGCATCGTTGAGTAATATATCATGCAATTTCTTAATAGTTTTGAATTCTTAACAGAATTCATAAGTAGATTTTCCATAGCCAATTTTCTTCTTGATCGTTGCAATATTTTCTCCTCAACAAAACATTTTGTAATGAATTGATATACAATCATAGTTTTCTCTTGGCCAATCCTTTGGGCTCGTGATTGATCCTATAGATCCACAAAAGGGTTGAAATCTAGATTTGGTGGACTTCCTCGGACATCCTAGGACCCCTTCGAAAACACTTGAGGGTTCA
Organism: Chamaecyparis obtusa; assembly: GCA_027943335.1. Lineage (NCBI taxonomy): Eukaryota > Viridiplantae > Streptophyta > Pinopsida > Cupressales > Cupressaceae > Chamaecyparis > Chamaecyparis obtusa. The sequence goes on along the minus strand of BSBK01005600.1, from coordinate 389,364 downwards.
AATGTGTCAAAAGGGGTCATAGGGACTTCTTAGGCATCCTAGTATGCCTTATCATGCGTTAGGACCCCTAGGAATTCCCCATGACCCATATTGACACATTGGAATGCTCTAGTGTGTCCTAAGGGGTCCTACAACCCCTTCGAACACACTTGAGCATTCAAATGTTCCAAAAGGAGTCATGGGGACTTCCTAGGGGTCCTAGTATGCCTTATCACATGTTAGGACCCCTAGGAAGTCCCAATGACCCCTATCGACACATTGGAATGCTCAAGTATGTCTTAAGGGTTCCTGCGACCCCTTCGGACACACTTGAGCATTTAGATGTTTCAAAAAAGGTCATGGGGACTTCTGAGGGGTCCTATTATACCTTATCATGCGTTAAGACTCCTAGAGAGTCCCCATGACCCTTATTGACACATTAGAATACTCCAATATTTCCTAAGGGGTCGTACAACCCCTTCAGATACACTTGAATATTCAAATGTGTCAAAAGGGGTCATGGGGACTTCCTAAGGGTCCTAGTAAGCCTTATCATGCATTAGGATCCCTAGAAAGTCCCCATGACCCCTTTCAACACATTAGAATGCTTGAGTGTTTCCTATGGGGTCCTACGAACCCTTCAGACACACTTGAGCATTCAAATGTGTCAAAAGGGGTAATGGGGACTTTCTAGGGGTACTAGTACACGTTGTCATGTATTAGGACCCCTAGGAAGTCCCCATGACCCCTATGGACACATTGGAATTCTCAAGTGTGTCTTCAGGGGTCCTACGACCCCTTCAGACACACTTGAGCATTCAAATGTGTCAAAAGGGGTCACAAGGACTTCTTAAGGGTTCTAGTACACCTTATCATGCGTTAGTAACCTTGGGAAGTCCCCATGACCCCTATTGACACATTAGAATGCTCAAGTGTGTCCCAAGGGGTCCTACGACCCTTTTAGACACACTTTAGAATTTAATTGTTTTAAAAGGGGTCATGGAGACTTCCTAGGGGTCCTAGTATGCCTTATCACATGTTAGGACCCATAGGAAGTCCCCATCACCCCTTTTGACACATTGGAATGCTCAAGTGTGTCTTAAGGGGTCCTACGACCCCTTCAAACACACTTGAGTATTCAAATGTGTCAAAAGGGGTCATTGGGACTTTCTAGGGGTCCTAGTATGTGTTATCACATGTTAGGACCCCTAGGAAGTCCCCATGACCCTTATCGACACATTCAAATGCTTAAGTGTTTCTTAACGGATCCTACGACCCCTTCAAACACACTTGAGCATTCAAATGTGTCAAAAGGGGTCATTGAGACTTCCTAGGGGTTCAAGTATGCCTTATCACGCGTTAGGACCCCTAGGAAGTCCCCATGACCCCTTACGACACATTGGAATCCTCAAGTGTGTCCTAAGGGGTCCTACGACCCCTTTGGACACACTTGAGGATTCAAATGTGTCAAAAGGGGTCATTAGGACTTCCTCGGGGTCGTAGTATGTGTTATCATGTGTTACGACCCCTAGTAAGTCACCATGACCCCTATGGACACATTGGAATGTTGAAATATATCGTAAGGGGTCCTATGACCCCTTGAGATACACTTGAGTTTTCAAATGCATCAAAAGGGGTCATGGGGACCCCCTACAAGTCCTAGTATGCCTTATCATGTGTTAGGACCCCTAGGAAGTCCCCATGACCCCTTTCAACACATTGGAATTCTTAAGTTTGTCCTAAGGGGTCCTACGACCCCTTTAGACACACTTGAGGGTTCAAATATGTCAAAAGGGGTCTTGGGGACTTTCTAGGGGTCTTACTAAGCCTTATCATTTGTTAGGACCCCTAGGAAGTCCCCATGACCCCTATGGACACATTGGAATGCTCAAATGTGTCTTAAGGGGTCCTACAACTCCTTTAGACACACTTGAGTGTTCAAATGTGTCAAAAGGGGTCATGGAGACTTCCTAGGGGTCCTAGTATGCTTTATCACATGTTAGGACCCCTAGGAAGTCCCCATGACCCCTATTGACACATTGAAATGCTCAAGTGTGTCCTAAGGGGTCCTATGACCCCTTCGGACACACTTGAGCATTCAAATGTGTCAAAAGGTGTCATGGACATTTCCTAGGGGTCCTAGTATGCCTTATCACACATTAGGATCCCTAAGAAGTCCCCATGACCCCTTATGACACATTAGAATGCTCAAGTACATCTTAAGGGGTCCCATGACCCCTTGAGACACACTTGAGGATTCAAATGTGTTAAAAAGGGTCATGGGGACTTCTTAGGGGTCCTAGTAGGCCTTATCATGTGTTAGGACCCATAGGAAGTCCTGATGACCCCTATGGACACATTGGAATGCTCAATTGTGTCTTACGGGGTCCTACAACCCCTTCAAACACACTTGAGCATTCAAATGTGTCAAAAGGGGTCATGGGGACTTCTTAGGGGTCCTATTACACCTTATCATGCGTTAGGACCCCTAGGAAGTCCCCATGATCCCTTTCACCACATTAGAACCCTCAAGTGTGTCCTACGGGGCATTATGACCCCTTCAAACACACTTGAGCATTCAAATTTTTCAAAAGGTGTCATTGGGACTTTTGAGGGGTCCTAGTATGCCTTATCATGTGTTAGGACCCCTAGGAAGTCCCCATTACCCCTATTGACACATTAGAATTCTCAAGTGTGTCCTAAGGCATCCTATGACCCATTAGGACACACTTGAGCATTCAAATGTGACAAAAGGGGTCATGGGGACTTCCTAGGGGTCCTAGTACATCTTATCACTTGTTTGGACCCCCAAGAAGTCCTAATGACCCCTTTCGACACATTGGAATGCTCAAGTGTGTCTTAAGGGGTCCTACGACCCCTTTGGACACACTTGAGCATTGAAATGTGTCAAAAGGGTTCATCGGGACCTACTAGGGGTAATAGTCTGCCTTATCATGTCTTAGGACCCCTAGGAAGTCCCCATGAGCCCTATGGATACATTGAAATGCTCAAGTGTGTCTTAAGGGTTCCTACGACCTCTTCGGACACACTTGAGAATTCAAATGTGTCAAAAGGGGTCATGGGAACTTCCTAGGGGTCCTAGTATGCTTTATTATGCGTTATGACCCCTATTGACACATTGGAATGATCAAGTGTGTCCTAAGGGGTCCTACGATCCCTTCGAACACACTTGAGCATTCAAATGTGTCAAAAGGGGTCATGGGGACTTCCTAGGGGTCTTGGTACACCTTATCACATGTTAGGAACCCTACAAACTCTCCATGACCCCTTTTGACACATTGGAATGCTCAAGTGTGTCTTAAGGGATCCTACGACCCCTTCGGACACACTTGAGCATTCAAATATTTCAGAAGGGGTCATGGGGACATCCTAGGGGTCCTAGTACACCTTATCACATGTTAGGACCCCTAGGAAGTCCCCATGTCCCCTATTGACACATTGGAATGCTCAAGTGTGTGTTAAGGAGTCCTACGGCCACTTTGGACACACTTGAGCATTGAAATGTGTCAAACGGGGTCAAGGGGACTTAATAGGGGTCCTAGTATGTGTTATTACATGTTAGGTCTCCTATGAAATCCTCATAACCACTATGGACACATTGGAATGCTCAAGTGTATCTTAAGGGGTCCTACGACCCCTTCAGACACACTTGAGTGTTCAAATGTGTCAAAAGCAGTCATGAGGACTTCCTAAGGGTCTTAGTATGCCTTATCATGCGTCACAACCCCTAGGGAGTTCCCATGACCCCTTTCAACATATTGGAACCGTCAAGTGTGTCATAGGGGGTCCTCCAACCCCTTAGGACACACTTGAGGGTTCAAATGTGTGAAAAGGGGTCATGGGGACTACCTAGGTGTCCTAGTATGCCTTATCACATGTTAGGACCCCTAGGAAGTCCCCATGACCTGTTTCAACACATTGAAACCCTCAGGTGTGTTCTAAGGGGTCCTACGACCCCTTCGGACACACTTAAGCATTCAAATGTGTCAAAAGGGGTCATGGGGACTTCCTAGGGGTCCTAGTACGCCTTATCATGCGTTAGGACCCCTAGGAAGTCCCCATGACCTCTCTCTCTCTCTTATTATAGTGTGTGTGTGTGTGTGTGTATACACACACAATACATTACTATATATATAATACATATTTAAATCTCTTTTTATATATAAAAGTTCAAATTTTTCATTTACTCCCACTATTTTTTCATGTACCCAAAAATATCGGGTACCTGATTTTTGACCCAAATATTCCCTATCCCCATAGACCAAAGAAGCATAGGATTTCAGGCTTTTTTCATGGGTTTTAGTAAAAAAAAGTGATTTGGGGCCCATTTTTTGTTTTTTGTCAACTTGTGGTCTCACCATGGGAAGCAATAGTCATCAAAAGGATAAACAAAAGAGGAAGGTGGCGGATGAAGAAATTCAAGAGTATAGGGAAAAAGATAGGGAAAATCATCGAATAAGGAGAGAAGGTATGTTAAACATTAATCAAGGTGACTCTGTAAATGTATTTGCAAGTGAAGAGGATGTTGAATTTGAAAATAATACGGAAATTAATTTTGTGAATGAAAATGTATGGATTGAAGATGAAAATGTAGAGATGCAGAATGAAAATGTAGATAGACTTGGGGAATGAAAACCTAGATTTGGGGAATGACAATGAATGGAATGAAGATGAAAATGTATAGATGGAGATTGAAAATGTAGACATGGAGAATGAAAATGTTGCACAAGAACCACATGAATGTTACACATCTCCAAATTATATACAAAATGAAGTCCCTTGCAATAAAGATAATCAATCTTCAAATTTCAGGCTTTTAAGAACACGTAAATGGTTAATTGAAATTGAGGAGAAAATTATGAATAATTAGGAAGGAAAGAGGTCACATAGAACCATTAGGTTGTGGGATTCAAGACTTTATGATCATTTTTTTGGAAACAAGGCATTGCTTGAGAAATGTCAAATTTTTGTGTAGTTGTTAAAGATGCAAAAGATGAGACCTATGCTTGTGAAATTGAAGATTCGTGTGAACAAGAAAATGGAGAGAAATGCCATTGTTGTGAAGAACCTTTTCAATGCTCTCAATAGCATTGAGAAAACTAGCAGGGAAAAATACAAGAGAGTTTCTTGGAGGGTTATTACAACCTCCATAGTAAGTCATCAGTTGAGAAAGGCTTGTTTGATGAGACAAACTTGTGTTGACTTCACTATAGACCGTAAAACTTTGGGTAGAGCACTTGCAAGAAGAGAAAGACTTGATGATCCGCTTCAAATTGATACATGGACTTATGGTGGGAGCCTTCCACATTTCGATAAGATGCTAACAGATGTTGTCAAGGATGAAATTCAACAATTTTGGGATGCTAACTCAAGAGTATCACCAAATGTGAAGGATGTCTTGAAGTTGAGAGTTGGCAATCGAGACCGCACTCCACATCCTAAACATTATGTGGAGGTAATTCAAAATATGTTGTATAAAAAAATTTGTGAGACACATCCAACATTGAAAATATCACAAAGGTCTTTTGAATCTATGAAGCCATTTTATTGTGTACACTTTAAGATTCGGAATACATGTTGTTGCAAATATCATGTTGAGTTTTCAATGGATCATGAATTATTACGGTCCATTCATTCTACTTTTCATACTATTGAAATGCTAGAGGATTATGGTGCAAGTGGTCTTCCCAAACCATCAAGAGACTTGCTAGATCAATTTTTATGTCATAGAGATGATGGTTGTTTATTTTATTAAAAAGATTTCTTAAATGCCAATTTCTCGGAATGTGGTGGCTTGTCCAAGTTTAGGACATGTTTTCATGAGGGTTTGGAACAAAATTTTGGAAAGACACTCATCCAAAAAAAGTTATATGAAAAAGTGAAATATACATTGAAGAGTGGAGGTGAAGGCTCTAGATGTGAGCTAGTTGCAAAAGAATACAATGACTGCTGATTTTATCTCAAATTTCAAGACAAATCTTTTTTACAAGTATGCAAGGCATAGTCACAGGTCTTAGTGGTTGGATCAACAATTAAGGATGTGTAAGGAAACTTTCCCCATTGGAACTATTATATCCGTTGTATACTTTAGGGAGAACTATACATTGCAGCCCCAAAATGAGACACAAGCTCAATATTACAATTCCATTCAGGTTGCTATTTTTGTACACATCACATATAGACATTCCCCTGATAGCACAAAAGATGAGAGAAAGATAATCAGAGAGTACCATTTTTATATGAGTGACGATAGGTCTCACTCTCATGAGTTTGTTCAACATTGTTTCCAGAACTATTTTGACTTCTTGTAGGAAAATGGTATTGCTATAGATAGGCATCTCATTTGGTCGGATAATTACAGTGGTCAATTTAAGAATGCCAGAATGTTTTATTGGTTGTGTAGAATGTATATGGAGAGAGGTGTACCTCATATTTGGATTTTTTTTGAGTCAAAGCATGGGAAAGGGGAGCATAATGGAGTAGGTGTGTATGTGAAGAGAGCTCTAGTTAAGGAGAAATTGAGGATTTCAGGTGTTGTACTTCTTGATGCTCATTCTATTGTTGATTGGTGTACTTTAGCATTGTCATGGGGGGGAGTCTTGATTCTACAGTGCATAGATTCTTTTTGCTGGTTGAGGAGGGAATTATAGGAGATAGATTGGATTTTCAAATAGTGAAAGAATCTTCAAAAATGCATTCATTCTGAAGCTCCAATAGTAGTACATGGACCATTTGGATACGACAGTTGGCTTTTTTCTGCCCCATGTGTTTTCAATATGATTGGGATCATTGTGAGTCAAGTGAGTGGGTGGATACATGGGTTCCATAGTATCTAACTCCTTTATCTTGGACACTCTCTATAAGAAATGATGACATGGACACTTCAGTTGAGTATGACCATCTTTTAGATCTTCTGTAGCTAGGAGATGTTTTTGCATTGGTTGAATAGTAGGGGAATGATGAGAGGTTAGATTATTGGTTAGCACGTTGTGTATGAGGTAAACTGAAGCCTGTAAAACTGATGACAGATGGTGATGGGTTCACATATCCTACCAGCTCAATTTTTGTTGTGGGAACACAGTTGCGAACATACATGATTAGAAAGAATGGAATTCTTGCATTTGAAGACTATGAGAAGCACAAAACTATTCTCATGTATTCACACCTTGTTATAGAAACAAATGTCAAGCTGTCAAAGCATCAAGGAAGACCAAAGACAATAGAAATTTGGACTATTAGTACTACTAATCATGAAGCACTATTGGAGATCGTGAAGCAAAGAGATGACCCTTCAGGAACACTTGACTAGGTAATAAGTTAACTTAGTGCAATGTTTTCTAAGATCGTTAAGTGTAATTTCAATACATTAATTTCACATTTCTTAGATTTTATTTTGTGTCAATAAACGTGGTTTTGTATGTGCATTGTAACTTTTGTGGGAGCACCTATGAAGACACCTACAGTCACCATGGATCCAATCAGAGATAGAAGGACAAAAGGATCCTTAATGGTTAATTGAGATCTTTTGAAGCCTATAATGGCAATTTGTAACAATCAATTTGATTTAAAAGTTAAATGTCATAGAAGTCTTGATAAGGACTTATGACCAAAATCATGTATGGGTGGCCAATAGTGCCAACAAGGGATCTAAGTATACATTTTCTCAGAAAAATGCAATGAAAACACATAATTTTTTATTATTTACTTATGTCATTTGCATGATTTAAATTCTTACATGTTTGATTGTTGTTTCTAATGCTTTAAGGATATTATATTTTATCATTTCAAACAATATTTGAATCTTTGAAAGATCATTTGAATCAGATGGATACATACATGATAGATGTAAACGATTCATTGTGTAGTGAGGATCAGTTTAAAGTAGCACCGCAATGTATCTTTCAAACCATCTATCCTGGCATCAAACCATCTGCTCCATCAAGTCCAGTTGGCTGGGTAAATGCTAATGACAACCCCATTCCACCCACAAAGTCACTGGAACGCTCACAACCACGCTCGACCCATGTGACCCCAAGGTGCACTAAGCATGATTAGGCAGCGATCTTCTGAGTCTCGTATCTCAGACCTCATGAGAGGTGTTGACAAACCATCAAGGGTTACGAGATCATTTTTTCGAGGTCTACAATAACCTCTCTCAATTTTGGGCGATTCGACTTCATTTGAATTTGGCAAGGCGATCTCAGTCGATGCCAAAACTTGTAGTGAGGGTCAGTTGAAAGTAGCTCTGAAGTGTATCTTTCAAACCGTCCATCCTAGCATCGAACCATCTGCTCCATCGACTCTGGTTGGCCAGATAAACACTAGTGACAACTCTGTTTCACCCATGAAGTCACTGGAACGCTTGCAACCATGCTCGACCCAAGTGACCCCAAGGTGTACTAAGCACGATTAGGCAGAAATATTCTGAGGCTCATATCTTAGACCTGATGAGAGGTATCAAAAAACCATTAGGGGCTAGAAGATTTTGTTTGTGAGGTCTACAATAACCTCTCTCAGTTTTGGTCGATTCGACTTCATTTGAATTTGGCAAGGCGGTCTCAGTTGATGCCAAAACTTGTAGTGAGGGTTAGTTAAAAGTAGCTCTAAAGTGTATCTTTTAAATCATCTATCTTGGCATCAAACCATATGCTCCATTAGCTCTAGTTGGCCAGGTAAATGCAAGTTACAACCTCCTTCCACCCACAGAGTCAATGGAACGCTCGCAACCACGCTCGACCCAAGTGACCCCAAGGTGCACTAAGCACGATTAGGAAGCGATGTTCTGAGGCTCGTATCTTAGACCTCGTGAGAGATATCAACAAACCATTAGGGGATACAGGATCATGATTTTGAGGTCTACAATAACCTCTCTCAATTTTGGGTGATTCGACTTTGTTTGCATTTGGCAAGGCGATCTTAGTCGATGCCAAAACTTGCAGTGAGGGTCACTTGAAAGTAGCTCTAAAGTGTATCTTTCAAACCATCTGTCCTAGCATCAAACCGTCTACTTCATCAACTCTAGTTGGCCGAGTAAATAGTAGTGATAACCCCATTCCACCCATGGAGTCACTGGAATGCTTGCGACCACGCTTGACCCAAGTGACCCCAAGGTGCACTAAACATGATTAGGCAGCGATCTTTCGAGGCTCATATCTCAGACCTTGTGAGAGGTTTTCAAAAAATTGTTAGGGACTATGGGATCATGATTCTGAGGTCTACAATAACCTCTCTTAGTTTTGGGTGATTCGACTTCATTTGCATTTGGCAAGGCAATCTCAGTTGATGCCAAAACTTGCAGTGAGGGTTCATTAAGTAGCTCTAAAGTGTATCTTTCAAACCGTCCATCCTGGCATTGAACCATCTGCTCCATCAGCTCTGGCTGGCCGAGTAAACACCAATGACAACCCTATTCCACCCACGGAGTCACTGGAATGCTCGCGACCACACTTGACCCAAGTGACCCCAAGGTGCACTAAGCATGATTGGGCAGTGATCTTCCGAGGCTCGTATCTCAGACCTCATGAGAGGTATTGACAAACCATCAAGGGCTATGGGATTGTGTTTTTGAGGTCTACAATAACCTCTCTCAATTTTGGGCAATTCAACTTCGTTTGAATTTGACAAGGCTATCTCAGTCGATGCCAAAACTTGTAGTGAGTGTCAGTTGAAAGTAGCTCTATAGTGTATCTTTCAAATCATCTATCTTGGCATTGAACTGTCTGCTCCATTGACTCTGGTTGGCTGGGTAAACACCAGTGACAACCCTGTTCCACCCATAGATTCACTGGAACGCTCACACCACGCTTGACCCAAGTGACCCCAAGGTGCACTAAGCACGATTGGGTAGTGATCTTATGATGCTCATATCTCAGACCTCATGAGAGGTATTGACAAACCGTTAGGGGCTACAAGATCATGATTTTGAGGTCTACAATAACCTCTCTCAGTTTTAGTTGATTCGACTTTGTTTGCATTTGGCAAGGTGATCTCAGTCGATGCCAAAAATTGTAGTGAGGGTCAGTTGAAAGTAGCTCTAAAGTGTATCTTTCAAACCATCTATCCTGGCATCAAACCATCAGCTCCAGTTGGTTGGGTAAACACTAGTGACAACCCCGTTCCACCCATGGAGTCACTAGAATGCTCGCAGCCACCCTCGACCCAAGTGACCCTAAGGTTCACTAAGCATGATTAGGTAGTGATCTTCCGAGGCTTGTATCTCAGACCTTGTGAGAGGTATCAACAAACTGTTAGGGGCTACAAGATTGTGTTTCTGAGGTCTACAATAACCTCTCTCAGTTTTGGGTGATTCGACTTCAATTGGATTTGGCAAGGTGATCTTAGTCGATGCCAAAACTTGCAGTGAGGGTCAGTTGAAAGTAGCTCCGCAGTGTATCTTTCAAACCATCCGTCCTGGCATCGAACCATCTGCTCCATCAGCTATGGTTGGTCAGATTAACGCCAATGACAACCCTATTCCTCCCATGGAGTCACTAGAATGCTTGCGACCATGCTCGACCCAAGTGACCCAAGGTATGTGACTAAGGACAACAAATCCATTACATCTATTAATTTATTACACCTACATAAATTATTACATCTGGGTAATTTATTACATCTATTATAAAAAAATTAAAACAAATTGACATATAACTTCAACAAGATATAATTTAAATCATGATGATAATCATAGTCAAGATATAACTTCACCATTCAATTCCATAAACATGAATAATAAATATGTATACAAAAGATGATGCAAATATAACATAAAAATGACCATGTTCTATATATAGAAAGTATCAAATGTATCAAAAGTATCTCCATATACAAATATGGCACATGCCATTTCAAAATATCTACAAAATCAATGTTTCAAGGTGTATAATGTGGCATATATGCCATCTCAAAATGTACCAAGTGGCATCTCTAAAAGACCACAAAACCAAAACTACAGCCTATGTCATAGGGGGATCATCAAAATGTAGCCTCTTTGAAGAAGTGTTTGGCTCTGATTGATCCTACATAAAAAATGAGTTCAAACCCAAGTTAGATTGCTTAATTTATATGATTTGTACATATATATATATATATATATATATATATATATATATATATATATATATATATATATATATATATATATATATAGATATAGATATAAAATTGATAATTCAAACACTAATTTAAATAAAATTATAACTGAATACAAACATCTGTACCTAGCCTCTTGGTCGCCTACCATGACCAAGTGTCCTAACATAAGTCTTTGGTAGTGAAGGGACAATGCCACCATAACCAACTCCGACCTATAAATATATATTTGCAATAATGAGATTAGTAGAGTGGTGCAACATAGAGTAATAAATCTACAAAATAGGATGATAGCATAATAAAATTACAAATTGATTGAACTAAAATTAAAACTTACATCCGCTGATCCCTCCTCTGGAATAGTGGGCTGGGTCAACAAAGATATGAAAGATTCTTGTGGGCCCTCCCTCACACTGGGAGTAACCTATGAGAGTAAAAATATTGTCAATTATATATAAATGTACTTCATCATAACAACCCTGGTTACAAAATACAAATAAAAATATGTAAAAGTCTACGTACAATTGGGCTATCACTCCGAATCGAGATGCCTGTCAACCTAGCCCCCGAACCTGTCTTGGGACATCATCAAGAGCCACACCCTATACAATAAAGTACAAGTAAAATATTTATTACTAGACACAAGTGGCATACATATGCATGCATAATTAATATTAAATAATTAATTACCTTTTCTTTGTCGGCACATGAAGAAGGAATCCCCTCATGCCCCCCACTAACATCAGTTGTAGCCTGTAGGAGTAAAATAAGATGACAATATATTAGTAAATGTATGAAATTTATTTCTCTAATTGATAGAGATTTAAGCATGTACACCAAATGATATAAAAAAAAATAATGGGTACATAATTTTTAATAAACCGTATAGGTGTCAAGGCCAAATGAAATGGCCGAAAGTGTGGAGTCATCCACCTGTCTCAACTCCTCCTCTATCATCGACTGAACATAAATGAAAAAAATATATATACATAAGTGCATGCAATCATTAAAACTAATCTAAATAAATACATTATTTTAAAATTAAATAAGTCATGTGACAAATTTATCTATAATGTTTACTCTTACCGTATCAATAGGAGTCCATGGCTCTACGTACCCCTCCTGAGCACTCTCATGAGATGTAGATGCTCCATGAGGTGTTGCAGCCTCTATAGCTGTGTCTCCTATATCCTCCTCATCACTAACATACTGATATGTATCAGCATTAGTAAGCGGTCTAAGGCACATATTCTTGCATATAATGCAAATATGGGGCATGCATACATGTGAACTCTAGCCAGATGTCGATGTGCCAGCATCATCCACACCAGGAGGCAACAATGACCTCATCTACATGATCAACTGATCACTCAGCAAATGAATGGCCCTAATACTCTATGAGGCAGCCTCTGCAATGATATCGGGATGCTGCACTGAAGGAGGGGGTGCAACATCGGTGGGGGGGAGAAAGTTAGTGGCCTTTTTGCATTGGGCAAATGACCTAGTCTGAGGAGCTCCTCCGCCTACACCTATGTTGGGCCTCATCCTCCAATAGTTAACATTGTGACCAAGCACAAACTCAGCGTACAATTTTTTTATGAAATAGAAAGGGAGCTCCGAATTGCTATGGGGTGGTTTATCAAAAACCATCCACCAGCGATCCCAAAAGTGTGTGCACATTGCTTCATTTGTGCACCATTTTATTGATAATTTGGGCTTTTTGGGGTCAAATTTTAATCCGGTTTTAGGATTAGCAAAAAGGGAGGCTATATCTTCCTTAGTTATATTAAGGGCTGCAACCCCATCATGGTCAAGCCCATCATCAAATTGGGTGTGCATATCATCATGCCAATGAAGAGCAACATTATGTTGCTGCATAAGGGTGTCAATGTTTTCAACAATGGTATTTAGGGTGGCAAGCATAGGAGCTAACGTAGGTATATTCTACTACGTGTTTTTGAAGCCACGTATAGTGTTCAAGTTTTCCTATATCAAATTCTCTAAAGATTGAGGGTTTTGAAGTGGTTCTGGATTGTTTTGGGGATCGTTATTTGGTGGGGGAGGGTTATTATCTTAATTGTTGTTAGCCATGCCTGATTAAATAATAAACAAATATAAATTTCAAATTGATTTCATATATTATTAAAAAAATCAATACAAAACCCTATTTTAACCAAAAAAACTATATTTAACATGAAAATGAAAGAAATTAATCAAGATATAGCAAGAATTTACTTACCGGATCAACTGCGGAGTCAAATTTGTTGTTGGCACAATTAGGTACCTAAAAATATCATGTATATGATGCTTGGAGCCGTTTTCCAAACCCAAAACATGAGGAGAAATGAGGAAAATGGCTCCCAGGTTTTGATTTATGCCATAGGTTTCAGGTACCCGATAAGGCTTGTGCTTTGGTGTTAGGTTTTCCAAGGTGTACTAACACCCAGGCCTACTAAAAGGTCAACATACATTTTCATGCACTTTTGGATAACTGAAAAGTGGATTTTTGTACATCGCCACTTTTTGGCCCCTCATGATCTTGCACATATCTGATTACAAGAGCTACTAGTTAATCTTGTGGATGGTTAAGAGTTCAAAAAGGAAAAAAGCGTTAAAGTTAAGAGTTTATCTTATGTAAAATTAGTCTCTATATCTATCTATCATCCATTCATATTAAACATTTTTATATAAGAAATAATGTGGTCGTTGATTGCATGATCTTTTCTTTCTATAATAATTTGACAAGAATCTTTGACCTCAAAAATTAAATGTTTCTCCTAACAATTTAACTTTGCAATTTTTAAGAGAAATCCCCGTAAGCTTGTTATCCATGAATGTTTGATGCATCTGATCTATGAGCATGTTTTAAATAATATTCCTGAGCCTATGGTCAAGTATGTGGATACTAAGAAGGAGAAAATGCCTAGAATGCTGGAGGAATTAACTAGCCCTAACAACAAGAAAGGCAAGAGAATTAGTGAGGAGATGAGAAATGAAAGGGGGCAATCTACATCGGCCAAAAAGATCAAGTTTACTCTGGAGAATAGTATTTATGATGATGATAGGGACATGGAGTCTGATGATGAGGGTGCCAAGGAGGCATGGATTGTTGTCCTTGTGGTTAAGTCTAAGGATGATGATGGGGAGAGCATGGAGATAGAAGAGGACGAAGTGGAAGATGACGAGGAGGCAAAAGATGGTGATATGGAATCTTTCCCTCTTAAGTATGAGGATTTTTTAGACCATGATGTGGCTGGTAGTACTCATACCATTTCTGATGACACTCCTAAGGCTCAGTTGAATCCTCAAAAGTAGGAAAAGGTTCCCATTCTGAATATTTATGCGAGCTCGATGGACCATGATATGTTTATTTCCCTTGGGCACAATGAAGGTGAGGTGGAGATTAACAAAGGCAACACTAGTCCTATGAAGTTGGAGAAAGATACTGTCAAAGGTGAGCCTTTATTGGAGAATAATGGGGACCCTAACAAAGTAAATGTGAAACTTTTTATCGATGAGCTCAAGGATAATAGAGAGCCAACTTTGGGTGTGCTTCAGATTGCCAAGGCCATGTCTATGTACTCCTTTTAGTTGGATAGGTGGACCTTCCATGAAATCAAGAGTCTTAATCTAAAGTACAGATCTCTCTTTGTTATAGTTGATAACTTTCATCAGGGTTCCCCGAATGGAAGGTCTTTGGTCAAGGATAACCCTATCAAGATTTTGGAGGATAAGGTTGTTTGTCTTACCCCCAAAATGGAGTAGATAAAAAAATCTATGAAGACCATTCTCAATTGCAGTCAAGAGTCTATTAAGGACTCTATCAATAACCTCAACTTGTTTCTTGATAAGGTGGTGAAGTCTCCTAGGGAGATATCTATGGTGAATCTGGAAGCAAAAGCAAGGGATTCTTCTGGTTTTGTGGTTGGTTGTGGGAAGCACATGAGGGCTAGTATTAAGAAGGCAACCCTCAAGATCCTAAGCAGTGCATCAAGATTAGGGCGGCTATTCAAAAGATGTCTAAGCTGAAAGAGGAGGTGGCCTCTACCATCAAGGACCTGGCCTAGTGGTCTTAGCCTTCTTGTGCCCCTTATTGTTTGTTGTTGTTTGTATTTTGCTTGCATTGTTGCTGGTTGGTCTGCTAGCCTTTCTGTGGGGCCAGTTCTAGGGGCTGTTGGTTTTGGCAGTGTTTTTTTTTGTTCTTCATTGATTATCTTTAGTAATATTTTGTAAAGGGTTTCGGATCCCTTCAAAACTTTCTTTTGCAATTAATTGAAAACTTTGAAATTTTTAAACCCCCTTGGTAGACATATGGATCTATTTATAATGTGATATTATCCTCATTGATCTACAAGTATCCATAATATATGTGGTTTCATATATAACTTTTGTTAAGACTATATTAATGTACATAACATTACATACTTATCTAAGTTCTAAAAAGTTACCTTTTTCCTTCAATAATTTTAGAATATTTTTTACCATTCTTTATTATATCGTAATAAATCCAAATATGACACTATAATATCATATATGATATCAAATAAATGCACTCCATTGAAAATCATTATATAGAAGATAATTTTGTAGATACCAATTAAACCACAAAATTGAAAAAGACTCATAAACTTACCTTCCTCATTTAACAATTCTAACACATTTATTTTTATCATTCCTTATATATATATATATATATATTCCAATAAACTTGAACACAATCTATTGAAGATCATTATGAAGAAGAAAATTCCACATACTAATTTAAACCACACAAAACAAAAATACTAGAACAATTACATTAGTCCTTTAACAATCCACCATATTTAATTTTATCATTCTCTATTACATCAATAATAAATACACGTCTCAATTTTGAAAAAAATACTTTTGAAACACGCTCCATTGAAAACCATTGCTTCCGAGACAATTCCCCATACCAATTTAAGCCAACCAAAAAGGATGAACGTACTCATATATTTATAGATATAACAGAGGATGCTAGGCGGCTTATATAACTTCTCTAGTTACCCACGTTTCTTCAAGTATACTAATGGCTGAAATGGTACCATTAAGAACTCCTCAATCAGCGTA
Source organism: Chamaecyparis obtusa (assembly GCA_027943335.1). NCBI lineage: Eukaryota > Viridiplantae > Streptophyta > Pinopsida > Cupressales > Cupressaceae > Chamaecyparis > Chamaecyparis obtusa. The sequence goes on along the minus strand of BSBK01005600.1, from coordinate 373,182 downwards.
GGTACTTTGTAAATCAAAACAGCAAAGTTTAAAGAAATCAGTAAATTTATCACGAGTTTAGTTGCGTCAAAACATTGGAAAACATATCCTTGGCCATGATGTTATAGGCTTCACTTGTTGGGTGGAAGCTATCCCAGAATACATATTTCGTGGGGTCATTACAAGTTGGGCTCCCCTCATTGCATAATATGGACGCCTCTAAAAGTCCAGTTCCACAGCAACCCTTCCTCGTTTCTTCGAAACCTGTCATAGAAAAAATTGATTTAAAGCCAATCTCATTTAACTTAAAAATAGTTGAGAACAAGGGATTGCAATGGCATTTACAATGTTTCTGATTCTTATTTGCTTACCATATTTAGTTGGATTTTTAACGATGTCATATAGTTTCTCATATATGTCATAATATGCTATTCGAAGTGCAGGAAAACTTTGAGTCATCTCCTCTATTAAAGAAATTGTCTTCTCATTGAAAGAAGATGCAACTTCATTATAGTTCTCATAGCAGGTGTCGTTTAATATGTTGTGTAGAGTGATTTGAGAAGGGCAACAACCAAATGGTGGTAGCCCAATTATAACAAGTTTGGTAGCTCCCTCATTGAAGATGCTCTGGAAAATGCACAACAATAATCATTAGAAGGCCTCTGGACAATCTGTCTGTTAAAAATATTAAAGGGTTAGCTTGTGTAAGTTACCTGTACAAACCCACGAAGGGATTGGAGAAGAATATCTTCGAACTGTGTAAGGGTGTATTTTTCGCTCATGAGAGGATTTGTGTAGTAATTGTTGATAAAATCATTTGATCCCGTGCTTAGAGCAAATGTTGCTTCTGATATGATTTTGCTCGCATTTCCCTTCCCTGTCAAATTTGCAAGCTGCAAACGGTAATGCCTGAAGTTCTCCAGCTGCTTTCCCAACGTTAACACATTCTGCAAATGGGAATAAAGTTAGTTTCTAGCACTTAATTTTTCTATCAACTAAAAATGTTGACTATAAGTTGAATCAGACAAAAGATGGGCTTGTTCTATGAGAGCTATAAGCTTAAGCACTTCAATAACAAATGGACAAAAGTCTTAGCTTGATTCCTACTGAGGTCAATAAAATTTCAATATCGTATGAAGGTCAGGCTAAGCTTAGAGCCTCAAGCACCAAATATGACATAAAAAGGGCTACAGTAATAAGTCAAACCTGAATCAAAGATGAGCCTATAGGGGCCAATAATTCAGTTAGTAGAACACTCTAACAGAAAAGGGAAGGTCCTTAATTTGAATCCCAGCTGGTCTATAAAAGTTCAACAGGGTTCAATGTCCGGCCAAGAACCTTAATTACCTAATGTGGCTTAAGGTGGGCTACTAGTAATAAGTCAAATTTAAGCCACAGATGAGCCTATAGGTACCAATAGCTTGGTTTAGCATTCCAACAACAAATGGAAGGTCTTAGATTTGAGTCCTAGCTAGTATATGAAATTTCAACATGGTATTAGTGTCAAGCCAAGAGCCCCAAGCACACAATGTGGCTTAAGGATTGGTGTTTAGTATAAGTCAAACTTGAACTATAGATGGGCCTATAAGGACCAATAGCTCAATGGAGCATTCCAATAGAAAATGGAAGGTCCTAGTTGGTCTATGAAAGCTCAAAGTGGTATCAATGTCAAGCCAAGAGCTCCAAGCACCTAAGATGGCTTTAGGAGGGATGTCAGTAATAAATTAAACCAAAGATGAGCCTATAGCGGCCAGTAGGCCAATAGAGCATTCTAACAAAAAATGAAAGGTCCTAGATTGGAGTCCTAGTTGGTCCATGAAATTTTAACATTTTATCAATTTAAGGCAAAGAGCCCCAAGCACCTAATGTAGCTTAAGAAGGGGTGCGGGTATTAAGTCGAACTTGAGCTAAAGACAAACATATAAGGACCAATAGTTTGATGGAGCATTCCAACAATAAATGTAAGGTCCTAGATTTGAGTCCTAGTTGGTCTACGAAAGCTCAATTTGGTATCAACGTCAGGCCAAGGGTCCCAAGCACCTAATGTTGTTTTAGGAGGGGTGTTGGTAATCAATCAAACCAAAGATGAGCCTATAAGGATCAATAGTTTGGTGGAGCATTCCAATAGAAAATGAAAGGTTCTAGATTGGAGTCCTAATTTGTCCATGAAATTTCAACATGTTATCAATGTCAGCCTTGTTAGGTGAAGAGCCCCAAGCACCTAATGTGATTTAAGGAGGGGTATTGGTAATAAGTCAAACTTGAACCAAAGATGAGCCTGTAAGAATCAATATCTCAATAGAGCATTCCAATAGAAATTGGAAAGTCCCATATTCGAATCCTAGTTGGTCCTTACAAGCCCAACATGGTATCAATGTCAGACCAAGTTAGAAGCCCCAAGCATTTAGTATGGATTAGGGGGTGGGGGGGACAAGGTATTGGCAAAAGGCAAACACAAATCAAAGATGGGGCATTTGCTAAGGGTCATTAGCTTAGTTAGTAGAGCACTTCAGCAGAAAATAGAAGATCTTGGGTTCAAGTTTCAGGTAATCCATGAAAGCTCAACAGAATGGACTAATGATGAATTGACAAATAGATTGATAAAATCTACAATTCAGTTGATAAAGCACTCTAATAAACAATGAGATTAAATAAAAGTAGTAATAAATCTCATAAAAAATAATAATAATAACAATTACAACATACTGACCAAAGTTTGAGAGGTGCTGTCATCGTAACCCGATGAAGCAGAACCGAAACTAGCACCTGTGAGCAATTTTTCTCCTTGAAAATTGGGATCCAAGGATGCGGGCAGCAAATCTGGAAGTCCTGAGAGCTCAGCTGTACCCATTTACGTATTGAACCATTAGGAAATTTTCAATTGTAATCACGAAAAAGACAAAAATTCATCTAATTTTTTCATGCTTCAAGATCACCTTTATCATATTTGAGAAAGCCTGCAAATTTCTAATTTATGTTAACCCATGAACAACATTTTCATTGGAATATAACAGAAAGAGTATTAATAAATTGTAAAAACATTTTCCTAATAATATATATGCGTTGCAAAAAGAGCATTACAGACTATGTCCGTCGCCAATTTGCCATTTGTAAACCGTCCAGTAGCTTTATGATCTGGAAAATCTCTCCCATATGGAGAAAAGTTAGCTTTGGAAATAGTATTGAGTTGATTGTTGTTTCCAGGATCTATTGTGGAGTCTCCAAAGACATAGAGCGCAGAAGCTATGGTCTCCTTAGACTCCGCTAGTTGCCCAGCTAAAGTTAGGAAAATAACAAAACCCAACACAAAATTAGATGCAGTTGATCCCTCCATTGCTAATTCAGAGGCACAACTGCTATTTGATGGGACAACTACAATTCTGGTATACAAAATTTATACTCGAAATGCATGATTTTTTCCTTCTGTGTGAAAGGAATGAGGAATTATACAGCTGTTCTTTTGTATTTTGGGCATTGAATAAAGTTCTAAGTTATTTTTTTCAAGCGTTTATAATGTCTGAAAGATTTTTCAATTTCTGGCACAAGCTTTTCGTGCTCCACGAGCTGCATGAGCTGTTGTGAAGTCAATCCCTTTTAAATCTGGAATTGTATTCAAATCTTTACTTCAAAAAAAGTCGGGGCAAAGCTGAGTCGGGAGAACACAATTTTTTATTGAAAGGTGGAAACAGACATTTTATGATTCGTCGTTCTACCGACAAAATGGCCGAAGAATGATATTTTTTATACAGCTGCTTCGTTGGATATTTTAGTGAAGATTTCTTTTGATATTTGATGCTTTAGAGATAAACTTGGAAGGATGTGTTGACCTTAGGATCGAATTATTGTGAAGCCAGACAAGGGACAACTTGGATGAGCTGTGCCTTTGGAGACACTCTAATGATATTGTATTTCATTGCTGTGTTTGATCACATTTCTTTAATATTGTTAGACTAATGTGAATAAATCATGATATAGGGGAGAAACCTATAAAAATGAGCTCTGTTGAATAGCGCTCATAACATTCAAGAATTCATATATAAGTTTACTACAGGTAAAGTTAGATGGAGCATTTATCAGAGTAACTGAAATAAGCTAAATGTGTAGTTGAAGATAAAATTGTGCAGCCATAAATGGTGGGTGGATAATAAAGGTAGATGGAGCATTTATCAGAGTAACTGAAATAAGATAAATGTGTAGTTGAAGATAAAATTGTGTAGCCATAAATGGTGGGTGGATGACTAGTTTGTATTGACAGTGGCGGGTTCGTAATTAATGTATTCCAACACCTCTCCATAATTTAATTATTGAATTGTGTTAAATATCCTCCTATAATATAGAAAGGATGGGTCTCATCTTAAAGCCTTTTTAGCTATCTATTTATAATACTTAACAAGATCTATCTTAGCTTTTCCTAATCAGAATAACTTTGGGTTTTTATGGCTTATCCCTAACTGATATAATTCTGAAGTGTTTTTAAGCTTATCACAAAACTTTGCACTCAAGTGGTTATGGCTAACCACAAACCTCACACTTGAGTGGTTTCAGCTAAGCATAAGCCTCTCAACAAGTGGTTTCAAATTACCACAAACCTAGTGCACACATGGTTTCAGATTATCACAAACCATCATGACAAGGAAACCATCATCAGTCTAGACTTTTCACCTTTTGTGCCTACATCAAAATTGATGATTGAGTCCATATAAAAAGCTATCCATCTACCAAGATACATGAGTACCCAGCTGCAATACTTGCTAGTTATATAGGAATCCTTTTCAGATACATGGTTCATCAATATGTTAAACCAAAAAATTAAGGGGTGTCAAGTACAACTGATCGTGGTCCTCTTACAACAACTTAGGTTTGATACATAATTTGGTTTTTCCTTTTAACAAAGGTGATTGGCACACAAGCATTTTCCCATTTGTAATAGAAAACTTTCTTGATTTCACAATTAGCTTCAAACTATTTATTTTCAAATTCCCACAATCTTCACAATTTGTATTGGACTAACCTCTTTTCAACAACTATGCATTAATTCGATAAACTTGTAGCACATTTCTTGGGATGAGCCTATTCTCAATAGCCACCCAATTACTATCAATAACTTCACAAAATTAAAACAACAATTCCTTGAGAGGTATCTTTTTAGCTCCCAGTAACCTTCTTCAACTTAGACAAAAAAACTTTAGAATTCCATCTCACGTTTGATCTAAACACTTCAATGATCTCTATTATTCAACCTCTAGTTACATCTTTATAAGTCATTAAATGGCAGTGTTCAAATTTGGCAATTTCTTCGCTTCTATAGTGGTAGAAAAATAAACTTCATAGTGAGATAGGTGAAGCCTTGCTAGGTAGCAACAAAATTTATACCATGTCTACTTCACCTTTGATTTTGGCTTTCTGTAGCTGTCACTTTCTTGGAAGGTTACACAAAATGGATTTATTTTTGCATAGTAATTTAATCTTTTCTTCTAATTGCTAACACTCACAACAATCTCCTCTTTTTATTTTATGTAGATCACAAACTAGGACATTCATATTTAATAAAAATGTAAGGAACATTCTATTACATTAAAAACTACTAGCTAATTAAAAAACTTGTAAGTAGGAAACACCTGAAAGAATTACACACCAAAACAAGACACTACAAAAATTGATGGAAAGGAGCAAGATCTTCTCATCCACCATTTCTATCAAAAGCCCAATCACCACCACTTTGAGAGGGCAATAGAACATTACCCATGATATTCTACCCTTCTCTTTTGTTACCATTCCTCTATGGAGCTTTCTCAAGTACTTCTCATTGCTTAGGATCTTGACTTGGTCACTGAACTAAAAGATGCAAGCACCAAGAATGATCTACACAATCATTGACTAGCAGCCTCTAAATTCCACTTTTCTTTCGAGTCTATGCATTGCAAGAAACTTTGCAGCATCTTTGTCTTGTATATCCTATGAAATAATTTCACCCTCAGCAGCTTTTGGGCACCCTACAAACTTGGGATGCTCTCAAGCAATTATCTTGTTGAATACTTATATGCTAGCCTCATCTCAATTGCAGGATAAATCTCACCACTCATAATAATTTTATTTTTGAGTAGCTTATATTCAGCCAACACTCCTTTGTTAAGATGATAGGCTTTTTATTGTGGGCGTCACCTATTGACTAAATTGTCTGATACATAAACATTTTCCGATTAGACATCCCATGATAGAAAAAGGCGATCGATGATTTATACTACCAGTGAGTTAGGTTTTGTGAATTTTTTGGTGGACAGGTCAGTGGTTGTTGGAGATTTTTTTGGATATCCACTTGCATTCGTAGTAGGGTAGGTCAAAGTAGTAGATAAGAATAAATGTTTCTGAGCGGACATGCTTTGTTCTTATCCAAATCTTATGCTACAACTTCAGTAAAATCAAAGAGTGCATCCAAGGTAAAGCCTAAGAACATCATCACCTAATGCAAAGCATCCTCACCTGCCTGCATCATTTACAGTGTAAGTCTTTGCTTGACCATGTTTCTTTTGTTCTACATTTTTTCTATTTGTATGGAAATGTGTGGGGAGTATTAGGGCCTGTAGAATTGGCTTCTGTTAGAAATTTGAAAATTTTCTTTTGTTTTTTGTTGGCAAACATTGTCAAAAACTCTCTTAATGCCATTCTCAGAGTCTTTCTTGAAGAGTGTAGAGTGAACTATTCATTTTCCCCGTTTTAAAATTTTCATACCGGTACAGGTAGTAGAAATGGTGGAAGATGTAGTGAAAATCAACTTTATATTTTTTAAGTGTAATTTATTTGAAAGTTTCCAAAGCCCTATCACCGAATCCATTCCCAATTCAAGGCTTTGAGATTGTCATAGGTAGAGAGGATGTTGGCAAAGGATGTGGGATTTTACATTATACTTTTGAACAATATTTCTTTGAATGTTCTTTTACATTATACTTCTAAACAACATTTCTTTGAATGTTCTTTTACATTATACTTCTGAACAACATTTATGTGAATGTTCTTTTACATTATACTTGTACACTATCAAATATTTCGCATGCCTTGCATGTGCTTTCACATTGTGCAGGCATCACAACCACAACTCCCGGTAAAACATTTTTCAACTTGTACACTTCAATAGGAATCCTGTAATGTCCCTGCCAGGCCCGCCAAGGAACCTATAAGGAATCAAGTCTTTTAACCTAAAATTACAACTAACAAATTTCTCTTTCCCAACATTATATCATTTTATTTCATTATTACATTCCTTAAGGTTCCCTTATTGATTTCCTTTTCCAATAAATAAGCATTCCATTTCATAACTATTAAAATTGAATTCCATTTCTTTTCCTTTACTTCACATTTTAGAATATAAGAGAAAGGTAAGAGAGTAATAATTCATTCATAACTATATCTCTACTTCCTATTTCAATTTCATTTCTTTTTCCTACACATTGAATAACTATCCTTTTCAATTTCAATTAAACCTTTACAATGTGACATTGCTTTTTATTCAACATAGGAGAGATAAGGAAAAGATACAAGATTACATTTTAAGTTATAACTTTTGAATCTTCAAATAACAACCCTTGAAAAACACCTAAAACTATCCCTCCCTAATTACATTCATTTATTCTTTCAAATCCCAATAATGAATACAATTACAATAATGATTACATGAACAACTCAAAGGCTTACAAAGAGTACTTTACATCTTTCTTTTCTGTCATACATGATACACATAGGAAATCTTCATTATTGCATGAAATCTAAAACACATCCAAGTCACGAACCACAAACAATACCTTGAAAGATATTTGCCACCCAATCATGTGAAACTAATGAAGTTCCACCCCCCGTGCTAGGAGATAGAACCAAGATACTCATAAGGCCTAAAGCAAATTAAGGCTTTACAAACTAATCACTTGAAAACCAAAAGAAAAGACATACAAGATATAACTTTACTATACATAAGGGTTAGGTTTCTAGCATACCATATAGGTGAGTGTCATCACATATCCTACATATTGGGATCCACCCTGGAAACCATGTAACCTCGGTCCCCCCTTTCTGAATAGGGATCCATCCTAATAGTTGCCTATGGTCCCGGTACTCCAACAGGACCATGCAGACTTAATTATGTGTCTTTCATTATCTTTTGAAAACCCCCCTTTCCCAAGTTCATTATTAGGTTATCACTTTTTACTAACTCACCCATAGGATCATCTAGAAACCACTTTGGTTTCCAACACCTATGGTGAGATAGTCACCTAGGGTACCTAGTCCCCTACCCACACACACAAGCTATGAAACCATAAAGTACTCCAAAAGATTCATCTTGTAGGTCTAGGGAACCCTCTTGTGCACTCAGGCCACCAAAATGAGTCCTAGCCTCATAATATGAATAGAAGCATAAGCCAAGTATTGGAATAACATAATTAGCACCTTATAATGCCAACAAAACCATAAATGGATAAACATAAGTGATACATGTTGTATCCCAAGCATGAGAAACCGGTTATGGAGGTCACAAGCCCTAAATCTATAAGATTTGAGCCCCTAAGACCCTCTAAAATCCCAAACAACATTGTATATTAATCCATATGAAAATCCAGGCATGCCCATATGATAATTGACCAAGTATCATATGGGTACTAGTACAAACTTGTACGACATTCCAAGTTGCTCATACGAGACTGTACCCAAAACTTTCCAAAATTGCCCGAAATTGACATTTTTAGGTGTGGAGAGTGCCTAGGAAAGGTTCCCTGAGGTCTACCTAATTCAGGTACCTCAGTACCACTTCCATAACACATCCCCAAAACAATTGAATTCCTAAACAAGATAATCAAATCAAAACATCAAATTCACAGTGAAAGCCTAGAGAAGCAAGGAAGGAGAAAAATTGATTGCATCCTTCCCTAAACCATCCTAACCTTTCCTAAAACTTCCTAAACTTCCCTAAACCATTCAATAACAATAAAATACACCAATATAAAGTATCACAATAAATCACAGAACTTCCAGGAAGAATTTACAAGAAACTATTGTATAAATATTCAAATAAACTTCCCGAAACTATACCTTACAAAACATGAAAATAAACAACAAATTAAATATTTCCTATCAATCAATAGTTTATTCACACTATTCCAATAAATATACATATAAAACACATACACAAACAAACGAGGAAGAAAAGAGATTTATCTCGGTTCCAGACCCTACCTAGAGTCCTGCGGAGAATCCTGTCAAAGGGCTGGAGCACACTTCTGCAATCCTCCAAGCTTTTGAGAAATGGTGAGATGGTGGTCTCCTGGATAGATTCTCCTTTGGAAAACAATCTTCCCTCCTTCCTCAAAAATCTCCACACTTTCCCTCACAACCGGAAGATTTTAAACACATAGAGAAAATCCCCCAAAATAACTTCCAAAATAATATTTGCAGAAATCCCAAATTTTACTCTAAACTTCCAATCTCTAAATTTTCTCCCAAATATCTTAACCTCCCCAACTCCCTTTAGGAATTAATCTATCCCCAACTATATGGTTGGAGGAATTTCTTTATGGGAAGCAACTTCTCCAACTTCCATAGTTGGTTGAGAAATTAACCGAAAAATTCTCGTAACCACATAATAAAGATTTTTAATAATTTTAGTTAAAATAGACCCAAATAAGGCTATAAAAAAAAAAAGAGCACAAAGATCTTAAGTAAAACACATAGCACAATTGGAATCAAACTTGCCTAACTTTTAGGATGTCCCGAGTTCAAATCTCCTAGATAGCTAGTTTTACCAAAAGAGATTCCTTTATTATTTTCTTATTAATATTTTTACTTTTATTTAATATACTTTATTTAAGCATTAAAATACCATTTACACAAGAAATTGAAAAAACATAATTAATATTATTTATATATGCATAGGTATCTGTGTGTGCACCCACATATACACATACCTACATAACATACATTCAATTTTAGTACATATATAAAATAGATATACATATACACATACAAGAAACCATTCCAACATCAAAACATAAATCTTGAAACTACATCAAAGCACTACACTCAAATTCTCCAACTAGGGTCACCTCCTAACAGAAATCTATGTCCATGGGTTGCCTTGAGAGTAGTGTGGTGAAATCTCCACACAACAATAGTTTGAGGATTTTGAAGGCACACTCAGAATTGTGTAGCCAGGTGGAGTCGATGCCTAGTATCTACATCCCGCATCACTAGCTGACATGTATACACACACACACACACAAATATATATATATATATATATATATATATATATATATATATATATATATATATATATATATATATATATATATATATATATAGTGGCAAACAAGGAGGGAGAGTGTGACATTGTGTGGATCTCCCGTAGGAGTAACTACGACTGCCTCTCCTCATCCTACACTCACATCAAATAGTATAATCATCCAACATAATGGGGTTAGTAGGGTTAGATCCATCATAAACATCATAATAATAATATAAATCAAGTATTTCGCAGATAACACGTTTCTAAACATTCATCATTTAATATCTCCATAATAAATTCTATTAACCAAATATATAGATATTCTCAAATGTCAAATCATAAAATGATAACCAAGTAATAATCATAGTCCAAACATGTAATCCAAGTAGTAGTCATGGCACTCCAGAATATGCAGATACTAGGGTGGGCATTACAAATCCACCTCATATTTCAATGCTTCCATATTTTGGCATGGTCTGGAGGATGTTGGTGTACGTGGTGGAATTCAGATTCTCACAAGAAGATGACATTTTCTTAGACTTTAGATTAAAAAATAAAATAAAAAATTACAAATTAAATTTAAGTAAAAGAACAAGCAAGATTACAACAAGGTTGATCTTCAAAATTGGAAGATAATTTTTGACAAATTTGATTAGGATATTTTAAAGAGTAAATGAAATACAAATTCTACAAATTTGATTATGGTATAATTTTAAAGAGTTAATTAAATATAGATTTTTAAGGGTTTTTTCTATTTTATATAAAAAAGGGGAAAAGTTTTTTTTTTGTTCTAATGAGAGGACTTCATTATGTGATGTTGTTATGAGGATTCAACTATGTAGTTTTCAAGTCAAACTTATTGATCCATGTTTCATGCTATCACTTATGAGAATGAATGGAACACTTTGTACTCATGGCATCAAGGGATGTTCATAGAGGTGAAGGTAGATTGACATCTTGTAAGAATTAAAATACAACCCTCACTCAGTATAACATAAATATTAAAACTATATTTTTATATTCATATGGTAAAGATGTTTTTTCTTTTAAATGAAGTTCAACTTAGATAATTTCATATAAAAAATCATTCACTACAATCACTTCGATGAATAGTCCTCACTTCAATTGTTTTGATTGTAAGGTCCAAAGAACTATTGAAAAATAGTTGTTATTTAATATTTCTTCAATTAAAAATTTATTTAAAAAGTTATAATTAAAGAGTCTTTGTAGAATTTTAATATAATTTTTTTTAAATATTTCTTTTTCATTAAGTGTGCTCTTGTATTTGAAAGTCAATGTGTATTTCTTTGGACTTTTTATTTTCCGTCAAATATATTACACAAAGCATATTTTACTATATTTTACTATCGGCTTAAAATCATTGCACCTTATTGGTGCAAGTGCTAGTATTTATTTTCCTTCCTAGGCTCTGTAGAATCATCTATCATTAGCTCTAATACCATGAAAAGAGCCATGATATGAATTAGAAACTCATAAGAGTGTATTCAGTAAAGCTCACTTTTTATGGTTTTCTCCTTTGCATCATAATTTTGTTCATGGTATCAAAGATGATGATACATGATCTTGAAGAGTCTAAAAAGACAAATGAATCTAAGTGAGCGTTGTAATTTGAAGATAGACAAGCCAAAAAAAAAGAAGATAGTACCAAAGTGCTAATCATATTGTAGGATCATTAGAGATCGGGACATGGGTAGGACACTAGATTTACTAGGTTGGATACTAATTGTGGTGGTCTTGCTAATATTATATACGAGTCAATCTCCAACTCACCAACCTCTTGCTTCTCAAGATTAGTAATGGCGATGCAAAAAGCTCTAGTATTTTTCTAATAAAGCTACTCCATATTCTTATTTCATTGTGTCATATAATTTATTATGAAATAATTCTATGTGGATGTTGGTAGTGCACATGTTCATAGTTTGTAATGATTGGCAGTTCCTTTAGAGTTGTGATCATTGGACTATTGTAAAGATTATAGAAAGAGTTTATAGCCATCAAATAATTGGAGTTGTTTGTTTGAATAAGTTGTTGAAGTGTTTTGTCATTGTTAGAAGTCACAATCTTCAAGAAAGAGCACCACTTACACATGGGTACATGTAGAAAAAGTAGAATTTAGTGACAACTATTGACTGCAAGTTTTTTGTCTTGCATATTTGTGTCCTAGATAAGGAATATAGGATGGGAGAAACAAGTGTTAGTAAGCTACCAAGGTCAAACTTATTGGCTTCAAGATTCTATTTCTTATGAGACATATAGGCTTGGTTGACATAAATAAATCATGAATGTTAATAGTTATAGATATTAAATGCAGAGTTAGCTCTAATACCATGAAAAGAACCATGATATAGAGAAGACCCATGAAAACTCTGCTAAAAGAATGCTCTTAGTATTCAATAAATTACATAATAAATGTTAATTCTACCATACATAAAGTTAGTTGGAGTGTAATCCTCACTAGAAATCCTATAGAAGTAGCATCAAAATAACATAATTCAAATGTATAAGTCATCAAACCATAAATCTACCAAAGAAAAAATAGTGAATAAACTAGGTCTTACATCCTCCTCCCCTAAATTTAGGCTTACTCCCAAAAGCCTACAAACAAATAAGGATACAACTATCTTATCTACAAAGCATCCTCCCATGATGATGAACCCTCATTATTCATCTCCCATTAGACCTTTACCTACTCGATGTCTTGACCCTTGAGGGTCAGCTTGTGATGTTGAAGAATTCATATGGGTTCCAAAGAAATTTTCTCATCCTCAACCTACAATGCATTCCAATGAAGAACACGTGTCACATCAAGAATAGATTATCTACATACATAAACATGAAACTGTTAGTAATAATAATCCACACAACACAATTGAGAGGGGGGGTGAATCAATTGTGTGTAATAATTATAAACATTAAACGTTTCTATCTGATTACCAATTAAACATAGAATAGTACTAATCAAGATGAATAATACAAATGCCAACACCATAACACACCCAATTTTTCTTCTCAAGAAAAACCTTGTTAAGGGAAAACCTTGGTGTGGATGATACCTGTAGATCATGCACTAGTATATAAATGTCCCTATTAGGAAACCTAACCCTATTAGGAATTGATAAAAAGCATCTAGCACATTTGTCCATGTTAAAGGAAAATTCCATGTTAAAGGAATGAACCCCTACTAAAAGGTCCTTCAACCCTGTTAGGAGTTGGTGAGAACAAAAAGCACATTGCCTAAGTGCACTGCTCCAAAGTGAAGGTTAAACCCACCTTCAGGACACATTATCCTAATAGAGAATTAAGGATTTGTTGTCTAATGAATTGATTGAATGACAAATTATTTTCCTTTATAGTTCCATTGAAGTACACAAGGATTGACCATAGATTCCACTCATAATTCTTATGCTCTACTCAAATAACCAGCAACAAATTTGTATATATTATCACCAAGCCACTACCACATTCCTCACATTATATTTCCTCTCTTTATACAAGTTACAAATAATCAATTAGGTCGGCCTATTAGAGCTTCCCCATTGCACATACAATTACACTGACCAATGTTAAGGTATATATGGTACCTAATTAAAAACATTAAAACATGCTCCAAGATCCATAATTAACGCTCACCAATCCTTACATACACTACACAACCTAGTCGGATCCTAAATGAAATAATGTAAAGTTCACATGCTACCTATGTCAACAACATGAACCAATTGAGTCATAAATCACACAAAGTAATCCATTATGAGTCTTATTACATGCCTTAAGCTCACATAACACAATTCTATCTCCCAACCAACTTGTACTCAAAATACAACAACTAGCTCTGGCATAATCCCTATCTCCATCCTGCAACCAATCTTCACCAAAAAATGGCAACTCTCTCAAATCACAACATGATTTCATACGACCTTAGATATAAGGTCCACAAATACTGAACACAACAAATCTATTCCCACAATAGTGATATTTTGTACATTATTTGTACACCTCTATCCAACTACCTGTAGAAATCATAGACACAATCTTTCTAATACAACCAATGAAGAACTGAGACATATGAATATAATCCTAAAACATATATTGACATCAATGAAAAAAAATAAAAAATCAACAGCTAATGAATCCCCTTAATAGAAATAATTCTAACCAATATCTAACAATCTCCCCCATTGGCATTCATGCCAACATATGAGTGAAAAACCATCAATCCTAAATAGCCATTAAATTTTCTCAATATCCTCAACAAAACTCCCCCTAAGACAGTAAAGGGTTTTTCACATGACTCTCTCCCTCTTTGATATCAATGGAAAAGGGTCCAAAAAATGCCAAGACTCTAATAAAAAAATCTCTCCTTTTATTTTGACTCTCCTATGTACTGATGTAGCTTTTTCAAATATTTAAATCTATACCAAATCATTCTCTTCTCACTAAATCTTTATGCAAACAATCCATGAAGCCCTAAAACATACCTCTAATCACTACAACTACTCCCCTGTGGAGTAGCCCCAAGCATCTAGTCTAGATGATGAATAATGCTCTGATAACCAATGGACTATTGCAATCTTGCATCATTTATTTATCACAAGTTGGGGCCATTAGTCCAAGCATACCCCTAAGATACTCAAAGATTTCTTATGGAAAAGGATTTGTAAAAATGTGTACAATCTTCTCCTTTGTGCTTATGCATTCCAATCTAACTTACTTTGCAATAACTTTATCCCCCAAAAAGTGATACTTAATTGATATGTGCTTTGTCTTTGACTGTAAAACTATATTTTTTGACATATTAATTGTACTTGTGTTGTTGCAATGAATAACAATAGGTTCCTCTATACTAACCCCAATATCCTTCAACATTTGTTTCATCCAAACAATTTGAGTGCAATTGATAGTAGCAACAACACATTTTGATTCAGTTGTGGATTGAGATATATAGTCTCATTTCTTTCTAAACCAAAAAACTAGTCTTTTTCCAAGAAAAAATGCCCCTCCACTTGTGCTTTTTCTGACATCCACACTTCCTACCCAATTAGCATCAGTAAAAGTGTGCAAGGTAAAATCATCATATCTATCATACCATAATCCAAAATTCAATGTTTATTTCATATATCTAAAGATTCTATTTACAACCATGAGATGTGAATCTTTAGGTTCTACTTGAAATTTAAAAACAATTCCAACTATGCTTGATATATCTGGCTTTGCATGAGTCAAATATTAAAATCCTCCAATCTTGGACATGTACCTTGTGTGAAATTTTTTTGGTGAATCATCAGTAGCAGTTAACTTGCAATCTATAATCATAGGTATTCCTATCGATTTGCAGTCTTCCATTCCAATTTTTTTCAGTAGCTCCTTAAGATATTTTGTCTGAGATATAAAAATACCATCCTTTCTCTGAGTGATTTGTAAACCAAGAAAAAAATTAATTTCACCAATCATTGACATTTCAAATTCATTTTTCATCTCATCAGAAAACTTGTTACTCATTTCATCATTTCTACCAAAGATAATATCATCAACAAACATTGGTTCAATGATTAATATATGTATTAGAACTAATCCTTAAATAAAAATTATTGTCGACAATACCTTTTCTAAAACAAAGATGTAGTAAATACCTATCTAATCTAGCATACCATGCCTTAGGTTTGTGCTTTAAGCCATATAGTGTTTTCTTCAACTTACATACCATGTCATCCTGATCTGTTAATGAGAAATCATCGAGTTGTTCTAGGTAGACTTCCTCTTCAAGATCACCATTTAAGAATGTAGATTTTGCATCCATCTGATCGACCTTGAAGTCCTTATAAGCTGCATAAGCTAGAAACAATCTAACAGCCTCCAATCTAGCCACATGAGCAAAAGTCTTATCAATTTCAATACCCTCTTTTTGTGAGTGTCCTTTGAAAATAAGTCTTGCTTTGTTCCTTACTACTTCAACTTGTTCATTCAACTTATTTCTAGAAACCCATTTAGTTCCTATAACATTATTATTTTTTTGTCTCGGAGCCAATTCCCAAGTGTCATTCTTCACAATCTGATCTAATTCCTCCTACATTGATTTAACCCATGATTCATCTTTAAAAGATTCACCAGAAGTCCTAGGTTCTACTTGTGAAATCAGACATAATTCATTTCTGACTTTTGATATATTTAACACACCTTTGTTTATATCTCCAATTATTTCCTTATCATAATGATTTAGTGATAAATACCTTAGTGTTTTAGGAGTTTCTTTTGGCTCATCAATACATTCATGTATCCCATTGTCAATCTTAAAGAATTTTTCTCGTTCTTGTTCCTCAATTTGATTCAAATTTGTAGATGTTTGACCTCCTTCATTATCTGGCTCACAATCATACCATCTTTCTTGAATCTAAAATTTCTCATCAATCTTAACATTAGCACTCTCAATTATCTTCTTCAGTATATGATTGTAACATTTGTATGCCTTACGTTTTATGGAATAACCAAGAAAAGTTCCTTCATCACTTCTAAGATAAATTTTTCCTATTTCATCATCCATTTTTATATAGCATTTACTACCAAATGTTAGAATAACTAAGAGGGGGGTGAATCAGTTATCCACAGTTCCAAATACAAAATGTATATCACAAATTTTTTTTAGCTAATTCTATAGCTCGGTGAACATAAAATACTCACTGTCTGTGACTTTACCGATTACCAGTTAATTGCTCATAGTGATTACTGACCAAATCTAACATGCAATATGTAAAGTATGATATCCAAACAATCACAACATAAACACATACCATAAGAGATTTAACGTGGAAACCCTGCAAAGGGAAAAACCACCTGGGACTGGTAACCCAAAAAAGTTTCACTCTTTTGAAGTGAGCTCAGTGAAGAGCCAACCCTGTTAAAGGTTACAAAACACACTGTAAGGTGTGACCTTGTTAGAGGATTTAACACTAACAATTATCGTCCAACCAGCATTCACTATGGGGTTGACAGGATAACAATGTACATTCTATGAATGACATATAAGACTTTCAAGTCCACTTGGTTAAGAGATTTTATCTATTTACAATGGTTAAACTATAACAACAGGTGATCTGAATACAATACAACTTTATTTTCTAGATTATCAGATCTATCTTAAGTCCACACAAATCCTCCGATCAATATTTCTTATTCAGTTCAACAACATTCAATAACTTACTGTCCTTCAGTAAAAGCTCTCTGATGCTCGGTTAAATCTGCAGTTCAGCTCTTCTTCAACCAGTTTGATCAGGAAAGCATGAAGCAATGTTCACATGATATCTCTGCATTCTCCTTCCTCCAGCATAAGTTTCACTGTGAAACCCTATTCTCTTAAATAGACAAGTAAACCATTTTCTTCTCATCCATCATATTTTTCCGCTTAATCTCCTTTGTTGATTTTTCTACTTACACCTTCCTTTGTTGATGTGTCAGTAACACGTTTCAATTCTATCCTTTAGATCTTCTTTGACTTTTTTTAGCCGTGGATCTCATAAAAAACTATCTTTTCACCTTGTAATCATACACTTTACATCTCATCAATTTATGTCGGCTAAACTAATCATTTAGTTCTTTTTTCCATACTCGGTTAACAAAGAAATGCATCGGTGAACACAAGCTTGGTTGATACTATCACTCGGTATACTCTACACTGGCTCGATGTATAGTGGAATGCTTCATTAACCGACCACTCTACTTTTTAACATTTTTCTTCCAACTTCATAATAGATTAATGCAACATAATCAAGTCAACAATATGAAGTCATAGACTCATCAATAAGTTACCAGGAGTATTCCTTATCCTCATCAGTCATATCCATCTTCCTCCATGTAGATATCTTGATTCTTCATCTTTTCTCCTCCTTTACAGATGTTTAGATATTTGCAACTACCATGATAAGTATTGTCAAAACTAGTTGACATCAATGACAACATAATGACCGATTCAATTGTCCTGCATAACAATTTAGTGCTTGGTGATCTCTAATCACTTGTAGTTCTTCAATCAGGTTCTCAATTAGAGTTCATCAATCTCTCCCTTTGTCATTGATGGAAACTCAAGCAATATGAAATATACCATACACATACCAAACATGTATTCTACAACTCTGTAAGAAATGTTGTAAGATCTCCCCAGCTTAATATGTTTAATCACTACGTTGCATGACAACATTACATGTGCAGACTATCTTCTGTAGATTTTATCTTTAGCAACTCTTAGATTCCTTCTATGTATCTCCCCCTTTATCTTCTCAGATTGTCTCTCCCTTAGATAGATGTTCCAATGATCTCCCCGGGTATCATATTGTTTATCTCTCCCTTTGACAACAATGCCAAAGAAACAAATAAACATATGGCTCTGTATTAGCCAAGTGACTCTCTGTTGTCTGGTTCCTATACTTTGCATGCACCAAATGTATCTTTGTGTACTGATGTGCAAATCCATGTTCTGACTCCTTAAATCTTCCACAACCTTAGATAGAATCCAAAGTGTGAACTATGCTACATCAACATGAATGATCTTCTAATAAGATTAGGCTGATGCAACCTCTAGATCACATTAGTGACTAGTAGATAGAGCACAGACCCCAAGTCTAGTCCTCAAATATTCAAAAGTTTCCTTCGGTAGAGGCTTGGTAAATATGTCAACAAGTTTCTCTTTCGATGTAACATATTCTAATTTAACTTTCTTCTCCTATACTTGTTCTCTTAAGTAGTGATACTTAATAGAGATGTGCTTGGTTTTTTAGTGCATTACAGGATTCTTTGAAATGTTTATTGCACTTGTGTTATCATAGTATATAATCACTAGCTCAGTGATTACCTCATTCATACCTTCCAACACTTGCTTGATATAGGCAATATTTGAACAGTTTGTAGCAATAGCAACATAATCTACTTCAATAGTAGACTAAGAAATAAAAGGTTGTTTCTTACTTGTCCAAGTAACAAGTCTTTCACCAAAGAAAAATGCTCCTCTGGTGGTACTCTTTTTGTCATCTATATTTCTAGCCCAATCTGCATTAGTATAGACTTTTAGTTCAAACTTCCCTTCCTTAGGATACCATAATCTATAGTCCTCAATTTTCTTCAGGTATCTTAAGATTCTTTTATTTGCAACCATGTGTGACTCCCTAGGATTTGTAGAAAATCTAGCAACTATCCCCACAACATGTGCAATGTCTGGTCTGTACTATGTACTGTATACATAAATTTACCAATCATTGATCGGTATAGTGTCTAGTTCACCTCTGTAGTTTCATCTTCCTTAGTCAATTTGCAGCCTATGACCATCCGTGTTCCAACTATTTTAGCATCTTCCATGCCAAATTTTCTCAGTATTTCCTTTATGTACTTGGATAGTGTGATGCATATTCCATCATTCTATTGAATAACCTGCAAGCCTAGAAAGAACTTAATCTCTCCAAACATAGACATTTCAAATTCTTTTCACATCTCATTAGAAAATGATTTATAGATATGATCTTGTCCTCCAAAAATAATATCATCCACAAATATTTCAGCAATCAAGAGAGTATCATCAATATCTCCTTTCATATACAGATTGTTGTTCTCACTAGTTCTAACAAAACCAATACTTAACAAATAAGTATGCAACCTTTCATACTGAGCTCTAGGTTCTTTCTTTAAACCATATAAATCTTTATGTAGTCTACATACCATATCTTTCTTGTCTGGATCAACAAACCTTTTTGGTTGTTCGATGCAGACTTCTTCTTCCAGTATCCCATTTAGAAATGCAGACTTGACATCCATTTGATAAACTTTAAACTTCTTATGTGCTACATAGGCCAGTAACATTCAAACTCTTTCTAGTCTAGCAATAGGTGCAAAGGTCTCTCCATAATCTATTCCTTCCTCCTGTACATACCCCTTGCAAACTAGTCTGGCTTTATTCCTTGTAACCTCTCCATTTTCATTCAGCTTGTTCCTAAAAATCCTTTTAGTACTAATAACATTCTTATCTTTAGGTCTAGGTACTAAGGTCCATGTCTTGTTTTTCTCTATCTATTCTATCTCTTCATTCATTGCATTTACCCATTCTTCATTCTCCAATGCAACTTTAACATTTTTCAGTTCATACTCACAAACTAAGCATGTACCTTGTCTTGATTTACTTCTTGTTTGCATGCCAACTTGCTTGTCACCAATGATTTGGTTCTCAAGATGATGTCTTCTAACAAATCTATCCAATACTCAATCTCTTCCTTATGTTTCATCATGTTCAGGTTCAATCACTTTCTCAGTAGCTCCTTCCGGATCGTCGATTTCTCTTTCATGTTCCTTGGTATTGTTTTCCTGATGCCTGATTGACATAGTATGAGGCTTCGGTAAGTGCTTTAGATGTTCAATTTAAATGAATCTACTGTAGTCTTCCAGTTCCCTAGTACTTTCTTCATTGTTCTTAGTGTCAAACTCATCAACCCTGACATTAGTACTTTCAATCACTTTATTAGTAACTTTATTTAGACACTTATATGCTTTTCTTTTAGTGGAATATCCAAGAAATGTCCCTTCATCCCCTTTAGACTCAAACTTTCCATTTCTTTCATCTTTCAGAATAAAGCATTTGCTACCAAAAATTTTGAAGTAACATATAGTAGGTTTGTGACCAAACCATAACTCGTAGGGTGTTTTGTTTGTGTCCTTCAATTGTACTCAGTTTAGCACATAGATAGTTGTGCTAATCACTTCTCTCCAGTATGTTTGAGCAACATTCTTTTCTATCATCAATGTCCTTGCACAATGTACAATTGATCTATTCCTCCTTTCAACAATCCCATTTTGTTGAGGTGTCTTCGGTGCTGAAACCTGTCTTTTAATACCATGCTCATTACAATAGTTAGTAAATCCATCATAAATAAATTCACCACCTCTATCAAATCTTAAGCATTTTAGTTCCTTACTGGTTTATTTCTCTACCTTTTCTTTATACCATTTAAACATCTTAAATGCTTCTAATTTTTCTTTTAAGAACATCACAGTCATCAATCTAGTATAATTATCAACAAATAGAATGAAGAATCTATCTCCATAATAGGTATGTGTTCTCATGGGACCACATAGGTCAGTGTGAACTAGCTCCAAAATTCTCTTTGTTGAGTAATCTTTTCTCTTAAAACTATATTTTGTCATCTTACCTTTCTGACATTGATGACACATTACATGATTTGGCTTAGCTAGGCTAGGTAGACCTCTAACCTTTTTCTTTTTACTTATTTTGATCATGTTATCAAAGTTTACATGGTATAACCTTTTATGCCATAGCCATGCATCCTCATCTTTCATCATTAAACAAGAAGACTTATCATTATCAAGATAAAATAAGTTACCTTTCGTTTGTGCTCCTGTTCCAACAAGTTTTCCTCCATCATCAAATATCTTAACCTTTTTTCTCTCAAAAGCTACTCGGTGACCTGAGTTGTTAAGTTGTACCACACTTAGTAGATTATAGTTTAGTCCTTCTACCCAATAAGAATTATCACATATGATTTTATCATTTATGATTAAATTTCCTTTTCTTCTAACCATATAGGGTGTATCATTACCCATTTTTATAGATCCTCCATTATATTGCTCAATATGATCAATTTTTTCTTCATCACTAGTCATGTGATGAGTACAGCCACTATCAATGATCCATGTATCATTTGTATTAACCTTAGAAATGAGTTCTATCTCTACATAACTTTCTTCTTCCTTAGAATCATCCTTCATCGCAACAAAAACCACTTCTATATCATCATCTATATCAAAATCACTATCATTTTCTTCAGCAATGTAGCACACCTTTTGGCCTTTGTCATTGTTGTCTTGGTTATCTCTGTTGTAGTGTCAGTAACTTTTTTTGCCTCTTCTCCCATAGCTTCCTTCACCAGATCCATCCTTTTTTCTATCATCTTCTTTCATATTTGGACATCTAGCAATAATATGACCAACTTCTTTGTAGTTAAAACATGCTAAAGGTAATTTACCTCTATATCTACCTTTACCTTTAGGTAATCTCCTAGCCATGAGAGCTTCAAGCTCATAAAGCTCATCATCAAAATTACTACCATTATCATCATTATTACTTTTACTATTAGACTTACCAATCTTTAGAGAAGTCATGAAAGCAGATTTAATAGATGGTACAACACTATTATCAAAGTTATCCAGTTCAAAGGTTGTTAGCTTACCAATCAGATTGTCAAGAGTGAGAGTACTATTAGGTGCAGATCTCATTTCATGTATTGCAAAAATTATGATTACATAAACAAGAAATAAGGTTCTCAAGATTTTTCTCACCACTGTATCTTCTTTAATAACTCCACCGGATCCTCTAATAGCATTGACTACCTCCTTTATTCATCTTGTGTACTACATAATGTTTTCTCCTTTCATTTTCATATCATTGAATCTCCCTCTTAAGCTTTTAGCTCTGGCTTTTTTGACATTAGCATCACCACTATAAACTAGCTTAAGTTTATCCCACATGTCCTTAGAAGTAAGGCAGTCCTTGACATCTTCAAAATTGACATTTTATAGAGAAGTAGCAATATCCATCATAGTAATATTATGCTCATGTTTATCTCTTAATTGATCAAGATTCAAAGGACCTATAGGTGGTGCAATGTAGCCATTATCCAATAGGGTGAGGATAGAATTCCCAATCCTAGATATGTGCAATCTCATTCGATTTTTCCATATTGTAAAGTTATCCTTATTCAGATTTGGCACTTCCCTCTTATACATTTTGTGATATTTATGCTAAAGTCCTTAAAACTCTATTCCAAGCAACCAATATGCTCTGACACCAATTGTTAGAATAACTAAGAGGGGGGTGAATCAGTTATCCATAGTCCCAAATATAAAATGTATATCACAAAACAAATTTAGCTAATTTTAGAGCTCGGTAAACATAAAATACTAACTATCTGTGACTTTACTGGTTACTAGTTAATTGCTCATAGTGATTACTGACCAAATCTAACATGCAATATGTAAATTATGATATCCAAACAATCACAACATAAACACATAACACAAGAGATTTAATGTGGAAAACCTGCAAAGGGAAAAACCACCTGGGACCGGTAACCCAAAATTTTTTTACTCTTCTGAAGTGAGCTTGGTGAAGAGCCAACCCTATTAAAGGTTACAAAACACACTATAAGGTGTGACCTTGTTAGAGGATTTAACACTAACATTTATCATCCAACCAATATTCACAATGGGGTTGATAGGAGAACAATGTATATTCTATGAATGACATATAAGACTTTCAAGTCCACTCAATTAAGAGATTTTATCTATTTACAATGGTTAAACTGTAACAGTAGGTGATCTGAATACAATACAACTTGATTTTTTAGATTATCAGATCTATCTTACATCCATACAAATCCTCTGATCAATATTTCTTATTTGGTTCAACAACATTCAATAACTTACTATTCTTCAGTAAAAGCTCTCTGACACTCGGTTAACTTTGTAGTTCGGTTCTTCTTCAACCAGTTTGATTAGGAAAGAATGAAGCAATGTTCACATGATATCTTTGTAGTCTCCTTCCTCCAGCATAAGTTTCACTATGAAACCCTAGTCTCTTAAATAGACAAGTAAACCATTTTCCTCTCATCCATCAGATTTTTCCACTTAAACTCCTTCGTTGATTTTTTCGCTTAAACCTTCCTTGGCTGATGTGTTAGTACCACATTTCAATACTATCCTTTAGATCTTTGAATTTTGTTAGCCGTAGATCTCGTAACAAACTTTATCTTTTCACCTCGTAATCATACACTTTACATCTCATTAATTTATGTCAGCTAAACTAATCATTTCATTCTTTTTTCCATACTCGGTTAACAAAGAAATACATCAGTGAACACAAGCTCGATTGATACTATTGCTCAGTATACACTACACTAGCTCGGTGTATACTGGAATGCTTCATTAACCAACCACACTGCTTTGTAACATTTTTCTTCCAACTTCATAACAGATTAATGCAACATAATCAAGTCAACAATATGAAGTCATAGACTAATCAATAAGTTACCAAGAGTATTCCTTATCATCATTTGTCATATCCATCTTCCTCCATGTAGATGTCTCAGTTCTTCATCTTTTATCCTCCTTTACAGATGTTTAGATATTTGCAACTACCATGATAAGTATTGTCAAAACTAGTTGACATCAATGACAACATAATGACTGATTCAATTATCCTACATAACAATTCAGTGCTCGGTGATCTCTAATCACTTGTAGTTCTTCAATCAGGTTCTCAATCAGTTGCAGTTCATCACCAAATATTTTGAAGTATTTGAATGTAGAAACATGACCAAACCATAACTCATATGAAGTCTTACTAGTGCCATGTCTGATTTGAACTCAGTTCAATGTGTAGATTGCAATATTGAGTTCTTCTCTCTAATGCATCTGTGACACCTTACCTTCAACAATTATTGTCCTTGTAGTATCAAGAATAGTTTTTTTTCTTCTTTCTTGTATCCCATTTTGCTGTGAAGTCCTTGATGTATAATTTTGTCTATATATCCCATACTCTTCACAATATGCATTAAATTTATCTGATGTAAACTCTCCACCTTTGTCAGATCTTAGGAATTTTATCTTAAAGCTTGATTCATTCTCAACTTTTGTCTTGTAGATCTTAAAATTTTCAAAAGCTTCATATTTTTCTTTAAGAAAGGTAACCCACATCATTCTTGAGTAATCATCAACAAAAATCATAAAGTACCTTTTACCATAGTATGACCTTATCTTTGTTAGACCATAGAGATCTGTATGAGCCAAATCCAATCTCCCTTTTGTAGAGTAAGTCTTTCCTTGAAAACTAGTCCTTGTCTATTTTCCCATAACACACTCTTTGCACATCATGTTAGTAAGTTTTATATTTTTAGGAAAATCTCTAATTGCATTAGTGTTACTGATCTTCACAATATTATATGAAAAAACCTTTTATTCCATAACCAACTATCATCCATCTTCACAAAAAAACAACTTGCTTATGTTGAGCTCAACTGAAACACATTAGCTCTTTTGTTTGTACCTAATGCAATCAAGTTCCCTAATTGATCTTTGATAGCTCATTTTCCATCCTTGAATTGTAGATGATATCCCTTGTCAAAAAGTTGTGCAACACTCAAAAGATTATGTTTTAGTCCATTTATAAATAATACATTATTAGAGTTAGTTGTACCATTAAGAGTTATAGATCCTCTCCCTATGATCAAATGAGGAGTATTATCTTGAAATATGACTACACCTCCATCATACTTGTCAAGCTATACAAATTTTTCTTTATCACCTATCATATGATGTGAACAACCACTGTCTACGATCTATTCTAATTTATTTTCTACATGAGAGAAAAAATATTTTTCTTGATGAATAGGACTCTCATCTTTGATAGCAATAAACCCAATCTCATCATCACTTTTTACTAATTCATCATCATAAGATCCATCAATAGCATAATAAAATTATTTTGGATATTTGGATTTGTATGGTTTTGGATTATGCTTAGGAACTCTAGTAGGACATCTAGAAGAAAAATTACCTATCTTATTACATGAAAAACATTTCAAAGGTAACTTTCCTTCATAATTTCCTTTACCTTTGTTCTCTCTTTCAACAACCAAAGAAACAAGCTCATCCAATTTCCTTTCTTTGTCTTCTTCTCCTATATATGTCCATTCCTTAGAATATTCTCCAATACTAGCATAGTTTTCATTTCTATTGGTACTTGCATCGTTCTTGATTATCTTTGTATCCTTATGAACAATAGTTTTAAATTCAAATTATACTTTAGGTAAATAATATTGTAATCTTGAATTTTTAAATGTAGATAACTTACCAATCAATGTCTCCCTTGTAAACCCCTTTGTGAGAAGTATAATTTCCTCAATTTCCATGAAGACCTTTGTGTTATATGTTGGTGTCAAGGATCTCATAATCTTTGCAATGATTTCATCTTCTCTAATTGTTCCTCCTAAATTTATAATGCCAATAACAACCTTTTTTACCCTCTAAACATATGATCTGATAGTATCATCTTCTTGCATCCTCATGTTCTCTAACTTCAGTTTCCAACTTTGCAAATTGGCCTATTTGGTGTATTTTCCTCCATATGTATAATGCTTCCAATTTTGTCTAGATCTCATGTGTTGAATGAAGCTCCTTAACCTCTGTAAACTCTTCCTTTGAAAGTGCATTGATTAATGCTTCTCTACTGACCAATTTGCAAGTGAACTCCTTTTTTCAGCTTCAGTACTGGATTCAACTCATCCTCTATCTTGATGTCATTCTATTTCTTTGTAACCATCCAATATTCAATTCCCAAGTAGATCTAATGAGTCTTCATCTTTTTCTTCTAGTTGTGAAAGTTTTCAGCATCAAACTTTGGGTTGTCCTTCCTATAACTCTCCATTCTAGATCTCCTTAAGAGATTAAGATTTCTCCAAGAGGACCAAAAGATCTGATACCAATTGTTAGGAATAACAATCTACACAACATAACTCAGAGGGGGGTCGGGGGTGAATCAATTGTGTATAATAGTTATTGATGTAGTCAAGGCTAGTGTTTCCAATTAAGGACTAACTGACCTTGCAGCCAAACCAATATGCAACAAAAATACACAATAACAACAACAAATCTGATATCAAACAAAAGTTTGTATTCATCAAATTACCGATTACATGCAGTGTGCTGGGCTGTAAGGCCTTCCTAGTTATGGCCAATTACAATGCAAGTAATAGTCTACAAGATCTCACAGGATCTAAATATTTTCCCCAACATCAACATTTAGCTAGCCCAGGTCTGTAACACACAGCACACTGGTAGGCACCCAGGAAAGATCTGAACGTGTACTCAAACTTCCAAGCAATCTTCCTACTCTTAAGCTCGTAGGCTACTAACCTTCCTTCCAACCCTCTGATCCCCTCTAAACAACTACCCAAGAAACCTCTAAATACTGATTCCCAACCACAAGTCAGCTGATGAAATAATAAACCCTTACAAAAAAATATTAAATGTTAAAACATCAGTCAGCTCTCACATAGCCTTACAACATAAATAAACTCTCAAAGATGGCCCCAAACGGTCATCAAATCCCCATAGAAGAATGCAACATGCTAGATCTAGGTCCCCACATGTCCAACGGTCAATCCATAATATGAGGAGTGTGACCCAAATTAAATGCATAGTCGGCCAAGTTGATCTAACAAAATAATCTAGTAGGTAAGCAAGAACACCAAGAAATAGAAGAGATAACCAAGAACCAGTCAACTGACCATGCAAAGCATGACCAAGCAATGTAGTTATCGCCGAGCACTAGTGAACTAATTCCTTCATTCATCGAGCATTCTTCAGAAACTGAGCACCCTGGTAACTACATAGACCAAGCAACCAGTCTCCCAAACTGAGAAAGAACTCCACCAAACCAAGATCAAAACTAACAATCTACCTTCAAAGACAAACATATTTTTGGTTGATACAGGATTGCTAAGAATCCTAGGATGCTCCTGCATCAGACACCCCATGTAAGAAATATTTTCTCATAAGGAAATCAGGAACACCTCAAGGGAATCAGAATAGGTATGCCAAATCTATTCTTCACCCACATCTATTCTTGTCCTTCATCCCAAGTAGTCTTTACCTCATTCACTGTCTCATGTGGAAAGTCCTTCTGCCTTCCACTTTGTTTACCCCTCCAGTTGGCAATTGATAGCAACTAAATCTGACCACTACCGATCACATCAGTGCCTTGGTAAGGTTCATCCCTTATAGACTCTTTAATCAACTCAGTATCATCTACATCTCTATGTGTCACAAATGTCACCATCTGTTGTACCATCTTTGCTAGCAAAACCACCTGTCTCTTAATCTCAAAAAAATTTCTGAGATATCATTCTCCTTCTCCTTCAAACTAGACTTAATAGGAATAGGTTCATCAACCCTCTGCTCCTGAGGTTTGTCATAAGGACAACACCTGATAACTCCACATCCCTTAACCCCTATCTCCTATAAAGGTATCATCTTATGTCGAGCTCCTTCATGCCTAACCACATAGGTATTAGCATGACCATAAAAAAAAACATTCCTATCAAACTGCCAAGGTCTACCGAGCAACAGATGACAAGCATCCATAGGCAATACATCACACAATATCTCATCATGGTAAGATCCAATCTAAAACTTAACCAAGCATTGTTCTTCAACTCTAACCTTAGAAACATCTTGTATCCAACTAATCTAATAAGGATTAGGATGTTTCCTTCTTTCCAAATTCAATTTACTAACCATTTCCTCTAAAACAAAGTTTTTAGAAGTGACACCATCAACTATGAAATTACATACTTTATCCTTGCACTTACATCTGGTTCTAAACAAATTTCTCCTTTGCACCAGTTCATGGACACATGCAACTAACCTTCTAGTGATAAGTGTCTCCCCTTTTTCTGCAATGTTCATAATATCTTCTTCAGTAGCTAATGCAACTCCTTTCTTAGGACACTGCAAACTTCTATGACCAGCTTCACCATAGTTATAACAAGTACCAGTGAACTCATTCTTCCACCTTCCTCTCTGTCCAGTATTCTTAGTAACTTGACCACTACTAGATCCCACATCAGTCTTAGGATTCTCTATCACATTACTCTCAGCAACTATCTCACCATTTTTACCACCTCGGTTCCTATTGTTCTATTTTCCTTCATACTTCCTATTTAGCTTCTCTTCAATCTTCAATGTCATCTGATTGTATGCACCCTAAAATGGTCGCCTAGACTTTGGGCCCCCCATTCAACAATTTATCAAATCCCTGAATCAATATTTTCAAAAATTAGCATTTTATCAATTATATCAATTTCCTTGATCAAATCCTATTTCATCATTTTCAATTATTTGCCTTGGGCTAACCATTTTATCCTAAAGTCTTTATTTATTTAAAAGGAATTTCCTCCCCTTTTATTAAATAAAAAGCCCCCACTTTTCCTCTTATCCTAAGTTGCACAAATAAAGCATTATTCTTATTTTATAAAAAGAAGAAATATCACTTTTTGTCTCATAAGGACACAAAAGTCAACTCTTATTTTCTCATTTGAGGATATTTGTGCACATGGATTTCTCCTCTTTGATGCTCCACCCTTGATTAAATCTTTTGCCTCTTAATCTCCATGGTCCATTCCTTTTCAATTCCTTTAAAAGGAGAGCTCTCTTCTCCTTTTAGGATCCATCTTTTGAATACTAACCTTATGCTGTAGGATTTCTTGGAGACTTTGGAGCTTTTGGAGATCATTCTTGCATCATAGCTTCATGTTTATGCTTTCTAGCTTAGTTTTCTTTATGCTCTAGATTAGCTCACTTAGCTTAATTAGCAAGGATTTGTAATACTTTCCTTTCATAGCTTAGCTTGCATCTTCATTCTTAGCTTAGCTTGCATTGCATTTCATCTTCATTGTTGATTCTTGAGGATATTGGCATTCTTTCCCTTGTCTCATTGAATCTCCCATTGTGTGGTTTACTAGCAAGGTTGCATGCTTCAATAGCTCTAGCTGAGAGCAATATTCAAACAATCTTGTGACTCCATGCCTAGGGAGCTCTAGGTCTCTTTCTCAAGGTTTCCCATTCATGGATTCCCTTGGAAGTAATGACTTAGAGAAGTGCACTATTTAGTGTGTACATTTTTTGTGCCCACCGTGGGGCAGAATACTCTTGTTTTGTCCTTCATTTTTATGCATTTCCGCACTTTTTTCATCACTTTTTAGCTTACTATTTTCAGCAGATTTTTACTTCTTTCTGGAAGATTATCATATGATACTTCACTAGTGTCATGTGATAATTTGTCCTATACTAGTGCGATACTTTACCAGTTAAAGTATCGTGCTCTGTGAAAGATTCTATCGCACTGATATTTTGTATTTTATTGCCTGTAGGTAATGTGAACTGTCGCATAGGAGGAAACTATCGCACCCATATGCTGGAAACTATCGCATGATATTTCTGGTAATTGTATTGTCACCTATGCTTGGCAAAGAGTTGTTTATTAGCTTTTTCTTGCCGAGTTTTGATCTAATTAGCTTGCTAGTTTAGTTTGATGTGGTTAGGCAGAGTTTATTTGCAGATTTCATTTGGTTTCTGATGTGCTAACCCTTGTAGGGCTAACAAGTGGTGCTTGTAGGTGCTCCTATTGCTTGATTATTTTCTTAAAAGAATGCATGTCAAAGCTTCAAATGCACAAGGGATACTAATGGTTTTTGTAGGGCTTCCCAAAGCATAAAAACAAATCAAGTGCTTGTTTAATTGCTTTTGTTTTGAGTGTGGCATCTACTAGTTGTTTTATTTAGTAGGCACTTAATATCTTGTTGTGGGAATCTTTGGGTGGTAGGAGAAGTATGCTCTTCACCCTTGTGGTAAACCAGAAAATCTTGACCCATCTTTAGATTTTGAAAGCAAGAGGGTAATTGAACCTTTTCTTGGTGTGTTTGGGAGATATTTTTGAGCTAGGAGATTATGCTCTTCACCCTTGTGGTGAAACAGAAATCCTGACACTCAAAGATTGATCCACTCTTTGTTTAGCTTTTAGAATCCTTTAGTGGGCCTGCTCTTGAGCAATCAAGAGGAACGACCCAAGTGGGGACAAGATTTTTGCTAGCTATTCTGACCCACTATAAACTCAAGGATATCAAGGACACAAAACCTTGGTAGATGTAGTACTTGTCTTCACTTGATATGAGTACTTGTGGGATTGTGACCATGAGGAAAGTGTTGAGCAAGAATGTTTAAGGTACTCTTGTGGCTGCGAGGTCCCAGTCCCTTTTTGAAAGCAAGATGGGTATTACAAATGGAAGCCCTTATTAAGAACCATAGATAGAAGCCACCCTATTTTTCCACTTAGCTTCTTGGTGCAATGATTGATCCAAGTGGAATAACCCAGATCACCCCAAGATTACTCACCATCTATGTTCCTTTGGTTGTGTCATTGGCACTTCCATGACAAAGCCAATATCTATTGTGGGTAACCACTTTGTGTGAGGCAATGGGACATCAAGTGTGGGCCAAGTTGTTAAGTATTGAGCCATTTACCTTTTAGGCTAGTAAGTGCTTGAAGTGTTCTCATTGTGATCTACCCATGTAAATGTTCTCAAACATCAAACATCACGGTAGCATTCATAGGATTTTATTGCTTTGATATCACAATTGCTTGTCTTTGCAAGGTTGTTTTTTCCCTTGTGCAAGTATTTTATGACATGTTTGATCACCTACTATTTGTAATCCTATCTATTTACTACTGTCATTGTGCTTGAAATTGAAAAATCCAACCTTCAAATTGAAATTTTCAACAAATTGCTGTCAAAATTGAGATTTTTAGCACTCACTAGTCAAGAATCGTATGACCCTGAAACAATATCACACACTGTCCTAAGAATTATCATGTGATAGTTCATTGTTGGAAGACTATCACACTGCTTGCCTAGAAACTATTGCACAGGCTACCTGGAAACTGTCACTCTACTTACTGGAAAATATCGCATGCTTAGAAATTATCACACTGTTTGTCTGGAAACTGTCACATAGAGTCTTTTTGTTGCCTATCTGGTTTATGCCATTTTTAGTATTTTCTTTAGTTGACCAAATTTTAGAAGGTGACCTACTCTACTACTAGAAACCTATTTGTACCTTGGGTTCCTAGTTTTAGACCTCTTGAATTAGTGTTCTCTGATTTTACAAAGTAGTTTTGTTTGACATTGATAAGTTAGGAATTATCCTTGTTGAAAAATTACACCTTTAGATTCTTTGGTAACACACTTGGAGAGTTTTAGTACTCTTTTGTCCAATTCAATTCCATCAAAATTCAATTTCAATTATATATTTGGTTAAACCCATTCTCTTGGCCCATATGTGTTATGATACTTATCCTTTTATTATGCACCTCTGTGGCAAGATTGGTTTACACCTTTTGCAGCTTTCTATCTTACCATCTCTTTTTTTGGACAATTGAACACTTTCACTATCCTAGTTTGATATTGACATTTCATAAGGTCATCTTATCACCAAGGGTATTTTCTCTTTCATGTTGGTTATGACAAGGTACCAAGTTAGTCAAGGAAAATGACCTCAAGTTGTCTTTGAACAATTACCCTTAGTCCAAACACGTCAAAAGAGAAAGGGGAAGAAACCCATCTTTGATCAATCACCTAGGAGTGAGTCTGAGGCTTGGTTTGACCCAAAGAGAAATCCTAGTGAGTTGAGTACCTCTTTACCATCTTCTCAATAAAATATGGACATGAGTTACACTTTGAATAAGAGACAAAGAGAAGTAATGGATCAAACTCTTGATGACATTTTCCAAAGACATAGGGGTAACATGTCGTTTAGTGATGACAATCAACCTGAATCACCCCCTATTAATTCAAGATATTTAGATGCCCATCAAAGAGCTAAAAGACATTTTGGGCAAGCTCACCAAGATGCACGGTCACAACATGAAGACCAAAACAATGAATCTAGTGATGCTCATGTGAATGCCGCATTCACCAATGACTTGTTCAAACACTCAAGGTCCAACTCTCTGCTCAAAACAACCTCAAGATATGCTAATGAAAGGCTTAAAATAAATGAGTGTGAAAAGAAAGCCTTCTTAGATGAACAAGCTACTAAAGAAGAAAGGTTTAGACACCTAGAGGAAGAGCAACAAGCCTTGTTGGAATTAAGAAGAAAAGCATTCCAAGAGGAACAAGATAGGTTGTTAGCTCAACAACTTAACAACCAATTCAACAACAGGGGTACCAACAGTGGAAACAACTCTCCACCCTCTACTTCCTCAAGAACCCCAAGAAGTAGAATGTGGTCAAGGACCCCTTCAAGATCTCCTAGTCCTAGAGGAAGAAGGATTTCACAACATAGGAGATGAACACCTCCTAGGAACTCAAGAAAACCCTCCCAATGAGCTCATCATGGCTCTCAACATGGAGGAAGTAGTACAAGTTTTGACGATCAAAATTTCATGAGAATGCAACAAGGGCCACTATTCCAACAATATGTGGAGAAGTACCCTGATCAAAATAAAGATAGGTTCCTAGAGAGTTTGATTAACAAGGGTGCTAGAGTCCCTTACAACTTTGATGTGGATAGGAGGATCAAGAAACAAGGGCCCTCTCAACAAGAGGAAATCAAGAAACTCAAACAAATGATGGAAAAGGTGTTGGCACCGAAAATTTCCTTTTCACTTGATTCTATTTGTCCCAATCCTTTTGACAAAAGTGTGACTATGATGGATTTTCCTAGGAAAGTTGAAATTCCCCAATATGACAAGTATGATGGCAATGGTGACCCACATGATCATGTGCATCAGTTTTATATCATGAGTTTTGAGTTCCACCAAGATGACTCTTACCTTATGAGATTATTTCCAAGAAGCCTCAAAGGCCAAGCCATGGAGTGGTTTACCAACATAACCCCTCCCGTAAAAACTTTCAAAGAACTTGTCCACAGATTCGTTCAACATTTTACATACAACTTATCAAGATCAGTCACTATGTTGGACTTATGAAATTTGAAACAAAACCAAGGGGAATCCTTTGTTATCTTCTTGCAAAGGTGGAGACGATTGTGCTCCTGCTATTCTAGGACTATTCCTAAGCATGAAAGGATTGACATCATTGTTAGTAATTTGGTGCCTAAAATGTGTTATGAGGTTTGAAAAATGGTCTTTGATTCCTTTGATACTATGGTTGAGACAACATGTCGAAAAGAGGATGTCTTAAAAGAACAAGGCATTTTGACCAACAACAACAAGAACAACAATAATGGTCAAAATAATAACAATGCTAATAAGGACAAAGGAAAGCACTTGCACTGGAACAAGAATAAGCAAGTAGTCAATGATGGAGTTGTGGACTCTTCCCAACCCAAGGATCAAGGAGTCCTACATTTTTCTAGTGCAGTCCAAGCTATGAAGCTCAATACATCCTCTAACCAACAAGAGAGTAAACCTAAATATCAAGAAAAGCCCAAGAAAAAGTTGAGACAGTTTTCTAAACTGGGTGACTCCTATGAGGATGTTTTTGAGACCCTTATTGCTAATAATCTTGCACAACCACAAGATCCAACAAAATTTCACATACCTGATGTTAAGCCACATTGGTGGAATGAAAAAGCTTTCTACAAATACCACAATGGCATTGGACATGACATCGAACATTGCTAGAAACTTAAACACCTTATCCAGGATCTTATTGAAAGTGGTAAACTTCAGATTAATGGGTTGAATAAAAATTCAGACCGCAAAGCATTCAAAGAACCTTTACCCAAATATGAAAAGGGGGAAACCTCTCAACCCAAGAATGGAAAAGTTGCAATTGACTATACCTACACAGGTGCAGAAAATGTGGTAAATATGCTTGAGATTGTTGAGGAAAATGTCAACATGATGTGAAACAAAGATTCTTATAGTCATGATGTGGGCTCTCCTCCTATATTTGATGAAGAACCTATGGTGGTGCTTAAGAGTCCTCACTCTCAAAGGTCATCCCAAGCTCTTAATGCTGTCACCAGAAGCCAAGGTCAAGGTTATGTGATCATTAGAGGTCCTAATTCCAACCAGTCTAGCAAACCCAAGCAAGTGACATCCAAGAATGTCACCACCAAGTGAGCAGTCAATCCTGAAATGAGCTACAATCTTGTTGACTAGTTACAAAGAACACCAGCTCAATCTCAATTTTTGAACTCCTAGAGTTGTCTCCTAGACATAAGTGTGTCCTTGAGGATGCTTTGCATATAGCCAATGTCCCTAACAACATAGATGTTGACCAATTCCAAAACATGGTTAACCACCTTGCTAGCCCACATTACCTCACATTCTTAGAAGAAGATAACACAGCCTTGATCCATTAGCATAATCTTGCCCTTCATATTGAAGTCATGATTCACAAGACCCATGTCACGCATGTGTTGATTGATGGGGTTGCTAGGCTAAATATTTGTTCCTTGAGTTTGTTGAAGATACTGGGTTACTCAAAGCAAGTTATTGATACTCATAAGAAAATCACCATCAAAGCCTATGATGAGGTAGAGAAAAGCTCCAAAGGCTTGGCCATCCTTCCTCTCAGGATTGGCCCCATTGAAAAGGACATTTTGTTCCAAATTTTTGATGTTGTTCCTTTAGCCTATAATATTCTTCTTGGTAGACTATGGATCCATGACATGTAAGCAGTGACCTCCACCTACCACCAATGTGTCAAGTTCCCCTATAATGGAGTAGAAGTCTTGTATCATCTTAAAATGGAAGCACTTCCATGTTAAGAGAATTTAGCCCTCTGAGTAAGTGGTTTAGGGTCATGATTGGCATCTTTGCACTCTCCCTTGTCTTCTACTTCTTCTCTGCACATAATTTTTGCATTCTAGGTGAAATTAGGGTTAACATCTTAAGGACTTTCTTGATTTTCCTCTTTCCATGGCTCCATTTTCTAGGTAGGGTTCAGAAACGAGACCTCCTAGTCCTTCATCATATCATTATGAGGACTTTCTAGCTATTCCAGACATTGGGTCCTGATCTGACATCAATTTCCAAGTTTCTGGCACCCTTGGAACTCCTGTTGCAGAACTTGACAAAGTTAGGGTTTGAGGTCAAAGTTGACCTTGACCCCGACTAGGTCAGGGTCAACCTTGACCCTAACTAGGTTAGGGTTGACCTCAACCTTGACCTCTTCTTGCCAAAATTTCAAAGTTTCATTTTCCAGTAATTTATCTTTCGGGAAAGTTATTTCTTGCTTTCAGGTCAGTTGTTTCAGGCTCCGAAATGGTAAATCCTTTAATGGTATTTAATCAAGGTATATTTTCTAAAGGTGAGGACCTAATTGGGATTTAATTCTTCAAGGTGGCCCATCTAGAGGAATGTGCCCTAGATCATTATAAAAGGATGCCTTCCTCTCTCATTTTCATATCTCATCCAAGCAATCAAGCTCTCAAGGTGATCAATCAATCATTTCATTCAAGCATTCAAGTCTTCTTCTTCATCCAAGTTGTCCATTGAAGATCAAGGATTTAAAGCATTCAAGCTGTTGAAGGGATTTGGCTCAAGCATTCAAGATCTATCATTCAAACCCTAGATTTAGCCACCATGGTGGTGTGATCTTCCTTCAAGATCCTTTGTTCATCTTCAAGATCCATATCATTGTTTCCTCAAGGTGGATTTCAAGCATAAAATCATGAAGGTTTGATTATGTTATGTTCAAGCTTTCATATAAATATATTCAATTACATTCCAAATACATTAGCATATCTATTGAATTGCATAGCTTAATTGTTAGATTCATTTCTACTACTTGCTAGCATTCTCCTATTTCAATTTCAATATTAAGGTTGATTCCAAACTGGGGTTTGACCAAGGCAAACCCCCCCCAAACAAATAACAAAACCATTTTTCTTGTAGGCACAGGTGTGGAATCTCAGATCTGAGAGTGAATTCGTATAACCTTTTCGGCAATCTTTCAAGATCTGTGAACAGAATCAGAATCAGACTTCAAATAAATAATGTGGTCTTTGACCTTTTAAAAGGTCAAAGTTGACCTGGGGGAATTTGGAGAAAAGATTTTTGGGTTTTGTCCGCCTCGGCATTTCTAGTCCAAAATAGGTGACAAAATCTTTGAAAAGTTCAAACAAAAGCCAGAATTCAACATTTTCCAGATCTACCCTAATTCAAGATTAGTATTTGCACTTCAATTATTTCAGATTTCAAGCTTAATCTAACTATAGGGAAGTATAGGGTTTCTCTCTCTCTCTCTCTTTCATATTCTTCATAGATTGATTCGATTGTGTATTAACCTCTTGGTTGATCAAATTGGATCTCTCTTTTGGGAATTTGGATTTAGGAGTGAATCTTACATTTTCCCCACACACTTACACAAATAGAGGTGATTCCAAATCACTACTATTCATTTTGGTGAGCCCAAACATATTTTATAAAATACAAAAACATATTTCTTGCATTTTTATCATGAAGATTGTTAAGATGTTTTGGTGCATAATCATATTTGTTATTACTCTTCTTCTAGCATCTATTTATAATGCATATGATGTTTATGAGGGTATTATTCATTTCATAACATTGATGACTCTTCACTTTTCTCTTGCTTATTCTTTTGTAATGTTGACTGATACTAGTCTACCTACATTTAAAACTTTTCTTAAAGATTTATGTGGTAGCCTTATTCATCTTTTAGATTAAGTGAAAAATTTGGTAGATGACACACCATCTCCTAATCTTCCTAATCATAATCCATCTCCTAATCTTCCTAATCTTCATCCTAATCTTCTTACTGTGATACCTAAATCTCCATCTGTTAATCCTTTCTCTTCCCATACTTGTGATGGGATTCAAGCTATAGTGCAGGATGAAGATGTGCAAGATTTCTTTGATTTACCTCCTCTTGTTCAGGATGTTATTCAAGGATAGGATTAAGAAACTTCTTCCAAACCTATTATCCCACCTTATATGACCTTTACTCATGAACATGATAAACAATCACCTCCTGTAGAAGCTTTGCAT
Organism: Chamaecyparis obtusa; assembly: GCA_027943335.1. Lineage (NCBI taxonomy): Eukaryota > Viridiplantae > Streptophyta > Pinopsida > Cupressales > Cupressaceae > Chamaecyparis > Chamaecyparis obtusa. Next base: position 335,329 of record BSBK01005600.1, on the reverse strand, counting down.
GATATGTACACTACTGGATATAATATGGTGACTAAACAAGGTTATAAAGGTTTTGAGTTAGGAGTTAATGAACATGGTATTAAATTTCCCATTAATATACCTCCTAAACCAGATATGAGTGGTGTCAGAACCTCTAAATATCAAGTCAAGTTAAGTGGTGTGGATCTTCATCTTCCCCTTAACATTCATCTCTCTACACCTTTAATGGATAATCCTAACACTCATCAAGAAATTGTTAAAATGGTATATGTGGAGCTAATGAATTCTAAGAAGGAAAGATTTAGACCTACACCTATTGATGCTTTGTACAAATTTCAATGTCCTTTCCACTATCATAATACTCATTTTCTTGCTGACTATAACAACTTCAAATTATATGTTAGGGCTAGGGCTGTGTGTGGTATTATACCTTTTTCTTGTGCCATCTTACAACTTCTTCATAATTTTGATATAGGGGATTCACCTCCATTAGAGCTGGAGTAAATGTTCTTATCCTCTTGTCTCATGACTCAGGGGCAAGAGGCATAATTTTATCCAGTCTTTTAGGATCCATTAGGTCTTTTTATTAATATTTAATTGGTATTCTTTATGTTTCCTTCTTCCATAGTCTTGCATGATGTTTTTATCCATTCCTAGGAATTATATTTTCTTCTTAGGAAATCTTTTCTAGGATATGTGTTTTGTAAAAATATCCCTTTTCTTTCATCCCTCAAGGGGCAAGGTTCTTCCTTCTCTTTTTCTAAGGGAAATTATTTCCTTAGCTTAGTGGTATTTTTTTATATTGCAATATTATTTCATCATATTGATAGATATTTTGACTATGGATAACCTTCTTACATGAGAAGTTGTTGTCCTAAGTTGTCACTTCTTCTCTATGTTGAAAATTATGTTCTTTATAAACTCTCACCCTTGCTTTAGTGTTAGAGTTGTTTCCCTCATTCCAAAGATTCCTCTTGCTCTTCTTCACAGGGGGCTTGATGGTTGAATCTTTGTTCCCACCTTTTGAAAGATGATATCTTATCTAAATGCACTCTGCTTTGGTGGAGATCTTGGTGATAAGATCTTTTTCATTGAGGGTCCTTTTCCATAAGTGACATATCATTCTCATGATTATATATACTCTTGGTTGTAGGGGTCAATATCTCTTGCTAAGGATATAATATACATTTTTATGAACAAGATATCTCCTTGCTTTGTGAAGTAGGTATCCTCTTCCATCTTTGTTCCTACACTTGGGGGGAAAAGATGACTTATCCTTCTTTTCTTTCTTCAAACATTCACACATGGAGTCACAAATATGGGTTGTGAGTTGGGTAGAAGTACTTTAGCCTTGGAGGCTTGGTATGTTTTTCTATCTTATTCAAATCTATGCATTGTTATTTCATCCGGTATTCTCTTCTTTTCTAGGGATTCACCTCTTTCCTTGGTTAAGCAATATTTATCTACTATGTGATATCCAATCCTAAATAAAAATTATGGTTTGCATTTGAGGACCTATGTCCTTTATACAAACCTTATTTGTTGTTTGAAATTGGGTTTCCATGGTTGATACATCTCTCACCTTGGAAACTGAATAGTGTGCTATCCCTCATTAAGGATTACTTTCTTTTCACTTCTTGCATGATATCTTTTACATTCATCCCTTACATGGTCTTATAGGAGTTGTGACCTTCTTGGCTTAGACTGGGTGTTGTCTATGGATATTGTCTGGATGCCGTAAAAGACTTTATCCTTGTTCTTCTTCTTTCCTTAACATGGCAAAATAGTATGTTTTTTGCCATTTTAAGGAGGGGGGCATATATAGGGCCTCCCTTGTACTATAGTTTTTTATTTTTACATGCTAAATCTTGGAAGGTAATGCACATAAGTTGCTAAATCCTGAAAAGACACACATTCATATGTAAATCTTCCAAAGGTAATGCACATAAGTTGCTAAATTCTGAGGAGACACGCATTTTTCAAAATTTTCAATATGCTAAATCCTTTGAAGCTAATGCACATAAGTTGCTAAATCTTGAAGGGACATGCATTTCCAAATTTCAAATATGCTAAATCTTGGAAGGTAATGCAAATAAGTTGCTAAATCCTGAAAAGACACGCACCTATATGCTAAATCTTTCGAAGGTAACACACATAAGTTGCTAAATCCTGGGAAGACATGCATTTCATATTCATAGTGATACAAGAAGGTGGATCTATGGGTATTCTAGAAGCCATCAAAAGATGCATTACAATTGAAAGCATAGTTTATGGGTGAACCTGTTGGGCTCTCCCTCCAGGGTGATTCACGGTAAGCTGGACATCTTACCGGGTGAGGTAATCACTTTCTCTTTTCTCTCTTTTCTCTTTCATGGTAGTAGGACTGGTTCATGAAGCTATGTTGTCTATAGTGTTTCTCTTGTCTTTCTTATGTAATCATTTATGCTGTTATGATAGCTTTCCAAATATGATATTGGTATGAGAAATATTTCTTAGCAAGGTTTCTTATGCTAATTGATTTGGGTTGCTTAGTACTAACCCTTTTTCTTTTGTATACTCTCATGTATGTATGTTGAGTTAGAATCCTTGGTTTGGGGGCTTGTTTCTTTAGCTAAGTGTTATTTTATCTTATTTTGAATCCACTGGGATCTCTTCTCTCTTCTCCTTTACCAAGAGTTTGCATTGAATCCATACTCTTGCTAAAGTGGGGGCTTAATGTATCATCTTAAAATGGAAGCACTTCCATGTTAAGAATTTTTAGCCCTCCGAGTAAGTGGTTAAGGGTCATGATTGGCATCTTTGCATTCTCACTTGTCTTCCAATTCTTCTCTGCACTTGATTTCTACATTCTAGGTGAAATTAGGGTTAAGGTCTTAAGGACTTTCCTAATTTTTCTCTTTCCATGGCTCCATTTTCTAGGTAGGGTTCAGAAATGAGACCTCCTAGTCCTTCATCATATCATTTCAAGGATTTTTGGTCTATTCCAGACACTGGGTCCTGATCTGACATCAATTTCCAAGTTTCTGGCACCCTTGGAACTCCTATTGTAGAACCTGACAAAGTTAGGGTTTGAGGTCAAAGTCAACTTTGACCCTAACCAGGTTAGGGTCGACCTTGAACCTGACCAGATCAGGGTCAACCTTGACCTTGACCTCTTCCTACTAGAATTTCAAAGTTTCATTTGCCGGTAATTTATCTTTCGGGAAAGTTATTTCCTGCTTCTGGGTCAGCTGTTTCGAGCTCCAAAATGGTAAATCATTTAATGATATTTAATCAAGGTATATTTTCTAAAGGTGAGGACCTTATTGGGATTTAATTCTTCAAGGTGGCCCATCTAGAGGAATGTGCCCTAGATCACTATAAAAGGAGGCCTTCCTCTCTCATTTTCATATCTCATCCAAGAAATCAAGATCTCAAGCTCTCAAGGTGATCAAGCAAGCATTTCATTCAAGTATTCAAGTCTTCTTCTTCATCCAAGTTGTCCGTTGAAGATCAAGGATTTAAAGCATTCAAGCTCTATCATTCAAACCCTAGATCTAGCCACCATGGTGGTGTGATCTTCCTTCAAGATCCTTTGTTCATCTTCAAGATCCATATCATTGTTTCCTCAAGGTGGATTTCAAGCATATAATCATGGAGGTTTGATTATGTTATGTTCAAGCTTTCATATCAATATATTTGATTAGATTCCAAATACATTAGCATATCTATAGAATTGCATAGCTTCATTTCTACTACTTGCTAGCATTCTCCTATTTCAATTTCAATATTAAGGTTGATTCCAAACTGGTGTTTGACCAAGGCAAACCCCCCCCCAAACAAACAACAAAACCATTTTTCTTGCAGGCATAGGTGTGGAATCTTAGATCTGAGAGTGAATTTGGATACCATTTTCGGCAATCTTTCAGGATCTGTGAATAGAATCAAAATCGGACTTCAAATAAATAATGTGATCTTTGACCTTTTAAAAGGTCAAAGTCAACTTGGGTGAATTTGGAGAAAAGATTTCTTGGTTTTGTCCACCTTGGCATTTCCAATCAAGAATAGGTGATAGAATCTTTAGAAAGTTCATACATAAGCTAGAATTCAACATTTTCCAGATCTGCCCTTGTGGACAAGGCTTTTGAGGATCCTATATCTATTTTGAAAGGCTCAAATCAATCAAACATTAAGAGTTTAATCTAGCATACAATCAAAACAAAAACAAGGAAACTCTAGGCTAAGCCACCTCAGATTGAGCTAAAAACAGGTGCACCCAAGCACTATTTGATTTTCTCTGATAAGAGGGATGTGGGTATGCTCTCTAAGCACTTGGAGCATACTATAATGCATTCTAAGATGGATTGAAATCCATGAAAACCCCAAAATGGCACAAAAATAGGTATAGAACACCTGATTTGCCCCTAAGGCCTCAAGGATCCAAAAATGCTTTAATGGAGCTTAAGCTACATGATGAGTAATCTAGGATTGATTTTAGACCAAATGAGATGTGATATGATGCTATGCTATGCAAAACAAACAATAAAAACTATGTTAATCCATTATTGCTAAGCTATGATGAGCTAAAAATGCTTGAAAGTAAACTAAATTAGAATGATTTGTGCTAAGTCTAGAAATAAAAGGGCATGGTAACAATGCATGAGAATGAAAGCTAAGCTAATTGATTTGCTCTTGAAAGGAGGGGTATTTATAGGATTTGGGAAGGAAGAATGAGTGGCCAGGATTGAAATCCTTAAGAGAGGCCAAGATTCATTCAAAGGGGAGCACATGGATTGTGCTAGTCTACAGCCCATCAGGAGGTGACACATGTCACAAGGTGAGTGGATGAAGGGAAGGGTAAAGATGAGTCAACAAAGGGGGCTCAAAGCTCATAACTCCCCTCATAAGTGCTTGTAAGAGCATTGAATGAGCCTTTAAGGGACTTTGATGACTTTGTGGATGCATTGAATGTTTTGTGGTTGAGATATTTGGAAGGGGAGACTTTGCTTTGGTTTAGGAAAGTCTTAAGCTTGGTTAGGATTGTGCAAATGTTTAGGGGTAGGATTAGGATTAGGATTAGGGGGATTTAGGATTAGGATGGGTGAAGAGGTTGGGTTGAGAAGTTTCTAGAAGAGCCTAGAGTTTTCCTTAGGTTTTATGGAATAAATGTTTATTCATTCCAAAGGCTTTTGGTTTTGGGAATATTTATTAAAATATACTTAATAAATATGAAAATAAATATTTAATCTTAATTAAATATTTTGAGTTAGGATTAGGGTTAGAAAAGATGGGATTAGCTTTTTAATCAAAATTAAGAAGGGATTAGAAGATTCTAGAAGAGGTTAGTGGTTTTAAGGAAATTGGCCAAGTTTTGGGCAAAAAATTAATTAATTATTTATTTTGGGATTTTTGGTCAATTTATTAATTAAATAATTAATAAATAAGGAGATAATGTTTAAATAAGATTTAAACATTTTTGGGAGGGATTCCTTAATTAAATATTTTTAATTAAGATAAAGGGATTGAACTACATAAAAAATAAATTAATTAATTAAATAATTAATTAATTAATAAATGATGATGTCATCAGGGATTTTTTAGAAAATAAAAATACTTTATTTTCTAAAGGATTTTTAGTTGTCTACACTTTTCCCCTCTTTGATGCGATGCCACAAGTGGCATGGCGTCAAAGACAAGAAAATAAGATGCCCGAGGCTAGAATTTAGAGGAATGAGGGGTTGTGCCCCCTCGAGAAAATAACGCAAGGAGTAAACATTGTGGAATTTTCTCGAAAGGAAACAAAGAAGGAAGGACTGAGGAAGCAGGGGAGATAAATTACCAAGCTTCCAAGAGCTAAGATGGGTGAATGCAAGATGAGATGAAATGCAAAATGTAGGATGCAGCTGTATGAGAATGCAAGATTAATCTATATGATGCAAGATGCAGGGGATTTGGGGAAGCTCCAAGTGCAAATGTGGAGAGCACAACCTAGTTTAATATAGCAATGCTAGAGACCTGCTAAGAATACTGGGATCACGAGGCCTTGTCACCAGCGTTGCATAGGACTGACGTGAAAAAGAAACGCAGGGTTGCCCCAACATCACACATGAAACTCAAAGGAGTAATGGTGGAAACGATGTTGAAGAAACCACAAACACATGACTGACTCACAAGCAGAAGCAAAAGATCAAAAGACCTTGCCCCAGATTATCCTCATTCGCAGCGCACCATGATATAAAGGATCGTGGCAACTTTGAGTAGAGAACAATGAGAAGCTGTAAAAGATTAACAAGACCCAAAGGACAAAATCCAAGGTCAAAATGATAACTCCAAAAGACAACCTTTGCCAAGGAGAGAGATTTGATTTGATTGATGACGGGAAGATTAGTCTGAACGTGTGGAAGGATACATCGACACAAACCTGGTGTGATTGGTGGAAGATTAGGTCAGACGGGAAGGATACAATTGAGGGGACCCGTGATTAGGCTTAGGTTAGACAAAATAGAAGCATACATCTGTGCGGACCCGATGCTAATAGGGAGAATGCTGTGTTGCTGATTGGCAAATGATGAAGTTCAAAGATGGTCATGATGATTAAGGATAGTTGACAATTGATGTTGCTGAAGTGCGAGGTTGGGTAGGACAAGATTTCTGATCAAATACTGCTGCAGGACTGACAAGGATATGTACAACAAGATAGCGACAAGGGCTAAATAACACAAAGGATGGGACCTAAAGACACATATGTACAAATGAGCTTAGGTGGAGACATGACTGATGCTATGGTACAAGACTCAGGATTAGGATGTACAAAGAACCTAGGGGTGAAGCTAAAACTCCAACTATATGCAAGATGATGCCCCAGTTGTGCTGGAAGGCCAAGATGGACTGGTGATGGATGATGTGTCCTAAAATGACATGGATTTGGGAAGGACATATCCCAACGATGATGATTGGATTGAGATCAAGGCTTGCTACAAGAATAAGGATGTGACTTGATCGGTTGGCTTGATCTTGGATGTTGGATAGCTAGAAGATGTGGATAGGATTGGAAGATGGTGGAAGATTGCTAGCAATAGTTGGATATGGATGAATGGCATTGGATTGCATGAAAGGTAGCCTATAGCTAAATACCAATGACAAGGGAAGATACTGGGTGATGTAAAGATGGAAGAAATGCTTAGGATGAGGATGATGGAACTGCTAGGAGATTTGGATGGAGGAAGATTTGGATTTGGGTGGAGGAACTACTTAGGAGACTTGGATGATAGATTTGCTTGAGGATTGGATAGAGGAATGCTTGGGGAGATTGGATGGTAGATTTGCTTGAGGATTGAAAGATGGATGCTGGAGGAACTGCTGAGGAATCTAGATAGAGGAATGCTTGGGGAGATTGGATGGTAGATTTGCTTGAGGATTGAAAGATGGATGCTGGAGGAACTGCTGAGGAATCTGGATAGAGGAATGCTCAAGGATTGGATGGTGGATTTGCTTAAGGATTTGGGAGATGGAAGATTTTGGATAAAAGATAGTCTCCAAGGAATATGTCACCAAGGAATAAGATGCCCCCTGCTTAGGATAGTTCATTTATTCAGAGCCAGTAGGATGGGGTATGATTGGATGGAAGATATGCTGACAAGAGGATGAGGAAGGTAGATGGAAGATAGGATGAATGGATTGGATAGAGGATACGTAGCTGAAAGGTGTGATGGATGCCAAGAAGGTGCCCAAAAGCATGTATACCTGGTAGTCTTTGTTTTGTCATCAAGATCCAAAAAGGAGGATGAAGGAAGCGAGAGACAAATGGGATGGAGGAGATGTTGGATAAGAGGTGATAGAAGGGAATGGCCCCCAACTGTAGAAAGGAATTAGGGGGGAACCTACGCATGATGCCTGTTTGCCAGGTTTTCACCATGGTACTTGTCCAAGGCGCTTGAATTGCCAAGTTTTCACCATAGGATGAATGTTTTTCTCTTTTTCTTTTCTTTTTTGATACTTTTCTCGTGATTTTTTCCAATTTTTATGGATTTTTCTGATTTTTCGCCGACTTTGTGCTGATCTTTCACTGATATGCTAATTGATTTCTAACTTTGTTGTTGATTCTTTGATTTGGTACTACCTTCTAATTTGATGTTGACTTTCTAATTTTGCTAACCCACTGATTTCTCTGATTTGTCGCTGACTTTCTTCACTGATCTTCTGGTTTGCTTGGATGTTGGTACAGCTTCACTAGGATGGATGGATTTATGAAAAAGCATAGATTGGATGGGGTAGATGGGATATATGGTGGTAGAAAGTGTTTGGATGGAAAGATGGAAAGTGATCATGATAGGGGGATGTTTTCAGGACCAACATTGGCACATGTTGTGAGGAAGATGGATGGAGTGGATGGGTTTCATAAGATAGAGGTGGATGTGATGGAGGATTTACGCTAGGAGATTTTGAATCTTTGGGACCCAAAATAGATTTAGGAGATGGAGGAGAAGACTTAGTAGCTGGGGGATTAGTAACTTTGGATGCCATTGTGGATGTTTCTTGTAGATGCATTACATCTTTTTGCTTTGGGATCCACATCATCTTTGTTTTAGCTTTGGTGGGCCTTTGTGGCCATTGGTATGCATCAGATTTTGCTTTTGCTTTGCTGGGCCTTTGTGGCCATGTAGTGGATTTTGCTTGTGCTTTGCTAGGCCTTTGCGGCCATTGGGATGCATTGGATTGCTTGATTGGATTTTTCTTTGGTTGACCATGTTGTTTAGACTGGACATGGCAATCTTTGGATTTTCTAGATATTTCCCTTTATGCATATTGGATATGGCATCCAAATTGCAAGGAGCATTGGAATATATATGAGGAGATGTGTGGGATAGAGAGATGGAAGGAGATTGGAAGATAGGAGATATGGGCATGTGCCTTTATTGATCCTGACTAGGGAGATTTGGATTTTGGATGAAAGACTGAGTAGGATAAGATGGGGGATGATATTTTGGGATGTAGGGTCCCAAAATGGATTGGGTATGTAGAGGATATGTGCTAGAAGATTTCAGGACATAGGGACCCAAAATGGAATTGGAGGATGAAGGAGGAATGTGATAGGTTTTCTTTGGTTGTAATGATGGAGGAGGAGGGATGGTGTTGTATGCCTTGGAAGATGTGATGGTGGGTTTGGAAGGATGCTTGAATTTAGCTTTAGTTGTACCAACATTTTTGGAGGAAGTACCTTCGCTTGGTGTGTGACCAATTCCATATGATTTTGGATGTTTCTTGTCTTGAATGGGCTCCAAATTTCCTTGTTCACAAGAGCCTAGGCCTTTGCCTTGATAATTCCATTTCTTGAGCATTTTATCCAAACAAGGATATTTCTGACTTGGGGAATATGATAAACATCCAACTTTTGGTTCCCTGATGGAAGATATAGAACTTATTGCTTCTGGTTCAAGTGGACTGCCTTTGACAAATGTAAGTGATCCAAGAGGATAGAGTGATGGCAGTGGGATAGTTTGGATTGGAAGATCCTCAAGAGGAGAGGATATGATGGTGGGATTTTGACTGGGATTGGGGGATGGTAATGGATCTTAAGTTGGAGAAACTGGGATGATAGGATCTTGGATTGGAGGAGTTGGGATTGTAGGATTTTGGATTGGGGGTGATGGAAGCAATAGAACATGTGATGGGCGAAGTGAAGGGATTGGATCTTGATTTTCTTCTTCGAGTATTTCAACATGCTTTTGGGAAAGATCTTGACATGATAGGATTTGTGTGGATAGAGTGTTGGGGGATGCATGGATGGACTCTTCAAATGGGGTGGATGGAAGGATGGGAGATTCTGTAGCTATGATGTCTGGAAGAAGGAAGAACTTTTCAGATGGTATGGATGAAAGGATGGAAGGTTCTATAGTTGTGATGGCAAGAAGAAGGGTGAACTCATGAGGCTCATTAGATATGCTTTGGATAATACTAGGATGAGGTGATGTTGGTGGGGATTGGATGAAAACTTTAGATGGAAAGGACTCAATGATGCTAGGAGATGGAAGAGGATCAATGTATGGAAGATAAATGACAGATGGGAGTGATGGATGGGCCTCATCAATGATGGCTTCACATGAAGGATTAAAATGGCTTGGCTCTTCATTTTTAGGAGTGGGATTTGTTATTGGATTTCCTGTGAAACTCCTTGGAGACTTTCGGATTGGAGGAGGTGAGGGATTAGAATGTGTAGAAGATGGGGAGCTTGGATGGTCCTCACATGAAGGTGGGGTGGAAGATTTTGAACTTTCTTGAGGGGATGATGGTGCTAAAGAGGTAGAGTCGATGGATCGAGGTATGGGATATGAAGTGGTTTGAAGGATGCACTCTGCTTGTGGGAGGGGTTTGTTAGAAATGTGGTTTGGAATAGAAGATGGGGGATTGAGATAGGATGGAGGATTGGGGAAAAGGATTGGAAGACTTGGTGTTTGGTTTTGAAAGGGTTTTGGAGGATAAGTGGATGGAGGTTTTAGATAAGGGAAGTAGCATGAAGTGTTTCAAGGGAATGGTGGTGATTGGGATATGACTATAGCAGGAGATGGAGGTATGAAGGATGCATATGGAGGATGTGTAGGTTTAAGATAGGGATAAGGTGTGGATGGATAAGATAATGGATTTGCCTTGCCAAGGACATGAAAGGGAGTGCTAGTGGATAAGTGTGAAGGCATGATAGGATATTTTGGAGGAATGATTGGATGTTGGGGGATGTTTGGAGCAAAATTGCTAAGATTTTCAAAATATGCATCATGATCTACAAGGCTTTCATCATCTTTGGGATAGGATGGATTTAGGGGAGAGACATAATAACCGAACTCATCATAATAGTTTTGAGACATGCTGACTTGTGGATGAGTCGGATAGGAATGAAGGATCAAGATGGATTGGAAGACTAAGACTCAGATTGGGATGACTGACAGGGTCATACTAGGATTGGATTTGGCTTAAGATTGGAAGAAGATTGACTCTAGAGGAAGACAAACAAGGGGATGGGGGATGACCAAGATGACTCTGCTAACCTAAGATAGGATGAAAGGATGACAAGATTGGATTGGATATGACTGGAAGACCATGATTTGAGATTCTGCAAGTTTTGGACATTTTTTTCTGCACACGCGTGATTTCTTTTTACAAACGCGTGATTTCTTTCTGCAAACACGTGATTTCTTTCTGCATACACGTGATTTCTTTCTGCATACGCGTGATTTCTTTTTTCATATGCGTGATTTCTTTCTACAAAGGCATGATTTATTTATGCAAAGCGTGATTTCTTTATACAGAGGCATAATTTGTTTATGCGGAGGTGACAGAATAAGAAATAAGATAGAAAAGAAATTGTTGATGGCAAAAAACTGTCAGTTTGTAGGCATCATTTCAGAGCTCATAGGCATGATTTGACTACTAGTAGGTGGACTGAAATAGCTGGAGGCGTGACTTCATTTCTTGTAGGTGACATTTCTTTCATTTTTCTGTGACACCGAGAGTGAAAAAGTGTGATTTGATCAAGTTGATTGTGGTTTGAGTCCCACCAGGCATGCCAGAATGTGGACAAGGCTTTTGAGGATCCTATATCTATTTTGAAAAGCTCAAATCAATCAAACATTAAGAGTTTAATCTAGCATACAATCAAAATAAAAACAAGGAAACTCTAGGCTAAGCCACCTCAGATTGAGCTAAAAATAGGTGCACCCAAGCACTGTTTGATTTTCTCTGATAAGAGGGATGTGGGTGTGCTCTCTAAGCACTTGGAGCATACTATAATGCATTCTAAGATGGATTGAAATCCATGAAAACCCCAAAATGGCACAAAAATAGGTATAGAACACCTGATTTGCCCCTAAGGCCTCAAGGATCCAAAAATACTTTAATGGAGATTAAGCTACATGATGAGTAATCTAGGATTGATTTTAGACCAAATGAGATGTGATATGATGCTATGCTATGCAAAACAAACAATAAAAACTATGTTAATCCATTATTGCTAAGCTATGATGAGCTAAAAATGCTTGAAAGTAAACTAAATTAGAATGATTTGTGCTAAGTCTAGAAATAAAAGGGCATGGTAACAATGCATGAGAATGAAAGCTAAGCTAATTGATTTGCTCTTGAAAGGAGGGGTATTTATAGGATTTGGGAAGGAAGAATGAGTGGCCAGGATTGAAATCCTTAAGAGAGGCCAAGATTCATTCAAAGGGGAGCACATGGATTGTGCTAGTCTACAGCCCATCAGGAGGTGACACATGTCACAAGGTGAGTGGATGAAGGGAAGGGTAAAGATGAGTCAACAAAGGGGGCTCAAAGCTCATAACTCCCCTCATAAGTGCTTGTAAGAGCATTGAATGAGCCTTTAAGGGACTTTGATGACTTTGTGGATGCATTGAATGTTTTGTGGTTGAGATATTTGGAAGGGGAGACTTTGCTTTGGTTTAGGAAAGTCTTAAGCTTGGTTAGGATTGTGCAAATGTTTAGGGGTAGGATTAGGATTAGGATTAGGGGGATTTAGGATTAGGATGGGTGAAGAGGTTGGGTTGAGAAGTTTCTAGAAGAGCCTAGAGTTTTCCTTAGGTTTTATGGAATAAATGTTTATTCATTCCAAAGGCTTTTGGTTTTGGGAATATTTATTAAAATATACTTAATAAATATGAAAATAAATATTTAATCTTAATTAAATATTTTGAGTTGGGATTAGGGTTAGAAAAGATGGGATTAGCCTTTTAATCAAAATTAAGAAGGGATTAGAAGATTCTAGAAGAGGTTAGTGGTTTTAAGGAAATTGGCCAAGTTTTGGGCAAAAAATAAATTAATTATGTATTTTGGGATTTTTGGTCAATTTATTAATTAAATAATTAATAAATAAGGAGATAATGTTTAAATAAGATTTGAACATTTTTGGGAGGGATTCCTTAATTAAATATTTTTAATTAAGATAAAGGGATTTAATGACATAAAAAATAAATAAATAAATTAAATAATTAGTTAATTAATAAATGATGATGTCATCAGGGATTTTTTAGAAAATAAAAATACTTTATTTTCTAAAGGATTTTTAGGTGTCTACAGCCCTAATTCAAGGTTAGTATTTGCACTTCAATTATTTCAGATTTCAATCTTAATACAACTATAGGGAAGTATAGGGTTTCTCTCTCTCTTTCATATTCTTCATAGATTGATTCGATTGTGTATTAACCTCTTGGTTGATAAAATTGTATCTCTTTTGGGAATTTGGATTTAGGAGTGAATCTTACATTTTCCCCACACACTTAAACAAATAGAGGTGATTCCAATTCACTACTATTCAAGTTTGTATACCCGGGGATAGCACATTATCTATTAATGCAATTTCAGTAGGGACTCATGTTCCTCTTAATAGGGAAGTAGAAAATTTTGATGCAACTCTAGTGTAGTGCAAGAACACATTTAAGGCCATAGTCCTTGGTATGGGGGGTTATCAAATGGACTCCTTCACAAAACTGCCAGTCTCACCTAGGTCCTATGGTAAACCCTCACAAGAGATGCATCCCTCTTCTTCAGTAATAACTCTGTTTGGTACATTTGTAGAATCCTCAGTACCCATACAGGATGAAAAAGAAGAGGTAGCTATTAGAGATTGGATTTACGAGGAAAAATACAAGCATAATGAAAATTTCTCCCCATCTTCTAAGGCTTATGGGAGAGGATATACTTTGGTCAAAAATATGGGCTACCCAGGTCATGGTCCTCTCAGTCACAGATTAGATGCTAAGGCTGAACCACTTAATCATGCTCTCTTTGGCTGTAGATCTAAGACAATGGTTGGCCTAGGTTTTGAAAGTCAGAATAAGAAAATTGCTCCTATCCTTGATGCGACAGATAGTGATGATGAACCTAGCTACATTCCCAATTTACAAAATCAACAAGATAGGTGTGAAGATTGGGTTCCTTCCACTAATCTCCTTTGGGGAGATTTAGACGCTTCTGTTATCAATCCAATAGTTTCAGACCTAGAACAAGAACAATCCACTATTGAAGATCATGTTGAGGATCCTGTTAGTATCTACAAAAATTTTCATGGCTGTAGCATTTTTCTTCTAGTCCCTGCAATTATTTTAATGTCTCTGGCCTTAAAAGCCTTAGCAAATATTCAAAATCTAGCTGTTATAGTGAAAAAACCCTAAAATCAGTTTGGCCAAGTTCTATTTCACTGTTACTTTTTCAGGCCACTTAAGATCTTTTAATGCATGTGCACATTTCTTTCCCTGCTAGTCACTTGTTCATTTAGTTTCTAGAGGTTAGCATTTCTTTTCTATGATTACGCAAACATGTGTTCATGTAATCTCCTGATGTCTAATGGTTACCGACAAATATTATGCGACCTAACGAGCGGCTTGTATTTCCTTCAGTCGCTGATTAGCAAAATGGTGGTCCCTCTTTTAAATGATAATACATGTGGACCGGCTGTCAGAAAGATGCCGACGTGTCATGCAGTTATTGGTTGCCAAGTGGTGAGTTGGATTTGTTGTCAGCGGGGCCCGATGTCAAAAATTTTAGATCAACGGTTGGCACATGTCCGCATGGAATATTCTTCATCCTTCAGATAATGCACCCGTCGTTCATTTTGATGCCATTATGCAGGTGGCTCCACTGCCAGGTGTGTACATATTGCACTTCACTATTGGCTGAAAGAATCAATGAAGTGGAAAGGTTATTAGAATGACCTATGAATTAAGAAAAAATTATGTGTCCACTTGCCAAATTTTGTGATGTGGCAGTCCATGGTTCATTGATGTATCCTATGTAGCACGGTGGGGTCACGGTCTTTGACAATTGGCTAAGATTCTAGATCGACGGTTGGCATATAAATGCATAGAATCTTTTGAGCCCTTCAGATCATGCACCATCTATCTGATTATCCAGGTGTTTAGGTTAGTAATAAATGGTGGGACCAAAATGACACATAGGTACAGTTGGCAATTTTTGATTGGTCCATGATATAATATGCTACCAGTTGTCAGTGGGACCTAGTTTCCAGCTTGTCAGAGGGTCCTCACATCTACAAAGAATCAATGACGGGCATAAGTTCTTAAGGAATGTGTCCAACACATGAGATCTTCAGACAATCATTGATTTCATCTTTTTTAGAAGTGATAAAATATAGTGGGTCCACTACTATGTGTACTCGATTTGGCAATGTCTCATTGGTCGATGATGTTTGATGTGGAGTTTTTCAGTGGGACCTAAGTCAGAAAGATCGATCGACAGTTGGCGCATGAACTTATGGAATATTCTTCATCTTTCAGATCATACACCAGCCATCCATTTTGATGTTGGAGGGTAAGTGGGTCCTGTGTCAAAAGTGACTAGGTGGTAAGCAATGAATGGTGTGATGACAAGTGGCACAAAGAGGGCCCAGGTAGGGGTCTAAAATCTAGCAGTTTGGATAAATATGTTTAGCCGCCCGAAAAAGTTCAAAAGGTTTCACTCATTCATGAAATAAAATGGCAGTGCTCCAAATCGACTGGCGATTCAGTGAACAAACATTTGCGTAGTCACTAAACTTTTTGGTGATAAGATAAAGTATTTTGTGAATGGCTAGTTGATTTCAGTCACCGATTTTCTACATAAAGACCGGGGTTGGTTTCATATCTTTGTTTCTTGAATTGCAGGGTTAAGCTGCAGTTAAGTTTTTCATTTCATGAATAGGAATTACCCTTGTCGCATAGTCGCTGGGTGTTCACCTGAGGATATCTGTTGAGTTAATTCATGAAGCCCACGCAAAGGAAGGATCTGACAGTGCCAATATAAAGTTGATCAAAATTAAAATATTGACTGTCGATATACTACTGGCACCATGGATATAGCCATTTTCCTACAAATTCAAATATTTTGAGGGTTTTAGCGACAGGAAGGACCAAAATTCAATGTTTAAGCGGTTGGAGTTGGTAAGATATCTCTCGCTGACTATTGCAGTGTGGTCTAGGGTGTTCCATAATTATTTGTAGGGGATTTTTGTACCGTGATGGTGTTGCTCGAGGTGTGTTGCAAGTGGGAAATCAGATCAATAAGTCAAATAGATTCATGATTCTTGGTACAGATCAGAGAATTACCATTTATGACGATCATTCCAGGATCTACTTTCTCCAAGCTGCTTGGGTTTTCCCCCCTTTGTAATTAATTTTTGACTATTTCTAGTTGGTCTGGTGGGTGAAACCCTAACCCTAGTCATCCGTAGCTTGTTGCATCTTGTTTTGGGATTTCAAGATGACTAGGGGGTGCGTATATTGTAAATTTTTTTTTGTATTAGGTTGTTGATGGTATTATACTAAACAAGGAGAGCTTGGATTTTGGGTCTTTTTCCTCAGCATTTTGTTGTTTGATAATGTATTGATTCTTCAAATTTTAATGAGAATACCTTTGGATTCCAATCTCATGTTTGTGTATGTCTTCTTATTTTGTTCTTGAGCTCATATATGTTAATGTCACAAAGTGAGTTAGCATATGGTAAACAAAGAGTATTTTGAAATTATCTTTGAGTTCCTAACAAAGTTAGGATTAAAGTCTTTGAGGTAGTTTCAGTGAGTTCATGGCTAGATAAAGATTTGATGTCCTGGTTTGGGAGTGAGAGGAGTAATAGGCAAAGCACTTATTCTGAGTTCAAGTGCATTTGAGTTAAGATTTTAGTTGACATATGTTATCAAGTGACTCATTGCCCTAGGTTAAGGCATTGATCTATTCTTTGGAAGTAGTCCATCATCATTAATCACACACACAAATTAAATGATAAAATCTTTCAATCAGTTAGTAAGGGGTATAGTTGTATAATATTTTTTGATTCCTTTGAAGAAGTGAATCAAGGGTACACCCGCCTGAGCATTAAGGCTCAAAGTGTAGGAGGATCTCTTTTATCCTTGTCAATTGGCCCTTTTCCTTGCAAACTTTGGAGTGGTGACATTTAATTGTCAATCATAGTGTAAACCTACAAATAGAAATGAAGAGGGGAACCAACAGAATGGTGACTCTACTAGGGACAAAAATAATGAATAATTATATTTGTTAGGATCTCTGGTTGTAGTTATCTTGCAAAGTCAAAATCTTGTTGACCAGATTGAATTTCCCATCCGGGTCACGAATAGAATGGTGACTCTGCTGGGGAGAGTCTAGAGATAAAATTTATTAAGTGGAATCTTATTTTCTTGTTGTATTCAATTAAAGATTTCCCACTTTGGTGGGTGGCAACTCAAAAGGTTGGAACTAGTGTTATAGACTAAAAATCATGGACAAAAGAAGGAATACTAGGTCCTTTATCAAGAAAAATCTAGAGGTTGCTCTGGAACAATTACCTAGATAGGAGAAGAAGAGTTAGATTAGAAGAAATGGTGAGTCTACTAGTGCTCCCATGAGAGAACAAAGAAATACTAGAAGTAGAGCACCACTTGTATCCTCTCATGAGGATGATTTACAACACAAGAGTTCTAGATCAGATAGTGGTCGCTTTGAAGATAAATTTTATGATACCCCAGAGGCAGTATTTCAAGATAAGTGTTCATTACCTACAGGTCAAGATGAACGAGCTAGAGAAATGGGTTTTGAAACTAATTTAGATCTTGATGGAGATATGTTCATAAGGGAACCCATGAGACCAAGGCAAGTCCATTTCCCATATCAAAGTCTCACTGATATGGATGTGTCATCAGGTTCTGATGATATTATGATGGACCCACATGATTTGAATGCACTAAGATTATAGTTGGCAGAGCAAGATGCCAAACATAAGAGGTTACAAAAGGAGAGAGAAGATGAAAAGGTGAATGCTCTAATAGAAAGAGAGTCTCTTCTTAGAAAAATTAATGAGTTGAAGGAGAGAAACAAGATGCTTGCTTCTGCTCCTAAAAATTTGCAACATGATGTCTTTGGTGATCTTGATGCTTTGAGAAGTGAGTAGGAGCGCTTGCTGCAAGACCATGAGTTTGATAAGGAGGGCCCTGTGGTTAGATAGGTTCAAAGTTATGCTTCCCTCCCTAAAGATAAAGATGGGCATGAGATCACTAGGCCTATTATTTCCACTGGTGAAAAAGGAAAGCAAAAGATGGTGGGACATCAAGAAAGAAAATCATTGACAATACCAGGGGTCCCACCACCCAATTCAAATAAAGATATAGAGATGGAAAGGAAAAGAAAGGAAGATGAGGACCTTGCAAGAGAATTAGAAAAGGCTAAAATTGAAGCCTCCATTGCAGAAAAGAGAAGAAAGATCCAGTTCTTGAAGGCTTCATTTGTCAATGCTCTTGGCCCATCTGATACTAAACTAGGTATGCCATCTATGACTACTACTATTCCTCTTAGTAATTCCACTACTAGTTCATTTCCTTCTTCATCTGCTAAGATAAATATTAATCCTAGGCAGTAGTTAAATGCACAAATATATGTAAATGTAAATGTTGATCCTAGGGTTAACACTAGTTCAAGTTTTCAAAGAAGGCCTATGCAATTAGAAGGCTATAGGAAAATTAGTTTTGATGGAATTCCTGGTTACCCAAATTCTTTTCCAACTGATATAAGAGATAAGATACCTAGGTTTTCTAGTACTAATGCTATTAGTTGTGAAGAACACCTTAGGTTATTTGTGGATGTACTGAATGATTATGAGGTAGAGCTTGGTTCAAGAGACTCCCTAATAGATGTATTGATAATTGGGATTCTTTTGAGAATTTTTTTAAAGAGTAGTATGGTGACAGGCGTAATCCTAGTTTCATGTTGAATGAGTTCAAAACTATAAGAAAAAATTAGAATGAGTCTACAGCTGAATTTAATATGAGATTTTAGAAGGGCATGCATAAGTTATTTCAAGTTATGAGGTTAGATGACAATGTTTGTTTAACCACATACTTTAATGCATTTGATGGAAAAATGGGATACTTGTTAAGGGATAAAGAACCAAGAACTCTTAGGATTGCTGTCAATATTGAAAAAAATATGAAGATATCAGGAAAATTGGGTGGGGAAAGAGATGATCCAAAGTTGTTTGGGGATTAAAAATATAAAAGGGATGATGAAAGAAATGTTGGAAATAAGAAGCAAGAGGAAGACAAATTGGACAAGGTGTTAAATGCAATGAAGGATTTAAGAGCACCTGCTAATAGGAATAGTAATGTTCCTTCTAATGAAAAGCCTCAGTTCAACAATAATTTCAATAGGCAGAATAGATTGCAGAATTATCCCTACAACACCCAATGGAAGGATGGCAAGCCTATTGTCCTTTCTGCAAGAAATAATAATGATAGAGTTGTCCCTGATCCTTTACAAAAATCTTCTATAAATGTTATAGAGGATACACCATGGTGAACAACATGCCAGTCCCCTCATTCTGTAGAACATTGTGTGGTTGCATAATCCATGTCAACATATCAAAATGATAGTAATGAAGAGTTAGATCAAGAAGAAACTCATGATGACATTGGGTGCAATATGGAAACTTCATATCTAGGATATGAAGATGATTCTAATATTGATGAAGAAGTAGATGTATGCTCAAAGAGACATAATCAAGCACTTTTCCATCAAGAGGTTTTTTTTGATAATGATGACATTGATGAAAAGACATGTAACATGATTTCTTCCTCTGAGCTAGTGAATTTAAGAAGACCTTCAAGAGAAGAGATGGATGGAATTACTGTAGAAATGATTGCTCAAGTGAAAAATAGAGGCATGATGGAAAGGGATACAAATGGGAAAGTTACAGGAATGTTTATAAAAAATACCAACTCCAAAGAACCAGGTGAGAGTAAGTTAAAAAATGATCATATGGTAAGGTTCAAGAATGTAAAAGGTAAGAAATGGGAACCTAAGGGAGTTGGAGTTGAAAAAATTTCTAATGAGATAGAGAAGCCAGTTAACACAATGGCTAAAGATGAAAAGATGAAAGTCACCAATATAACTAATGTATCAGATAAGAAAAAGGATACTAAAGCATGTAGGTTGAGGTCCCTCCCGTTGCTCCTGTTGATATGTTAGTTGTATTATCTTAGATAACTGTCAAGGTTCCTTTGTCAGAATTATTGAGGATCCCTAAACATAAGGATAAAGCTATTGCATGGGTAGATAATGTTCATAATAATGATGTTGCATGCAATGAGTCTCAAGCTAAAGTTTTGAAAAGAGTAGAAGCTCAGGGAATGGAATCTTAGATTCCACCTATATATTTGGATAGTTCTGTCAATGCTAGCCTTGAGAACATAGATCCATTCTTTTTGAGTGTCCTTGTGAATGGAATGAAATTGAGAAACTGCATGATTGATTCAGGTGCCTCAAATACTATCATGCCTTTCAAAATTATGGAGAATTTGGGCCTTAAAGTTGATATAGTCCAAGGCAGATGTTGTGCAATGGATTAGAGAGAGGTACTAGTCATTGGGACTATAAATGCAATGCTTTATAGGTTGGCAACTTATCTAGAGAAAGAATTAACAATGAGTGTTTTGGTGGTGGACATCCCTCCTCATTATGGGATGCTATTATCTAGAAGATGGAGTGCTTCCATGGGTGGAAGTTTACAATGTGACTTGTCCTATGAAACTTTCAAGATTAATGACTAGTTTGTCAAGATTGATTGAGAGCCAAGAGTATGCCACATGATTGAAATAAATATTGACAATGAAACTACATGTTTTGTGGATACTGATATAAATGCTTTCAGGGTAGAAATCCCTGTGCTTGAGATAGAATCTGTGTTACCACCTATCTCTATTGAAGTGAATGCTAAATCTATGAAGGGTGATTTGTGGGTGATGTACTTTGATGGTGCTAGCTACAAAGATGGTGCATGAGCAAGTATTTTACTTATCTCTCCTGATGGAAACACCTACAAGTTCTCTTTCACATTGAATTTCTTTTGTACCAATAATATAGCAGAATATGAAGCATTTTTGTTAGGACTGAAATTGGTACAAAAGCATGGGATTAAGTACATAAGGGTTGTAGGAGATTCTAAATTGGTGGTGTCCCAAGTCAGGTCAATATATGCTTCCAAGAATAAGAGACTGAAACAATATAGGAATGTTGTGTGGGATTTGATTGAATGTTTTGATGCCTTCAATATTGAATGGAAGGATAGGAGTAATAATAAAATGGTTGATTTGTTAGCCAATATAGAAATCAATCCCACTGATATTACTTTTGCTGGTCTCTCTAAAGTTGAAATTCAGACTAGGCCAAGTGTACTAGACAATGTTGAGAATTGGCAAGTTTTTGAAGATGACCAGGACATCTTGAAATTTATGAGTTGTGAAGATCAGTATCATGGTCAAGAATTAGATTGTTCATCTCTAATTGAAACTATAGAAGGAAAAGAGGTTGTCCTTGGTAATGAAGTCATTCAACTAAAAACTAACAAGGTTCCTAAGGGACTTGTTCTTGAGATTGTGTTTGATAACTAGGACAATGTTCAGAAGGATAGTAAAAAGGAAGATCACATGGATTTAGAAGAGATAAATCTTGGAACACAAGAAACACCAAAGAAGGTGTACATTGGTCGAGATATGTCTCATAAAGTTAAGAAATCTTTGATTGAATTGTTGAGAAAATTCAGGCATGTTTTTACATGGTCATATGATGACCTAAAGGTTTATAGAGAAGACTTATTTCAACATATTATTCCTTTGAAAGAAGATGCTAAACCTTTTAGGCAAAAACAAAGGCCTATTAATCCTACTTTAGCACCCAAGATGCAAGAAGAATTGATGAAGCTAAGAGATGCTAGAATTATCAAGCCTATTAGGCATTCTTCTTGGGTGTCAAATCTTGTCCCTATTAGGAAGAATAATGGTGACATCAGACTTTGTGTGGACTTTAGAAATTTAAATATCAACTCATTAAAGGATAACTATTGTTTTCCCAATATGGAAGCTATGTTGTAGAGAGTGACCGAATCAGAATTGATGTCTATGAAGGATGGTTTCTCTGGTTACAATCAAGTAATTGTAAAAGAATTAGAACAATTCAAGACACCTTTCACAACACCTTGGGGGACATATGTTTATGTGAGAATGCCTTTTGGTCTCACAAATGCTGGTGCAACTTTTCAGAGGGCAATGGATGTTGCCTTTTCAGATTTTATTGATGATTTCCTTGTAGTTTATTAGGATGATTTAACTGTCTATTCCAAGAAGGAAGAAGACCACTGTACTCATTTAGAGAAAATATTTGTGAGGGCTTTGGAATATGGAATTTCATTAAACACAAGGAAATGTGCATTTGGTGTCACTGAGGGTAAGTTGCTTGGCCACTTGGTTGGCAAGCAAGGAGTTAGAATTGATCCTGAAAGGGTAGCATCCATTGACAAGATTCAAAGACCAAAAAATGTTAAAGGAATTCAGTCTTTCTTTGGTTAGGTCAATTTCTTGAGAAGATTTGTAACAAACTTTGCTGAAGTCACCAGGCAAATATCAAAGATGTTGAAGAAGGGATCTACTATTACATGGGAAGGTGAGCCTAATGAAGCTTTCAAGAATATCAAGCAAGCTATTAAAGATGCACCTATACTTAAGGCACCTGATTATAGTATCCCAATGCATATCTTCTCTTTTGCATCTTTTCATACTATTTTTTTAGTGTTGTTGCAGAAAAATAAGGAAGGTTATGAGTAGCCCATTGCATTTTTCAATAAATCTTTGCAAGCTGATAAATTGAAGTATGACATCAATGAAAAATAATCATATGCACTTGTTAAGGTAGTCAAGGCTTTTAGATGTTATCTGATGGGAGCAATTGTGATTGCCTTTGTACCAAGTGCAGCAGTCAAAGATATCTTCTCACAACAAGAGGTGTCTGGGAGAAGATGCAGATGGATCAATAGGATCTAAGAATTCAACATTGATATCCAAATTACCAAATTGGTTAGAGGAAAAGGATTGGCAAAACTAATGGCTCAATCCAATCTTGATGCAAATCAGATAAATCAAACTGTGATTGATTATACTTGTGATATGGATGATTGTATCTGGTATCAAGATATCATCTATTACCTAAGAAACATGAAATGTCTAGTATACATGGATGACAATAAGAAGAGGACATTAAAATTACAGGCCATCAATTATGTAATTGTGAAATGTAAATTATATAGAAAGAATTTAGACTGCATACTTTTGAAATGTGTTGATGAGAATCAGGCTAACAAGTTGTTAAAAGAAATGCATGAGGGAGTTTGTGGAGGGAATTATATGGGTAAAACAACTACTCATAAAATTTTGAGAGCAGGTTTCCGGTTGCCCACAATCTTCAAGGATGCATAACAGTTGGTAAGGAGGTGTGATGCTTGTCAAAGGTTCTTTGGTAAGCTTAAATTTTTAGGCAATGTGCCCTTAAGGCCAGTAGAAGTACAAGCTCCTTTCCAAAAGTGGGGAATAGATTTCATTGGGGAAATACCAAACAAGTCCAGTGGGGGACATTCTTGGATACTAGTTGCTACTGATTACTTCACTAAGTGGGTAGAAGCTATCCTTACAAGAAATGAAACTAGTAAGGTGGTAATTGATTTTCTACTGAACAATATTGTTACAAGGTTTGGTTGCCCTAAGAGAATAGTCAGTGATAATGCAATGTGCTTTAGGTCTGCTAAGTACAAAGAATTTTGCAAAGGTCTAGGAATTCAGAGGTCAAATTCCTCACCTTATCATCCACAAGGAAATGGATAGGCATAATCATCTAATAAGAGCCTGATGAAAATCCTAAAGAGGATTATTGATAAGAATAAAAGAGCATGGAATTCAAAGTTACCATTAGCTATATGGGCTGATAGGGTGACTGTAAATAAGGCAATTGTTTGTGCACCATTTGACCTAGTGTATGGAATACATGCAAGGATGCCTCAGAATAATTTATTGGAAATATATAAGTTTGTTCAGTTATATGATGATGATATAGATGATGAAATGCAATTAAGGATTAAGGATCTCATCAGGCTGGATGAAATTAGAAGAGAATCGGCTTCAAAGAATGCCAAATTGTAGTTGCATGTTAAGAATTTGTATGACAAGAAAACTGTTGAAAGAAGGTTTGAACCTGGTGATTTGGTACTAATTTGGAATGTCAGATTGGAGGGTAAAGGAAAACATGGTAAATTTGATCCACTCTGGTTAGGGCCATATCTAAGTCATGAGAAATGGGGCCAAGATTCATATATTGTCAAGGAATTGAATGGTGAAGTTCAGGAATTGCTAGTTCATGCACAATTCTTGAAGAAATACTTCAATTGAAGGTATTTTTATTTCCATGAATAGTGGTTAGGTCTGTATATGTTGTAAATTCTATAAATAGTTGCCTGCACCATTTTCTTTTCTAGCTTAGTTTGTAGGTTTTTGCCCTATTGTTCAAAATTTTTGTCCAGTAGGTCGTTTGCTTTAACCAATTATTCTAGATTTTTGTTGTGCCTACAAGAGCCACACATCCCCAAATAGAGCCACTATTAGTATCTACAAAATTTTCATGGCTGTAGCATTTTTCTTTTGGTCCCTGCAATTATTTTTATGTCTCTGGCCTTAAAACCCTTAGCAAATATTCAAAATCTAGCCGTTATAGGGAAAAAACCCTAAAATCACTTTGGCCAAGTTCTATTTCACTGTTACTTTTTTGGGCCACTTAAGATCTTTTAATGCATGTGCACATTTCTTTCCTGGCTAGTTGCTTGTTTGTTTAGTTTCTAGTGGTTAGCATTTCTTTTCTGCGATTACGCAAACATGTGTTCACGTAATCTACTGATGTCTAACAGTTACTGGAAAATATTATGCGACCCGATGAGCGGCTTGTATTTCCTTCAGTCATGGATTCATGAAATGGTGGTCCCTCTTTCAAATGATAATACATGTGGACCAGCTATCAGAAGGATGTCGACGTGTCATGCAGTTATTGGTTTCCGAGTGGTGAGTTGGATTTGTTGTCAGTAGGGCTTGATGTCAAAAATTTTAGATCAACGGTTGGTGCATGTCTACATGAAATATTCTTCATCCTTCAGATCATGCACTCACCATCCATTTTGATGCCATTATGTAGGTGGGTCCACAGCTAGGTGTGCACATTTGGCACTTCCCTATTGGCCGAAAGAATCAATGAAGTGGTAGGGTTGTCAGAATGACCTATGAATGAAGAAAAAATTATGTGTCCGCTTATCGGATTTTGTGATGTGGCGATCCCTGGTTCATTGAAGTATCCTATGCAGCACGATGGGGTCATGGTCTTTGATGATTGGCTAAGATTCCAGATTGATGGTTGGTGTATAAGCGCATAGAATCTTTTGAGCCCTTCAGATCATGCAACATCTATCTGATTATCTAGGTGTTCAGGTCAGTAATAAACTGTGGGTCCAAAATGACACGTAGGTACAGTTGGCAATGATGGAATATGGATGAAGTGACTAAGAGGGGGGGGTGAATCAGTCAACCATAAAACACTTCACAATTATTTCTTTCCAGATCCCTTAGGATATCTTAAAAATGTTATCTGTTTTAGCACTCGGTAAATAGATTGCAGTAACTTTGAGGATGCAGAAAGTATTAGCAAAATTATCTTTTAGATATTCATCAGCACTAGTGTATGATTAAGATAGCAATTAAGAACACAAGAGACACAAGATTTAACGTGGAAACCCAATATGGGAAAAACCACCAATGTATCTAGATACTGATTTTTCACTTTTTTGAAGTGATGCCCGGTTAGAAGCCAACCCGGTAAAAGGTTACAAAACACACTGTTAGGTGTGACCTTGTTAGAGGATTTAATCACCCTGCTAGGAGTGGCCTGGTAAAAGGTCTTGAAAACAATTAAATGGAATTGTCACCTTGTTAGAGGATTTACAATATGGTTGTTAAACCAACTCGGTTAAGAGATTTAGAATTCACTGTTACAATGATAAGAAGGTAACAATGAAAATGACCTGTATAATAGTGCAACTGCCTTGCTGATTACAGATCTCTGTTCTGCATAAGTGTGATCCTTCCTGATCGAATAAATCTCTACTGCACCTTAAGGATATCTGAACATCCTTCACAAATTCGCACACACCTTTCCTGTCTTTCTTCTGTAAATCTTCTGCTGTGTTTCTTATTTATTTTTCACATTTGACCTTTTATTTATATGATTTTAGATTTGTCAAATCAACATTATTTAGTATAACAGTCGGCTGAATTAAGCAAACTCTATTTGCAAAAATTCTTCAAGGGCCGACAGTGCTCGGTGACCATAACTTTCTACAATCTTTCAGAGACCGAGGGAACTCGGTAAACACCGACAATCCTTTACCTTCGATAACCGACTGAACTCGGTAAACACTAAATTTTCTTTGATGACCGACTGAACTCAGTAAATGCTAAATTTCCTTTGACGACCGACTGAACTCGGTAAATGCTAAATTTCCTTTGATAACCTAGTGAACTCGGTAGACACTGATTTTCTTTGATAACCGACTGGACTCGGTAGTCACTGATCTTCCTGTCTGGTGGACCGACTGAGCTCGGTAGGAAGTGATTGCTGCAGACTATGACATTGTGTGACATCAAAGACAATACATAATTTGAGTATCAATTTCCTTCAGACAATTGTTTCCAACAATCTCCCTCTTTGGCATTGATGGCAACACAATATGTCATAGCATAAGAAATTTGAAAGAGTTAGCTCGGTTCAGATTCAAATCTCCCTCTGTCAGCAAACTTCCTTTATCCTAAAAATCTTCCTTCTGACTATTGAAAATTTCTTGAAGTAATAGCAAAGACATAGCTCATAGCAAACACTCCCTCTTTGACAACACATGCCAAAGACAATTCATATATTACCGGTGTAAATTAATGTACCTCAAGTACTAGTTCATATGCAATGATTCCTTGAATATGCTGCATCAACTGGTTGATTTTCAATCATGTTCTGGTTGATGCATCACTAAAACTGTATTTAGTGAGCCTCAGATAGGGGAATGACCTCTAACTTACCTCTTAGATACACAAATGCATCCTTAGGTAATGGTTTGGTAAAAATGTCTGCAATCTATTCTTTTCTATGAATATATTCTAATCTAATTTCCTTGTCCTACACTATTTCTCTGACAAAGTGGTATTTAATAGCAATGTGCTTGGTTTTGGAATGCATCACTAGATTCTTCAAAATGTTTATTGCACTGGTATTGTCACAAAATATAACAACTGGTTCTTTGATTTCAACCTTCATACCTTCTAATAACTATTTAAACCAAACAATATTTGAACAGTTTACTGCAGCAGCAACATATTCTGCTTCAGCTGTGGATTGAGATGTGCAATTTTGCTTTTTACTAGTCCAGGATACCAATCTTTTTCCAAGAAAAAATGCTCCACCACTTGTGCTTTTTCTGTCATCAATGTTCCCTACCCAATCAGCATCAGTAAACACTTTTAAGTCTAGATTGCCTCCAAATTTATACCACAAACCATATTCTTCAGTTCCTCTTAAGTATCTTAAGATTCTTTTGATTGCCATCATATGATTTTCCTTAGGTTTTGCTGAGAATCTAGCTACTATACTGACTGCTAAGGCAATATCAGGTCTTGTATGTACTACATACTGTAATTTTCCAATCATAGATCGGTATAGGGTCTGATCAACTTCTTTTGAATCATCATTTTTGGTAAGTTTCAGTCCAGTACACATGGGTGTACCAACTGGTTTTGAATCTTCCATACCAAACTTCTTAAGTATTTCCTTAATGTATTTGGATTGAGTAATGTATATACCATTCTTGCTTTGCTGAATTTGAAGACCAACAAAGAATTTTATTAAACCAAATATAGACATTTCAAATTCTTTGTTCATTTGCTCTAAAAATTCTTTGCACTGATCCTCATTCCCTGTAAATATAGTATCATCTACAAATATTTCTGCCGATACAATTTTGTCATTTGGTCCTTCTTTAATATACAAATTGCTGTTATCATTGGCTCTTTTGAAATTAATCTAAATCAAATAGTTATGGAGTCTTTCATACCATGCTCTAGGAGCTTGTTTCAAACCATACAATGCTTTGTGTAACCTGCAGACCATGTCCTTTTTATTTGGATCAACAAAACCTTCAGGTTGTTCAATGTAGACTTCTTCATCAAGAATTCCTTTGAGAAATGCAGATTTTATATCCATCTGATATACCTTAAATCCTTTGTGTGCTGCATAAGCAAGTAGAGTTCTTACACCTTCTAATCTTGCAACAGGAGCAAAAGTTTCTCCATAATCTATACCTTCTTCTTGAGAATAACCTTTACATACCAGTCTAGCTTTGTTTCTAGATACTTGACCATCTTCATTCAGCTTATTCCTGAATACCCATTTTGTTCCAATTACATTCTTATCTTTAGGTCTAGGTACAAGAGTCCATGTTTTTTTCTTTTGTATTTGTTCTAATTCTTCATTCATTGCTTCAATCCAACTTTCATTTTCCAATGCATCTTTGATATTTCTAGGTTCAAAGTCAGTAAGCAGACATGTACCTTTTAGCTTGCTTCTTGTCATAGTACCATCTGATTTGTTTCCAATAATTTGATCTGGTGTATGATGTCTTCTGACATATTTGGCTAATATAGGTTCCTTGCTTTTTGAATGATTCATGCTGTTGTCTTCTAGGATCTCTTCTTCAGGTTGCTCAGGCTCGGTAGATATTTGCTCGGTAACTTCAAGCTGAGACTCGGTCTAAATTTCTTCCTGTGACTCGGTTTGAACTTCTTCCTGTGACTCGGTTTGTGACTTGGTAACTATGCTCAGCTCAGTAGATATAGTTTCCTTATTGATAGTTGTGTCTGCCAATGTTTCAGGTTTAATGTAAATGAATCTTCTATAGTTCTCAGGTTCCTTTTTGCTTTCTTCTTCAGTCTTTTCTACAAACTCATCAAATTTTACATGTATACTTTCTATGACTTTGTGAGTAGATAAGTTCAGACATTTGTATGTCTTGCTTTTGCTAGAATATCCTAGGAATATTCCTTCATCACTTTTCACATCAAATTTATTTCTTCTAGATTCTTTTAAGATATAACACTTGCTACCAAATATTTTCATGTAACTTACATTGGGTTTATAGCCATACCATAATTCATAAGGAGTTTTGAATGTGTCTTTCTTCAATTGTACTCAGTTCAAGGTATGAACTGCAATGCTGATAGCTTCCTTCCAGTACTTTATAGTGATGTTCTTTTCTATCATTAGAGTCCTTGCACAATCCATAATAGATCTGTTTCTTCTTTCTGCTATTCCATTCTGCTCAGGAGTTCTAGGAGTTGATACCTATCTTTTGATTCCTCTTTCAATGCAAAAGTTGTTAAAATCATGGGAGATGAATTCACCACCTCTGTCTGATCTTAAGCATTTCAATCTTTTCCCTATTTCCTTTTCCACTCTTGCTAAGTACCATTTGAACTTTTCAAATGCTTCTGATTTTTCTCTTAAATACATAACAGTCATCATTCTAGAATAATCATCAACGAAGAGAATAAAGAATTTATCTCCAGTATAGCTTTGTATTCCAATAGGTCCACATAAATCAGTATGCACAATTTCCAAAATTTCTTTAGACTGATAGTTCTTACTCTTGAAACTAGTTTTACTCATTTTGCCAATCTAACAATTCTTACATAGACCAATATCAGGTTTCTTCAAAGTAGGAATGCCTCTTACCTTCTTGAATTTGCTTATTTTTATCATGTTATCAAAATTCACATGACATAACCTTTTGTGCCATAGTCAACTTTCTTCAATTTGAGCAATAAAGCATGAATATTCACTGAGATCAAGATAAAATAAGTTACCTTTTGTTTGTTTGCCTGATCCAATGAGTTTTCCTTTTTCATCCAGTAGTCTTGCTTGACCATTCATGAATTCAACCTTGAAACCAGTGTTGATTAGCTATGCTACACTTAGAAGATTATGTTTCAGTCCTTCAACCCAATAAGCATTATCACATATGAGTTCTTTGGTTAATGAGATTCTTCCTTTTCCTTTTATACAACAAGGTTCATTGTTTCCAAATCTTACATTACCACTATCATAGTCTTCTAGATATTCAAATTTTGTCTTGTCACCAGTCATGTGGTGTGAACATCCACTATCTATTATCCATATATCATCTTTGCTTATATGAGAAATAAGTGCCATCTTATCTTCATCATCATCAGATTCATCTTTTATAGTAATAAAGACAATTTCTTCTTCACTATCATTAGAATCTTTAGCCATAAAACATGTTTTCTTACCTTTATCCTTGAATGATTTGAAATTCTTTTTTCCATAATACTTGTGACTTCTCTTCTCTTCCTCGACTTGCTTGTTTGGGCACCTAGCTGCAATATGTCCAATTTCTTCACATGAAAAATAGATTAAAGGAGTTTTACCTTTATATTTACCTTTCCCTCTAGAGTACTTCTTTGCAAGTAATGCTTCTACAATTTCAAGATCACTATCAGAACTTTCTTCTGATACTTCTTCACTTTTTCACTGAACTTCTTTAATTTTCTTGTTCTTCTTTAGTGAAACCTTGGCCTCAAATGCTGATTCAATATTTTTGGAACTAGGAACATAGTTGTCATAGTTGTCTAATTCAAAGGCTGTCAATCTTCCAACTAAAGCATCCAAAGTTATATTGTGGTTTGTTTCACATCTTCTTTCTTGAATAGCTGATACTCTTATTGCATAGATAGGGAGTAATGTTCCAAGAACCTTACTTATAATAGTTTCATCTGAGATTGTTCCTCCAGAAGCTCTAATTGCACTTACACTTGCTTTGATTCTTTCAACATATTTTGCAATGTTTTCATCTTCCTTCATATTCATCTTGTCAAACTGTCCTCTTAGGCTTTCTGCTTTGGCTCTTTTCACATTTGCATCACCACCATATATTTTCTTCAGTGCCATCCACATTTCATATGCAGTAGCGCATTCTTTAATATCATCAAATTCTTCATAGCTGAGAGCAGATGCAATGTCTATCATCATGGTGTTATGAGTCTTTTTATCTGCAATGTCTTCAACAGTTAATGCGCCATTAGGAATTGTGTATTCTTCATCAATGTATTTGCATCCTAAATCACCAATGGAAGCCAGATGAAGTCACATGAGACCTTGCCATGCTGAAAAGTTATCTCTGTTGAGCTTTGGAATTTCCCTCTTGTAAGACATCCTGATCTTTAGCTTAAGTCCTTGAAACCCTTCCTGCAAGCACCAAAAGCTCTGATACCAATTGATGGAATATGGATGAAGTGACTGAGAGGGGGGGGTGAATCTGTCAACCATAAAACACTTCACAATTATTTCTTTCCAGATCCCTTAGGATATCTTAAAAATGTTTCTGTTTTAGCACTCAGTAAATAGATTGCAGTAACTTTGAGGATGCAGAAAGTATTAGCAAAATTATCTTTTAGATATTCATCAGCACTAGTGTATGATTAAGATAGCAATTAAGAACACAAGAGACACAAGATTTAACGTGGAAACCCAATATGGGAAAAACCACCAATGTATCTAGATACTGATTTTTCACTTTTCTGAAGTGATGCCCGATTAGAAGCCAACCCGGTAAAAGGTTACAAAACACACTGTTAGGTGTGACCTTGTTAGAGGATTTAATCACCCTGCTAGGAGTGGCCTGGTAAGAGGTCTTGAAAACAATTCAATAGAATTGTCACCTTGTTAGAGGATTTACAATATGGTTGTTAAACCAACTCGGTTAAGAGATTTAGAATTCACTGTTACAATGATAAGAAGGTAACAATGAAAATGACCTGTATAATAATGCAACTACCTTGCTGATTACAGATCTCTGTTCTGCATAAGTGTGATCCTTCCCGATCAAATAAATCTCTGTTGCACCTTAAGGATATCTGAACATCCTTCACAAATTCGCACACACCTTTCCTGTCTTTCTTCTGTAAATCTTCTGCTGTGTTTCTTATTTATTTTTCACATTTTACCTTTTAATTACATGATTTTAGATTTGTCAAATCAACATTATTTAGTATAATAGTCAGCTGAATTAAGCAAACTCTATTTGCAAAAATTCTTCAATGGCCGACAGTGCTCGGTGACCATAACTTTCTACAATCTTTCAGAGACCGAGGGAACTCGGTAAACACCGATAATCCTTTACCTTCGATAACTGACTGAACTCAGTAAACACTGAATTTTCTTTGACGACTGACTGAACTCGGTAAATGCTAAATTTCCTTTGACGACCGACTGAACTCGGTAAATGCTAAATTTCCTTTGATAACCGAGTGAACTCGGTAGACACTGATTTTCTTTGATAACCGACTGGACTCGGTAGTCACTGATCTTCCTATCTGGCGGACTGACTGAGCTCGGTAGGAACTGATTGCTACAGACTATGACATTGTGTGACATCAAAGACAATACATAATTTGAGTAGCAATTTCCTTTAGACAATTATTTCCAACAGGCAATCTGTGATTGGTCCATGATATAATATGCTGGTAGTTGTCAATGGGACCTGGTTTCTAGCTTGTCAAAGGGTCTTGACATCTATAGAGAATCAATGGTGATCGTAAGTTCTTAAGGAATGTGTCAGATGCATGAGATCTTCAAACAACCATTGATTTCACCTTTTTCATAAGTGATAAAATATAGCGGGTCCACTGCTACATGTACTCGATTTGGCAGTGTCTCATTGGTCAATGAAGGTTGACGTGGAGTTTTTCAGTGGGACCTGAGTCAGAAAGATTGATCGATGGTTGGTGCATGATCTTATGGAATATTCTTCATCTTTTAGATCATACACCAGCCATCCATTTTGATGCTCAAGGGTCAATGGGTCCTATGTCAGAAGAGACTAGGTGGTAAGCAATGAATGGTGTGATGACAAGTGGCACAAAGAAGGCCCAGGTAGGGGTCTAAAGTCTAGCAATCTAGATAAATATGTTTAGCGGCCTGATAAAGTTCAAAAGGTTTCACTCATTCGTGCAATAAAATGGTGGTGCTCCAAATTGACTAGCGATTCAGTGAACAAGCGTTCGTGTAGTCGCTAAACTTTTTGGCAATAAGATAAAGTATTTTGTGAATGGCCTATTGTCTTCAGTTGCTAGTTCACTAAATAAAGACTAGGGTTGGTTTCATTTCTTTGTTCACTGAATCATAGGGTTAAGCTATAGTTAAGTTTTTCATTTTGCAAATAGGAATTACCCTTGTCGCATAGTCACTGGGTGTTAACCCAAGGATCTCTGTTGAGTTAAGTCATGAAGCCTGCGAAAAGGAAGGATCTGACAGTGCCGATATAAAGTTGATCAAAATTCAAATATTGACCATCGATATACTGTTGGCACCATGGATATAGCTATTTTCCTACAAATTCAAATTTTTTGAGGGTTTTAGCAATAGGAAGGACCAAAATTCAATGTTTAAGTGGCTGGAGTTGGTAAGATTTCTCTCACTGACTATTGTAGTGTGGTCCAAGGTGTTCCATAATTGTTTATAAGGGATTTTTGTACTGTGATGGTGTTGCTTGAGGCGTGTTGCAGGTGGGAAATCAGATCAATAAGTCAAATAGATTCATGATTCTTGGTACAGATCAGAGAATTACCATTTATGAGGATCATTCTAGGATCTACTTTCTCCAGGCTTCTTGGGTTTTCCCCCCTTTGTAATTAATTTTTGACTATTTCTAGTTGGTATGGTGGGTGAAACCCTAACCCTAGTCATTCGTAGCTTGTTGCATCCTATTTTGGGATTTCAAGATGACTAGGGGGTGTATATATTGCAAAAGTTTTTCTATATTAGGTTGTTGATGGTATTATACTGAATAAGGAGAGCCTAGATTTTGGGTCTTTTTCCTCAGCATTTTGTTGTTTGATAATGTATTGATTCTTCAAATTTTAATGAGAATACATTTGGATTCCAATCTCATGTTTGTGTATGTTTTCTTATTCTGTTCTTGAGCTCATATATGTTAATGTCACAAAGTGAGTTAGCATATGGTAAACAAAGAGTATTTTGAAATTATCTTTGAGTTCCTAACAAAGTTAGGATTAAAGTCTTTGAGGTAGTTTCAGTGATTTCATGGCTAGATAAGGATTTGATGTCCTGGTTTGGGAGTGAGAGGAGTAATAGGCAAAGCACTTATTCTAAGTTCAAGTGTGTTTGAGTTAAGGTTTTAGTTGACATATGTTATCAAGTGACTCTTTGCCCTGGGTTAAGGCATTGATCTATTCTTTGGAAGCAATCCATCATCATCAATCACACACACAAATTAAATGATAAAATCTTTCAATCAGTTAGTAAGGGGTATAGTTGTATAATATTTTGTGATTCCTTTGAAGAAGTGAATCAAGGGTACCCTTGCCTGAGCATTAAGGCTCAAAGTGTAGGAAGATCTCTTTGATCCTTGTCAATTGGCCCTTTTCCTTGCAGACTGTGGAGTGGTGATAGAATTAGTGACATTTAATTGTCAATCATAGTGTAAACCTGTAAGTAGAAATGAAGAGGGGAACCAACAGATCCTATTCAAGAACATTAATACACAAATGGAATTCAAGAAGGTGTTACCCTTGGTGACATCAAAGCCTCTACCTCAAGACCTAAAAAGTATGCTTGGTGTAAACATCCCAGCAGGGATTTAGATACAGACTCACATGAGTATGAGTGGGAGACTCTATCTGATTGTTCTACAGTTGACATGGACATTGATGTTGTCCATACATATGGTTCCCAACCCAAGGTAGCTAACTAGTCTAGTGTAGGATTAGAAGATTGGAATCTGCACTAGTAAATTTTACCTTAAATTTCGATGAGAATTGGTCAAATTTTTGACAATAATTGGTCGAATCCATGACTAAAACTTTCATCATTCTTTTTTCGGTGAATTTTCTATGTATTTCTTATTGGTGAAAATTTAGACCATAATATTGGTCTCAATTTCAACTGCAACAATCACTTGAAATTGGAAAAATCACCGTCGTTTGTTTGGTCCAATGGTCAAAATTCAAACCATGAAATGGTCTCAATTTTGACCATACTATTGGTTGAATGTATGGCATTGTGGTCAATTTTTTTGGTCCAATGGTCGAAATTGAGACCATACGAGTGGTCGAGTTATCCACCAACTATCGTCAATTTTTTTGGTCCGATGGTCTCAATTTCGACCATACTATTGGTCGAATGTATGGCATTGTGGTCAAGATTAGTTCTGTGCAAAGGTTGAAATTGAGACCAATACTAATTTTTTTTTTTTAAATGTCTATTAAAAAGTTCTATTGGTGTCTTATTTACAATAATTATTAATCAATTAAAAATTAGAAAACTAAAGAGGACGAAATTCCAATTCTAATTTTTTGGATGGACACAAACATGGAATTGACATTATCCAGAATTAGATAATGCCAATTCCAGCCCCCAAATGGGCCCTTAGTATTTTTTCAAACTTTCTTTAAATATTTTACATTTTAGTTTGCTGGATAACCACTACCCACAAATTATGGGACCATTAACCTTGGCAATGTCTAAATCATAAACTAAAACACATATCTTACCAAGGGGGACACTTAGTTTTTTTTTCAAACTTCCCTTATATATTTTACATTTTAGTTTATGATTTACAAAAACCCTTTACCTTTGCCCAAAATAGGTTTGTCCTCTTTAGTTTTCTAATTTTTATTAATTAGTTAATAATTACAGTAAATGAGACATTTTGAGTGCCGCATAGACATACATGCAGTAGCCAAAATGTCTCATTTACTATAATTATTAATTAATTAAAAATAAGAAAACTAAAGAGGACAAACCTACTCTAATTTTAATGCATTAATTATTACAACAAATGGTACATTTTGGGTGCTGCATAGACAATGGTTCTTTGGTAACTGTCCTGGTCTGCTACTTACTATTTTTTATTGGTTCAATCATCCCCATGATGGATACCATTGTCTATGTAGCACCCAAAATGCCTCATTTACTGTAGTTATTAATTAATTAAAAAAAATTATATTCATTGTATTTTAATTTCTATTAATTAATTTCAATTTTTAGATAATTAAATAAATGGCACATTTTGGGTGCTGCATAGAGTTGCCATGATGGATCAGGAGTGTGACTCACAAACACACCATGAATTGTAAGAAATCGATGCCTTAAATTAATTAAATTATTCTAATGTAAAATAAAATAACTCTCAAATAAATAGAGTTCCAAATTGATATCGTTAACATTTTTTCTAGATAGATAGATGTGTAAATAATAGGCATCAAATTTAAAGAAAAAGATGAAGTAAAGGGTAAAAGTTTATGTTAATAGTTCAAGCTATTACGCACCATCTCTTGTTGCTAGGTGGTAAATTAATAGTGAGGCAGCTCTATTAAATTGATCTCTTAAAGTATTTTTTAGATAAATGTTTGTAGGAGATCTATAATACTTATCTTCAAAGTTGCTTCATTCTTTTAAGTATTTATAATAATTATATATAATTTTATCAATTGCAATAATATTGTAAATAAATTTAAACTTGTCTTCTAATTTTATAAAAGGTGGGGCACTTTTATTTTCTTTTAATATTATATTTTATTTTATGTTAATTTGTTGATGAGAGAAGGTTAAGAAGAGAAGATAATACAGTGTTTTGCTTTGCTCCACTCTGCTAACCACATGACAATGGAGATTATGCACAACATGAAATGGATACACCCCGTGGATACAACAAGACCTAGGACCTTTTACATTCAGCCATAACTAAATTCCTTCCTCTAGATGTCTTATCCTACACCATGCCTTTAGGTGGCCTTGTAAACTCTGGTGACCTGTGTTGAATCAACTCCCTTCTGGCTGAAATGAAAAAAAATGGATATACACCCAAATGTTATAACATCCTAATAAAGGCTTTGCATAAAGGGGATCAAATTGAGAAAGCACTTGGGATTTTGGACAGAATTAGGCACACTCATTATCTTCCTGATATCATTGCATACAACACCCTTATTGATGGGATTTGCAAAAGAGGTATAGTAGATGAAGCATTTTTTTTATTTTCTGGGATATAGAAGCTGCTTTTCTCTTCATATTATTATGTACATTACTGTAATTACTGGTCACTGGAAGGTGGGAAGGGTTGATGCATGTCTCAAGTTAGTAGCTAGAGTGAGACACAATTATTGCTCTTGAAATGTTATTACATATACCACCTGATTGGTGGTCTTTGCAAAGTAAAAAAGGGTAGATAAAGCTCTACAATTAGTAGTTACAATACTACAAAACAACTATTTTCTTGACAGTTACACATATACTAGCCTGTTAGATGGCTTTTGTAACTCTTGAAAAACAAATAAAGTTTACAATCTATTTGTAGAAATGATGGAGTTTGGTCCCTTGTGTGTTGAAGAGACATTATTAGAGTTATTGATGGACCATGCAAAGATGGCAGCATGGGAAAAGCTTGGGATTCTTTTCATAACATGTCCAAAAAGGGTTTTTAGGAAGATTTGACTAATTAAAATTCTTTGATATGTAGCCAATGTGAATTGCTTATTGATGGACCATGAAAAGATGGTAGCATGGGTAAAGCTTGGGATTCTTTTCATAACATGTCCGAAAAGGGTTTTCAGGTGGATTTGATTACTTACAATTCTTTGATATGTAGCTAATTGTCATGCCCAAATTTTTTTTTGAAGTGACATTACAAACATGAACAGAAGTTATCAACACATATATTGCACATATATCATTTTACACTCATACTCAAATGAGATTGATCATTAGATTACATTACAGAGTCAAATAATTTTAAATACAACAAATAGCTTCTCTGCATGTTCTTCTACAAAACAAACTAGGAAACACCTCATTACTCTTTTCTTCAAGAGGGTTGCAACACTTAGGATTCCTGCAACTAAAAGCTTATCTCTACTCAGCCAAAAACCTGCATATCAAAAAAAAATAGCCATCCATGGATACTCTCCTCCCTACCATATGGCATCATGAGACCTCGTAGGTCCTAGCCAACCCCCAAGCAAGGGGAGCCAAGCTAACTAGGGAACACACATGCAGCCCTCAAATATTGTAAATACAACACAAAATTTTACAAAACAATAATAGATGCGAGACACTACTAAAACCATTTAACATGAAACCTCCCTGTGGTAAAAATAGGGACAACAAGTCATTCTTTCCTTCACACAAGGCTTTGCATCATAAAATTTACTTTCGTGGCCATTTACAAACCAGATCTTCTAAGACCCACCCAACAAGAATGGAAATAATAACTCCCATTAACAACAACCATAGAAAGGAACACAACAAGAAAAATCTCCATTAACACTACATTACTAAGCTCACATATACAATACAAAGGAATAACAAGAGTGAGAATGAGATTTCACCAACCTAAAGTCCAATGCTAAATGGAAGATAGTTGTAGAAGAGCTTATCCACTTTCCAAGGATTTCTCCCAAATTGACAATTCTCTAAAACTAGAGAGTGGGTGTCAACCCAATACCTTCCCCCAAAACTCCTACTAAAAGGGATTTTTCACCAAACCCTCATTAATGGGTATGGTTCATGGAGTACTCCCATCTCTCCTTGTCTCCCTTCATAAATGAGGTGGAGACCAAGAATGGGGAAAGAGGAATGGCCTTGTCCTCCTATTGGATGGTCTTCCCAAGGTGAGTCCCCCAAGAGTGGATTTTCGTCCATCTTGGGAAACCCACTTTTGGGAGGTCCCCCAAGTCAAAAGTAAGGTGTCCTATAGTCAAAAATTCCCCTTACCTAATGGTCTATCAAGGGGACTTGTCATTTTTGTGCTAAAGACTACCCAATGTGTCCACATGAGCCTTCAAAACACCCTTCTAAGCTACCCTATAGATTTGACATGGATGTGACTCTTCCTTGGCTCTCTAATCAAGTGGCTCTTCTTGGGAAGGACAACTAGGTGACCCTTCAAGCTCCCCAAGAGACATGCCAACACATCACTAGCACAAGGAAAACATTTCAGAACACACTTGACATGTCACATATAAATTCACAAGATATAAAAAGAAGAAATAAATTAAGGTACACACACACACATTCACTTCATGAAAGAAAAGACATCCAAAATGATTCTTGTCTCCCTCTGGACACAACCTTGCTGTCATGGGAGACACAATACATGTTAGCTTGACTCCCCCTAAATTCCATGGTTTTATCCTTACACACTCAAGATAATATCAGTAATTCCAATAATATGTCATGTATATAATCCAATTAAAGCATCATATAAACCCATTTGTACATATAGAATAATTAAGTCTACATCCACATCACCTCATTCACACATATAAATCTACATTTCTCCAAATCCAAAATTGATCAAACAATATATATAGTAATTCAAAATACCTCCTAACCAAGTTTCATAACTCAATTCCACATAGTCCATATTCCTTTATACTCTCTAACTCTAAAGCATATCATAATTTTCATTTATTTAAATTACCTCAATTTATTTGCATCAAGTCACACATATCAATATAAGATCCAAGATCTTAGTTCTATATCCTTTCATTTAGCCCATAACTATAAGCAAGTAAAACATAATCCCAAATAAGATGTAGTACCAATGCACCGGGGCCTTCCATCAAATCAGGTCAGATGTATCATCTTGTAATAACATTATCTCAATTTAACACATGGTACTCAATCATTAGGTTCATATCCTAGAATACACAATGCTATCTTAAAACAAGGTGGTCCTTAACCCATGATAAACATCGATCCTAAAAACATAATTACCTACTATGAAATCATCCCATAATACAATTTGTCTTGGATCCCTTGTTTATTAATTTTGAGTATGTTTCAAGAAGACAAGTCACGGAGATGGTTGTCTCAAGGTTATTTCTAATCCATCCCGTATTTAATTACTGATCCTATTATGTCTTTAAAATCTACAACTTCACTAATCAAGTTGGTTAATAGTGAGGACATGTCAAACTCAAAAAGTTTCTATACTTCCTTAATCTTAACTTAGTCTTGGTTATGCTATTGTACTTCAACCATTGACATTATTGATTCAAAAATCTCTATTGTTTAATTACCATAAATTGTCTTTTCTCTAAAATGTCTCAACACTATGCATGTTAAATTGGCACATACTATTAATCATTAGGGGAATATTCCAATCCTCATAATCTTCCTAATAATAATTTAGATAAAATTTCCAAGCATCCTAGAGTAACATTAATAATATCATGTAAGCATAGGTATATATCTTCATGTTCTAATACCACAATAGTTAGCCAACGTAATATTACTTCAAAACTATATCTTAAATTAACATATTTCATGAATCCATTTGAAGATGAAATCTATTCTAATTAAGTTAACGAACTACAGTCAAGAGATCTAATTACTTCGCATAAAATCTATGGGAAGTTTTGCAAGAAATAACAATAGTGCTTACCAGAGCGTTCTTACCAAGATGAGGGAAATGGAGGGGTCCTACACTAATGTGAATTGCATGAGGTGGAAAAGGAAGCATTTACACTTCTTTCTAAGATGGAAAACAGGGGACATCTCCTTGATGTCATTACATATAATACTTTGGTATGTTCATCCTATACAACATAGTAGGCAAGATGTCAAAGGACATGACAATGATTTTAAAACTGCTGAAGTGACATACATCACATTCATTGATGGTCTGTATAAGATAGGAGATCTTTCTAGAGCACATTCACTCATGAATAAAGATGCTAGATGAAGGGTCGATTCCTAATGCAGTCACTTATAGTTGTCTGATAATTGATTGATGCCCATTGAAAAATTGGTGAAATAGACAAGGCCCAAAAATATATTTTAAACATGGAAGTGATTGGTAATACTCCAACAGTTATAACCTATTATATATTGATTGATTATATTTGCAAGGAAAATAAAGTTGACATGGTTTTCTCAATGCTAAATGAGATGAGAGAAAAGGTTTCATTCTAGGCATTGTCATGTATAATATATTACTTCACAAATTCCATAAAAGACATGACAGTGGAAAAGCTTTTTGGCAATATATTAAATGAAGAAAAAAGGTTGTGCTCCAAGTGATGCAACTGTCCAGTGTATTGACTGGCTGCTTG
This sequence comes from Chamaecyparis obtusa, assembly GCA_027943335.1. NCBI lineage: Eukaryota > Viridiplantae > Streptophyta > Pinopsida > Cupressales > Cupressaceae > Chamaecyparis > Chamaecyparis obtusa. The sequence goes on along the minus strand of BSBK01005600.1, from coordinate 294,278 downwards.
AAGTTGGTCAAATGAAAATATTAAGAGACTTTGTAAATGATGATTCATTTATTGTTTCTAGGACAGTACAGTTCTTCTTGCTAAGTATTAAAATTGCTCTCTGATATATTTTTTCCCAGCTCAAGAAATTGATACTTATGCATTCATTTCTGTGTTACTTTGTAATGTCCCTGTAGGATGAAAATGCAATATGTTGGTATGCCGTTTGGAGGAAGCAGGATGCTATACGTCAGAGAGCCTATTCACATATTAAGTATACTTTGGTGTTAAGTTACTTATCCTTATATCCCGTGTCACTTCTAAAATATGGTTATAATGGTTTCATCTCTCATTATTGACTTTTTGTTAACTAGCCATTTAATATTTTCTTTATGGATTTAATAAATTTTTATGAATGGTTGTCTCATTGCATAGGATTAAGCCAATTGATACTTATGCATTCATTTCTATGTTACTTTGTAATTTCCCTATAGGATGAAAATGCAATATGTTGGATAAAACCCTGGTGAAGTGTTTGATCTCTCTTTATTTTTTTTGTTATTGACATTTTCTATGTGTTTATACTCCCTGTTTATGATCATTTCATGAGGAAATGTCTTGATGGCTCACAGGATGCAACTCCCTTCTGGCTAAAATGAAAAAAAATGGATATACATCCAAATGTTATAACATCCTAATAAAGGCTTTGCATAAAGGGGATCAAATTGAGAAAGCACTTGGGATTTTGGATAGAATTAGGCACACTCATTATCTTCCTGATATCGTTGCATATAGCACCCTTATTGATGGGATTTGCAAAAGAGGTATAGTAGATGAAGCATTTTTTTAATTTTCCACAACTTATTGTCCCTTGTTGGCACATGTAAGAAGTTGGCTAAGCATTCTAAAGAATAACAAACATCCCTCATCATTCCAAACACCCTAAGACACATGTTAGATACAAGCAAAAACCATCTAAACCCTAAAACTTAGGATACACATGATGTGAATTGTTTATTCAGGATACAACACATACACAAGGTAGGGAAGCCCATCCAAATTAGAGTCAACAACCACACCAAGGACATTCAAGATAACCCAGCATAGAAGTTAGTTGTCAATAAACACTCCCATAAGCATATGCCACATTTTGTGTAGAAGAGAACAAGATCAATGTAAAACAAACCACAACATGAAGTGAAGGATACAAGAAATGATAGAGATAGAACAACATTCAAACAATCTCAATAAAAATAATGATCTTATTTTAAGTGTCTTTAGAAAACCTGTGAATAATTTAATAAAAAAGCAATGCCAATATGCCAATGCAAAGAAAATAGAAAACAATACTTGCAAAGAATTGGAGATATAAAGTAACTTTTTGGTTCACCACCAATCAAGATACCAATTTTTAAATACTCACAATGGATCTTTTCATCATAATGCATCTTCATAATGGACTATGCATGTACATTTACTCTTAATAGTTAAGTAGTTTTGGTGTTTCTTGGAGATATGGAATCCTCCCACACTCTGTGATGCTTGTGATTTGTGGGAGGAGTTCCTCAATGTAATATATGTTCCATATATTGTTGGAATATAGGAAAAGTTGGGAAATGGAAAGATACAATGATTGCCACAATGTAGAAGTTCAGAAATTGGTGCCATGAACAACAACAATCATTGGTTGAGGAGTTTTCTCTGAAGAAGGAGTATGTTTTATGGTGGATCCTATCTAGTTAGGTCCTAGTGAAGGTTTTTGGTTCAAATTTGGAGCCTTGGAGTGGTTAGAAGTGGTGGTTTGGTGATGCCCTAGCCCTATGACCCTTAAAATGAGGGTTTGACAAAACAATGGTTAAATGAAGGCATGGAAACTTAAAACCTTGAAAATATGTGCATTGGGATCATTTTTTAAGACTGTTTAAGGGTTTGGAGTCTTGGAAGTGAGAGGATTTATAAGTTGCTTTGAAAAGTGAGGGCTAATTAGGCCTAGAGTGAGTGCTTTATAGGGCTAGATGACTTCACCAGTCAAGGAATCATGTTAGGAGATTGACATATGTTATGTAACTTGTTGAGGGGCATTCAATCATGTATTTTTTTCCTTGGATTTTTTGGAAAAATGTTGAGTTAAGTGCAAATTGTTTGCTGAACCGGGCTACTAGGACAGGCCTAGAAGGGCTAAAGTGTGAAATGGTGACATTGCCAAAAACATGAAGGTCATTTTGAACAAGGAACTTGTAAGGTGTTTGATAGTAAGGAAAAAATGGTATGTGATTAGGGTAAAAGCACAAAGCTATGTCACGTTTCAGGACATCTTATCAGCACAACAAAATTTGAGTATTTCTAACTAAAATTATTTTTTGTCAAGCATATGGTCTAGCTAGATTCATTCTAGCTAAGTTAGATAAGTGCTTCACCTTTTCCAATTGGAAATATCTATTAAATGCATGTTTTATACCAATTACTAAAGAAATAAAATTATTTCAGAAAAGCAATGTTTCAATAACTCCTACTCTTTTTAATGATATTTTTTTACAAATATAAAAATACTCTTTTTAGAGCACAGAATCAAGATTAGCATCATATAATTTTTATAGTATTTTAATTACATCTAATATATTATAATTTCAAAATAATGCAAGTAGGTATTTTAACATTCGAGAACAAGCTGCTTCAAAAATAGAAAAAAATAGTAAAACTTATCAAAAAAATTGAAATTTTATATTTAACACTAGAGGAGAGATTTATCTTCAAGAATGTGTAATTTTTTTTCTGAATGGTGTACATTTGATAAGGGAAATTTGGTGCGAGGTGAAAACTATCAATTTTAGGTATGTTTGACTTTGAGTAGTTATAACAGAGAAAATATACATTGAAAACTAATTTTTCTTCTTTTTTGCACTAGTTGTACCTTTCATGTATAACATATTTTGAAATCAAAGGAAAAAAAGATTAGTTGCATATACTTTTTTGGTGCGAACAAGACCCTCATTTTTCAACATTTTTCAGCAAGTAAAAAATGGACTTAAAAAATTAAAAAACTATGTGCATTCTTGTTCAAAATTTTTTTAAAAAATTATAGGAATAAAATTCATCCACTTTTACACATTTCATTAGTTTACATCATCTCCAAATTCTAAACATAAATGCCATTTTTATGTCATTAAAGTTTAAAAAAATTGTGTTGTTGACCTTTTCCTTTATAAAAGTGTGACACGGCTTTGTACTTTTACTCATTAATGTTAGCTAGGATTCCCGCTAGAAGAGAGAATGGAAAATATAACTAGTATAATAATGCATAGATTGATAATAGTTGAATATTACTACAAATGTACAAGACACATTGCTTAAATATAGGCAAGGTATGATGTAGGAGTAACAATATGTTGACACATGGCTTAATCCGGCTATGCAATGAGACAACCATTCATACAAATTTATTAAATCCATAAAGAAAATATTAAATGGCTACTTAACAAAAAGTCAATAATGAGAGATGAAACCATTATAACCATATTTTAGAAGTGACATAGGATGTAAGGATAAGTAACTTAACACCAAAGTATACTTAATATGTGAATAGGTTCTTTGATGTATAGCATCATGCTTCCTCACACATCCTAAGAGTACTCTCTGACCCAAGCATCCTTCAAGACTCCAATTTTTGATAAATGAGGCATCTAGCATGGATAAAAAATCTCCTAACTTGACAATTCACCATCTTCTTCAAAAGACTCACCCAAAGCTCAACCCAAACACTTCTTCATCTTTGACCCAAAAGGACCCACAATGCCCTTCAACATACCCTTACACCCTAGATCACAATCTTCACAAATTCTACCTCCTGTATACAACCCTTCCTTGACTTATTCAAAGACACCTAACATGCTTCCAAACAACTTTGAGAGGTTATGGTCTTCATCATGGATTCTTTTTTTTGTGACAACTCCTTTGGATAGTCAGAGGGATCCAATCAGAAGTTCAATCCCTTAGAGTGACTGCAAATATTAACATGGAATGGCCTAAAAGGATGAATCTCCTAGTTTTTATAGTGAAACAGAGTATGGACAATCCAAAATGATAAAATGATTCCTTTGAACCTTTAATAATGTGAGGCAAATGATGAAAGTAACAAGGACTCTCTTCTTTAACTCCTAGTGCTTACAATCAATGGCTTGGAATGGAAAATGTAACTCCCAAAATGAATGCAAAAATGTGGCATCATATCTCAAAGCATTTGAGAGGCTATGTGATCCTTTACATCACTATGATATCATATCCATTTACTGATTACATTCATACAGAGCAATTCTTGAGAAGATTGATGGTTTGTTGGTCACAATAATCTGTGATGAACAATCATTTATAACTTCCACATAAAGGACAATTAATCCATTCACTTCGATTAAAATTTAGATTGTTTAGTTACATAACTTTTCCCAAATTTATAGAAAGATCCAACGGTTGAATAAAATGTTATTGCTTCCTTTACCAAAATTGGGAATGATTGTCATAAAACTAGACAATTATGACTAATAAAGCAATTTGATGTCAAAAAGAACAAGTAGATCTATTGATCCAAATTCTTACAATGATGTTCAGACTCCTCTTGACCTTATTCAATCATGTGCAATCATTAGAACCATTTTTTCAATCACATATTATCAAGACAAATGAAATCTGCAGTCACAGTGAGTAAAATTCAAATAGCAGTCCACCTAGGGCTTGCAAGATCTCCTCAAATACAAAATGGATTGATCCAAAAAAAATTGAAATGCTTAGTTAAATAAATGTACTATCAACATCCATAATTTTAGAATTTTCCAATGGTTAGAAATGAAGAAATCAATCAATTTGTATCCAAACCCTTGAACATGGGGTTCCATGACTGTTTTGAAAAAAATGAATGGATCTTTCTCTATAATTCATGGAAGAGCATGAAAATTAGATCAAATGGAAGGAGATTCATCAAACTTCATCACCAAGTTGAATTACAATCAAAATGAATAAGTATCAGATCATAGCGCGCGACTGTTACAATGATTTGCAAGATAAACACAATAAAATGCAATGTTTTCTATTGAAACTTTATTGAAATTTCATTGAATCTCCAAGATCTGTCTACCCTCATCCCAAAGAGGGGTATATAATTTAGTTAAAATCAGTTTTAACTACTTCCAACTGACCTCTAAGGTGGTTGATGGCTTAATCCCTCTTTTGACAACTTTTTAGTGACCCTTATTACATTCCAAACATGACCAATATGACTCAAATAGAACAAAAAAACACTATTTCCATGCCATTTCCACCTATTTGACTAGTTTGACCACTTTTGACCCACCTAGGGCTTTATAGGCCAAATGGGTACATTATGGCTCAAATGGCCTCAAAATTAAAACATAATGCATGAATAATGCATGAAAGAAATATGAAAATGCAATGAATGGCCTTATCATGGAATTATTACAAGCTTTGGCCAAAATTTGGTCCCGGTTCCTCATTGTGTTCCTGGTGCTCTTGCACCATTCTCACTAATAATCTACATCATAGCAATAAATAGCTAAGCATAAGGTGAGGCATATTCTATGGTTTAAAGAATAGAGATAGATCATAAGTCCAACTTCTATGTTAGGACCTTGTGATCAATAACATTTTTCCAAACATATTTTCATAATATTAGCCATAAAATGTAGGATGTTAACTAAATAATTTGTTTATCCTTAATTGATGCTATAAATACTTGCACTAATCTTTCATTTCGGTACCCTAGGAACCAAGCTCTTATTCAATTCTAATTATTTTGTCACTTCTAGTTATATCTTAGGAACTGAAAACCTATAACGATGCCATTTCAAGTTTGACCATCCAAGGTTATGACTAAGGGTATATAATCAAAATATACCTTTAACTAAAATTGAATACAAAAGAAAGTGAAACATAATAAGGAAGAGAAAATGAAATAAAAGAATTCAAATCTTCACTAGGAGGAAGAAACATAAAGAATAAATAATTAATGAATTAAAAAAGGAAAAAGTACTTTAGTCTTTATTGATTAAAGGTGATTGCAAACTACACACAAGTGTAAAAAAGTAACCGCTAAAAGATGTTTCTCTATCAATTCTTCAACCTTGGAATGCAATGTTTTAATATCCTATGTTGTATTCATAGCATCTATGGGAAATGCATCAAATACCATTTTTAACATTGTGCACAATGACTTAAACAAGTATGAACTGTAAGAGACTAAGAAAGAAGACAAAGGTGTTACGTCACTAAAATGATAGTAATAATGAGACAAAGCACCATGAAGACTAAATCCAAGGAGACTAGATCTGAACATCCAGATTTGATCAAATTCAAAATTGGTTTGCCTTCATAGCACTATCAAGTCAACAACATGAGCATTATTTTGTGTCTAGAGTGTCATCAATGTTTTTAAATGTAGAATGAAATGGTTGTAAGTATGCATTTCTACCACATGAAAATGATTTTGAGATACAGACCTATGCAATCCAATCCCCCAAGGAATAGACAACACCACTTATTGCCATCTCTTCCAAAACAGGATTTGTCATAAAGCGATGTTAGAATAGTTACTAAAATGGTCATAAATTATGTTCTTATAGTAAAAGAATACTTTGACTTAAGAAAAAAACTACACAATATTAAAACATGACACTGTGCTTTAAAAACTAAAAAGGTACCTATAACGAAGAACTTCATTTCGACTTGCTAATTGGTTGTCACTATTAACTCTAAGCTTGTCTTTAAAGTTTGAGCTTCACTTGGTTTCAAGAATAGTTTAATATTCTCTACTAAACAAGGCCAACCAAATGAAGGTGGAATCTCATTTGGCCCCTCCCCCCCCCCTAACATCACTCTAAATTTCCCATTAACATTTAATAACATTCATTCAATCATTCATTCATCCATTTTTGAAATATAACATTCAATCATTATAATCACATGATAACATTCATTAACACAAAATTCATTAACACACAACATTCATGAATAATTCATTAACACACAACATTCATGAATAATTCATTAACACATAAAATTCATTAACACACAACATTCATGAAGAATTCATTAACACATCATTCATCAACATTACTAGTACAAAATTACATCCATTAAGACAACATTCTTTAATTAGCAATAAATGTTAATTACAATCATTTCTTTTTGGGTTTCTTGCTATTTTTTTAATCATGTAATTTCTAAGAGGAAGATCAATGTCCTCATCATTCCCCTCCTCTAGTGATTCTAATTCCAACGTGTGTCTCCTCCTCATCTGTTCAGGAACACAAGGTCGCTGCGCCAAAGGGTCCGCTGCAATAACAACTACTTCATGAGTTAAATTCACACCATTTTATATTTGTGAATTACAAGTATTTATGTAAGTAAAAGAACTATAAATCAAAAAATTAATTTAAAAGAACAAAACATAGATTTTTTTTACCTGAATGTGCCACATGATCTACATGGTGATCAGTCTAAACATCCTCTGGCACTCGTTCAGCATTGCATGATTTTGTATCCTCTAAAATATACACAAAAATGTTACACCAAGTTCAATTTAAGATGTTAAATTGTATTAATAATTACATAATTAGTTTTAAATAGCAAATGAGCACCTCCTTGGATAGTATGATGCACATCAAGGGCTTCATGATGTGGCGTATGATCTGTGTCATGATTAAGAGGCTGCATTGCAATGTCATGCACATTATTATCAACTTGATTGTTGCTCAAGTATTTAATTTCTAATATATTTTTTGGCATATTTACCTATACACATGATGTAGGAGACTCTTCGGTTGGGCCAGTGGAAGCTTGCCGTAGGCATTCAACCACGGTTTGATAGCCTTCCTTGAAGGCAATTTTTTTGTGTTCTTCCGTGGCCTCTAAATTAAAATCAGAGCCCTGCATTTTTGATTAAACAAAATTATTTGCATTTTATAAATATTTTTTCTCTGCAATTCATTTATTGCTACTTACAATTCATGCTTTAATTTTTGAATATCCTCTAGCACCAAGTCTGTGTTGCCCAATCTTTTGTAGCCTGGCCTTTGTTGCCATTGAAGTGTCCTGCAACCTATGAAAAGTTTGAAATATGTTAGATGATATAGATATAAAGATCACTAATTAGTGCATTATTACATTGTACTAGTAGTTAATACTATTGCATACCTTCTCGCATTTGTTGGTGAAATTCCTCTTTGAGCATCCGCTTTCTCCTTTGCATCCAAAATGAATTCATTCCAATCCCTCACTGAAATAAAGGGTTGACACTCGTACTTTGGGTTCTGGACGAGACTCTTTCTATATGTGTCCCTCACAGTCTTAAGATGTTTGCAAGCTCTTTCTAAAATTTTCTTCTCGTCAAAAATATTATTACCAAACTCATGCTCTAAATCTTTAACAAGCTGATCTTTTAATTTTTTTTCTTGCAAATTCCACCTTTTAAGAAAAAACACAAAATTGTTAGATATAACTACTAAAAGAAAAGACTCGAATGAAAGGAAAAATACTGTACCAATTAATGATATGAAAAAAAAATAGTGAGATAAAGTTAGTTCACTTATGATGTTCCACCTTGTACGTATGGTGGGCCCGAATATATGTAGTGCCAGGTCATAAAGCTTCTTATAAAATGTATCGTTTCCTACAAAAAATGTCATGGGATAATCAATCCAAAACTTGTTATGAATAGGTAAATGCATATTATAATATAAAAAATAATTATTTAAAGTACCTGGAATCTTAGGACATTTTAAAGGTATTGATTCATTATTGTCAATCAATAATGATGTCTACATAACTCCCATGCTAGTAACACGGGTAGATCTAGGAAATGGTGGTGAATTATCACCAATACATGTAGATTGATCTGTATCTGGTGTACCAAATGATGCCACCAGTGTATCTCCTACTCCAAAAAAATAATCCACCATGTGATGCACCCAAGATTAAAGTACAAATTATGAAATCATAATTAACACAAAACCAAATATAACAAAACAAGGATTTACCAGTTGCCATAGACCGTGAAGGCATTGATGTTTGCATGGCCCTTGTGGCTGACATTGCACTTGGCAATCTTGTATGGATGTCTTGGCTAGGAGGAGTCTCTTGCAATTGATGACCTGAACAATACATTGTTAGCAAAGACATTTTGAAATAATAAAAGTAAGAGTTAACTTAAGAAGTTTTTGAATGTTCCAAAGAAAAAATTCCTTGTAACTTGTCAACTAAAGGATTATTTTACTTGAGGTGGCCGAAGGTCTACTAGTACCAGCCTCACCGCATTGTCCTTGACCAGGTACTAGAGATTCCATAAAATCCTGCAACAAGAACACATATTACATATTTTACTTCACAAGATAAAAGAGTATAACATATAAACCTTTATTGAAATTTTGTTATAACTAAAGATTCATTACTGCTTACTTGATACCGATGTGTGAGTGCTTTCAATTCAGATAGCCTCATCAGCATCTCCTTAGTTGGATTTGTTTCATACAAAATTCCAATTATTTCTAAATTGATTTGTTTAATTTTTTTCTTCAACATAATTATTACATTAGGCAAATCTGTGAAATGATCATCATCAGAGGGGGTAGCTATTGTCTCTATTGTTGAGGGTGCTTTTCCCTTATCCTGAACATCAAATTGTGACAGGAATATTAGTAAAACTATCATAAAAACTCCAAAACCATAAATAAAATAATGTAATAATATAACATTTTTCAACTATCTAATTTGTACAATTTCAATAAGGTTTACCCTTGCTGAAGAATGGGTGGGAGGAGCATCCTCATGGCCTTTATCATGTGTGGGATCCATATCGTCCTGTGACAAAGATTAAATATAAAAACTTTAGCGAACTGAAAGCAATAGACTTAGCAAAAAAAAACTTATTAATAAAATGGTATATAGTACTTACCACCCTCATGATAGTAACTTTGTTTGTATCTATGCGATTTAAATGATAATCTATTAGCAGTTCTTCCCCTGCACTTATTGATTTTATTGCACATATAAAAACTTGATTCCTCTCACGCACCTCAAATATGCAATTGGGTTGCTTATTAGTTGAGGAAGGTCAAGTACTATTTATAAAACCTACAATATTACCTGTTGCTTTTGGTCTCCCATCAATGTACATTGCAAATCTTTTACTTTGATCATTTTCTTTCCTTTATATATAATTAACTGATAGCGCATACCTATTCATAATTTTTTTATATTGAACAATCCACATCCAATCATTGTAATTGTAACACGTACCGACATACTTGAACAATTCAACAACTCTATTGTAACATACCTTTATCCCATCCATGGAAAATAGGCCCAAACCATGTAATGAGGATGGAGCAATGCGATATATCCTCTCATTAACACAAAAATTAGTGTTAATTGGAGGTAGCTCATTGGGTACCCATTCTTTCTCAATGTGTGTGTACCGAAAGGGCACCTTGATGTCGCCTTTGGTCTCATCATCATAAGAACATGACCCCCCATTAGCAAGGAAATATTGCATGCGTTTATCAATTTTTTTTCTAATCTTTTGACCTCTAGTTGATCTCCCTATTTTAGTCGTACTACATGTAGAACTTTAATCTAGCATTCCCTCATTTCTCCCATTCGATGTAGATAGATTTGACAAGTACCTATTTGGTGGGTGTTGCAATCCATCAAATGAGATATTGTCACATCAATATATATAGAATAATCAAGTCGTGACCCATACGTATGGTTCTTCTTTGTCTATATATACGTTATATGATTATATAATATGTCTATTTATAACATACGTGCTCAGTGATAAACAAGAAGAATATAAGAAAATTATGTTTATTTATTGACTTATACCTGCTGATCCATGTCACTGTGCACGATCCATGCCAAAGGGGTCAAATTTCTTGCATATGTTAATCATTTATCTTAAGTTAGCTAAAAATTACATGATACGTATGCTACAAATAACTTAGAAGATAACATGATCAAATTTACCTTATATATGGAATGCAAGATCGTCAAAAGAAGGGGTGATGATGTCTGTAGTCAATTGCCTGTTTGCAAAAAGGGTGATAATCAAACACAAATATACATGTATCAGCAGCAATTAATTGAGCATCATAAGAAAAACATTGGTAATTATAAATCACATATGTTGTAATCATTATAATTGAACACAATAAATATGTAATCATTACAATTGAAAGCAATACATAAATATGTAATCATTAGAATTGAACATAATAAATATGTAATCATTACAATTTGAACACAATAAATATGTAATCATTTCAATTATGTCATTGATCATCTTCCTCTTCTTCTTCATCATCATCATCATCATCATCATCATCATCATCATCGCCATCATCACCTTCATCATCGCCATCAACAGCATCACCACCATCATCATCGCCATGATCACCATCACCATCATCATCATCATCATCATCATCATCATCATCATCATCATCATCATCATCATTATCTTGATCTTCATCATATGCTTCTTCATCATCTTCAGTATCTTCTTCTTCCATAACATTATACTTTATCGGTCTTCCTCTTGGATCATGTCTAACAACAAATGACCAACCCTGTTTATGTGGAACCTCTGAGTAAAACACTTGCTCACACTAGCTTGGAAGAACATAGGGCTCATCTCCAACTGGCTCAAATGACCTTGTATTAATCATTGTAAATCTATTATCATATTGAAGTTCTATCTGGATCATTTTGATTCAGTCATAGCCTATACCATTTGATGACAAATAGAACTACTTTGAAGGAGTTAAAGTCACACTCAATTATATCATCCAAGATGCCATAGTATTGATTTTTATATTGTTGAGGATGTATGTCATTTCTAGATGATATATTGGTGACCTCAAAAACTGCACTTATCCTAGAATCACAAGTTTTTTTTGTGTCATCCAACTTTTTTATGCGAAATTTGTGGCCATGATAGTACATAGCTTTGTGGTGCTTGACCTAAAATTTTTCAAGCGTGTAAATTATTTGCATCGTGAGTTGATATGAAACATATGAGTCATGATCATTAATAAATTTGTACGTACCTCTCCACCTCTTAAACCATGTGCTAGATCAATTACCATTGGTGTAACATTGGAATCTCCATTACGATGAGCTTCTCTAACCAATGAAGCAACACCTTCCCATGCTAATGAGAAAACATTTTTTTGACATCGTTCAATCCATACCATCATCCAATCAAGATTGTTCACATTATACAAATGTATTGCATCCCACTCTCGACCAGCTGTATCAAAAAAAATACACCAATTATAAATAACTTATATTGAAGATTTATAAGAATTAATTAACTACAATAACATCTTAGATTTACCTCTCACTTTTCTCAATCTACATTTTCCCATCAAGTACTCTCATTCAAATTTATTAATGGAGTTGGAATCCCAAACACGATCTACATGGATCTTTGCTACAAACTTAGGAAGATATTCACTAATGTACACCATGGTCTGGTATACCATATATCCCTCCACCATAGAACCCTTAGGATGTGCTCTCTGTCAAACCAAGTCTTTCAAAAATTTCAAGTGCCTCTCAACCATCCACATTGACCTAGTTGGTATAAGTCCACACAATTCAATCTCCTCAACGTGATGTATGAGGTAGTGTTCTTGTGCATTGAAAAAATTTGAAGGTAGACACTTTTGCATTTCACACATAAGAAGAGGAATTTTTCTCTTCCAATATTTTATATCTTCTTTATTGATTTCTTTAGATGACAACCACCTCATGTATTTTTCAAGATCATATATAACTTGTTTGACACCGTTGGCGAAGTGGTGTGGGAGAGATAGAGGTAGAAAGTACTACAATATTTGTAAAATGATCTTGTCAATATTTTATAAAAGAATGCAATGAAAACCACATGTAGTATACAAATATATAGTGAATACAAAATAATATGAATTACCTTAATAAATATATGTCAATCATGTGTTTTCATCCCTGGCCCAAATTCACTTTTCTTTGATATGAGATCGTTTATGTTCGCAGCAAATCCTATGGGAAATCATATTTTTTTAATAATTTCTTTTATAGCATTGCTCTGCTGCTTCGACAATAACCATGTAAGGGCACTTGTATCAATCCAGTCTCCATTATTATTTGATCGAATGAAATTTTTCATTGCATGGTTGGATTCTTCAATGTCACTACAAATTTTGACAATTTGGTCTTTGTCACACCTTCCATCCAATATTTTCCATAATGTCTCTGTTACATTCTTTCCAATATGCATAGGGTCAAACAAATGCACAATTGGGAGTTGCTCATAATATGGCAACCTAGTAAATTGTGTAGGATAATTTTTTAGTCTTTTTGGAAGTTGGTCATTGATGCCTTGACGACCTTCACAAGCATCAATTACATCATCAGTAAACAAAACGCAATATCAAAATATAAATTTGAAACAAAAACCATCAAATGGAATGACATTACCTCAATGATTTATTTTATTATATGACGACTTCCATAAGCGAGGTGTCAGTTTTCATGGCTTTGATGTAGTCTCTTATTTCCCATTGAAAATATGTTTTTTATTAATTCGGTACTTATGATTTATATGGAGAAAGTGTCTATTCTCATCAAACACCTGCTTTCTTAAACTTTTTTAATGATGAGATTTTATCTTTGGACCACAAACTGGACATTGAAATTTTCCCTTTGTCTGAAGACCTACAAGATTGTGTATAATTGGATTAAATGTGTTAACTTTGTGTTAGCACTATAACATACCAAAAAAGAGGCGTTAAGAAGAGAACATACCACAAAAATGTGTTAGCCTAGGGGCATCATGTATTGTCCATACAAGCATTGCATGAAATTGAAATTGTCTTTATCCTATTGGTCTAGAGATGTCATACATAGTGACCCCATTCCATAACACCATCAACTCATCGATAAGGAGCTAAATATATACATTGATATCTTTAACTTGGTACTTACCTAGTTGAATGAACAAAAACATTACATAATTATTATGACCATTTTGATGGATTATTAATAATAAATTAATTTAGATGACCATTAAATCAAAAAATAATTGGAACAATCAGTGCCAACATTATGTGCTCCCTCTTTATGGACAACCAAGGAGGAATGTTATTATTGATAAAAAAAATAGGCCACACCAAGTAAGTAGATCTCATCTCTCCAAACGAATTGACACAGTCCGCTGCCAATGAAAGCTTGAGATTACGATGTCCTTCTTTAAAGTGTGGCCATTTTCCCTCTATTTCCTTAAATGCCAAACCATCTGCAAGCATTCGCATAATGTCATCTTGACTTCTATTGCGTACATGGTAATCCATAAATTGTGCCAAGCTATTGCACTTGAATAATCGTTGCAGATGTGGAATAATGGGAATATGTCGAAGAACCTTGCGAGGCACCTTTTTTGTTATTCAATCTCATTGATATCTAATAATATGATAAATAGGGCATTCTGTTGCAGATTCATGTTGTTTATGATATATAATATGATCATTCGGACATGCATGTATTGTTTGATACTCCATTCCAATATCTTTCATAATGGCAGATAATTCTCAGTACAAGTGAGGTAGAGTGTTTGATGGTGGTAACAAACACTGACCTATCAACCTACAACCAAAAATATAATTTGTTAATTTAAAGAATATTAATTTCTACACGATTCACCCAATGTTAATTCTAAGGGAATTATGACTAAAATAATGAAAAAAGATGACATACCTTAACATACATGTCATTGCTACATTGGATAAACCATTCATAACCTTCAAGTTCACCAACAACAATACAATGGAAAGAAGAGTTGTTTCAGAGCCTTCATATAGGGGCTCATGTGCCTTCTCAAGTATAGGTACATCAAACTCTACATCAACATCATCATCATCATCATCATCTTGATCATCATGATCATCTTGATCATCTTGATCTTCTTCATCATCATGGTCTTCTTCCATGATATCATTACCTTCTACTTCTATATTCACACCTCCATGTTCCCTCAGTTGGAAATCCACATTCTCCAAATTGTCATGGTCCATAACATGAAACTTAGGGACGTTGACCTATATGAAAATGATGACCTTATATTAACCATGACCATGTTGTCATCATCAAATCATGTCTTATGTATTTTATAAATTATTAAAATACATACCAATGGACGAAATTTGTTTCCCCCTTCAATGTGACCATGTTGCCTACAATGTTCCTCAGTTGTTTTGATTAGATATCTTTGAGTCTTTAAGCCCTTACAAATTTTACAAGGACAATAAAATTTTCCATCACCTTTTCTTTTTAAGTTAGACCACAGTCTAGCAATTATCTCCCTATTTTTTTGTGTGTTGATATCGTCAGACATGGTCTTTCTTGAATGGAATGACTCGTTGGTGGAAGAAGGATGATTTGTTTGCAACCTGTAGATAAAAATCATTACTGAACAACCATTTTCTCAACCATTTTAATATCAAAAACATCATATGAAATATCTTTATCATTTAGATTTTAATGGTATATTTTAACTTTTAATGAGAATTTTGTCTAATATAAGGACCCCTATTCAAAATTATGTCAATACCAACTAAATGCTAGTAATTTTGAAAGCTGGCATATACAATATCCTTTCATAATAATGTTGACAAGCCTAAAGAGATATATGCATTCAATTTCTTGAGTAAAATGACAAAAAATTGACATGCTCAGTCAATCAATCTCACAAGGATAGGATCATAGAACAAAATAATGTCTAATCTAAAATATTGAGAAATTCAACCTAAGTTTGAAACCTAATCTAGCTACCCTCCTGATATTAATGGAGAAATCATATTTAAGTTTGAGCAACTGTAATAGTAATACTTTGTATGAGAAGTACACTCACAAGTCATATACCTATAGAGTTTTTGCATGCTTTCATCTTGGTGCAGGGGCACCAAGTGGACACATGAAACTACAAGGTATACCAGGACCTATGAAGGAGACCATGAAGGTACCAAGGGAAATCAATGCCTAATGAAGATATGTAAAGTCATTTGATAATGTACCATGGCCTTTGAACCATTGGGATGTAATAGAAATGATAAAATCTTTAAAATGTTATAGATTGCCAAGATTGGCAACTAGGCCAAAATGGCTAAGGTGTAAGGTTTATGGGATAGGGGTCATTTTAATTTTATGTAATGTTTAATATGGTTTTAAGGGTCTTAAAATATGTAATAAGGCTATCAAAGCCTCTAAAAGATGTAAAAGGCACTAAAAGTGCAATATTTTGTAAAATTGCCAACATTGGCAATATAAGCCAAATGGGCTTAAGGAGGATTAGTTAGGAGTTAGTAGAGGTAAGAAGTTATTCAAGGTTGTCTTTAAACCTTTTAAGAGTCTTTAGGTTAGTATAGAAAGGTTGAGTGGTTGAGTTGACAACTTTGTTGTCAACTTGACAACATTTTTCTTATGTTATGTTGTTAATAGTCAGTTAAGACTGGTATAGAGGTAGTTAGGAAGTAGTTTGAAGGTTCAAGTCCTTTTCTTGAAGGTTAGAGTCTTATTTTAGAGAGATCCACATGAGTGGATAGGGGGACCATAATGATTATGTAATGGCACGAAGTGAAAGGTTTATTTTGAAGGAACAAAGTTAAATTCTCTACAAATTGGTAACTTGTTGTCCAGTGGAATAGTCCCTATAACAGTAAATTGGTTCGAATGAGTAGCATGTGATTTTTTTTTGGTGG